>JAZEWU010000021.1:4681581-4702513 GCA_036362915.1 Geotria australis
CGAACCGCAAACTTCTGGAACATGCAGCAAAGCACTCTCAGCCATATCCAATCGGTAGCCAACTAGATAAGACAAAGACAACGATCCTCCGTGTAACCGTAACAGACTATAGGATCAAGGGCTGTTGGCAAGCACCGAGATACCATCCGTTGCTTCACAACCAGTGGGTTACGCAACTGTCTATTATTCACAGTGTTACTATGACAATCCAGGAGAGTTTCAGTCTCCCAACTGGTTTCAAGCAGGTTCAAATGTCAAATTTCACTAATATAACTTTTTGGATGTGGGAGGCAAAACGTTGCAAAGGGAAAAGCAGGAACAGCCGACACAGCCATCCCGAAATAACAGCTACGGAGAGCAATCCTCAGCCAGCCATCATCATCATTGTTAGAAACCGCTTAATCCTGTACAGGGTTGCAGTGAGTCGGAGCCTATTCCGGCAGACACAGGACTCAAGGCAGGGCTATATCCAGGATGGGACGCCAGTCCATTACATGGCACCGGGGGGTGGGGGGGGGGCGATTTTTTTAGTCAGCAGGCCAATTAACCTATGCAGCAGCATGTTTTTGGACTGTGGCAGATAATAATAATAATAATAAAAGCATTTATAGAGCGCCTTTCACCCGAGGGTCACAAAGCGCTGCACAAGGCTGTGGAGAGAACGGCATGTCAACAACATCGAGACAGATTAACCGAGAGTCAAGCAATAGCGATCAATCATAGGACATAAAGACAACAGGTAAATAATAATAACAATAATAAACCGGAGTGCCCGGCGAAAACCCACGCGGACACAGGGAGAGAACGCGCAAACGCCACACAGAACGGCACCCGAGCCGGGGGGATACGAACCCGGGCTCTTGTTGCCGTGAGGCGGCAGCGGTTACTTCACACCAAACCACGCCTCGCCCCCCCCCCCAACCCCCGGCGCCCACCTGCTTGCGGGAGGAGTACGCGCTCTTCCCGCGGCGGTTGACGGAGGGCACCGCGCCGGAGCACACGGCGGCCAGGGGCAGCGAGAGCGGCACGGCCGGCGCCGGTGTCGGCAGCAGCGGGATGGGGGCCGGCGAGGCGAGTGCCGGGGGCCCCGCGGCGGCGGCCGCTCCCTTGGCGAGCGCGCGGGCGATGAGCGCGTACAGCACGCAGGCGAGCACCAGCGGCAGCGCGTAGAACGCCGCGAAATCGAAGAAGTATATGGGCAGGTAGAGGTTGCGGCTGACGCGGTAGCCGCACTCGGTGACGTTCGAGCCGGGCGACCCCTGCTCCTGGCCGCCGGGCGGGTGCACGTCGACGAGGAAGAACCAGACGAGGCAGTAGACCGCCGTGCTGCTCCACACGAGCGCCAGGATGCGCTTGGCCCGCGACACCGTGCACAGCGACTGCGCGCGGATCGGGTGGCAGATGGCCAGGTAGCGCTCCAGCGTGAACGCCGTGATGGAGCAGGACGACACGTTGATGCCCAGGTACTGCAGGTAGGTGATGGCCAGGCAGCCCGCGTAGCCGTACACCCAGCTCTCGGCGAGGCTCTCCGACACGTTGGGCAGGCCGGCGGCCAGGAGCACGAGGAGGTCGGCGATGGCGAGGCTGCCCAGGTAGTAGTTGGTGGGCGTCCGCATGTGCTTGGTGCGTACCACCACCAGCACGATCATCACGTTGCCCACGATGCCCACGCCGCAGATGGCTAGCACGAGCGTGAGCGACACGGCGCGGTAGGCGTCCGAGTAGTGGGAGCCCAGCGCGGCGACGCCGGAGCCGGCCAGGGTGGCGTCGCCGCTCTCGTTGGCGCCCGTGGAGTTGACCGGCGGCAGGGAGTCCATGGCGAGATCGGGGAGGTCGCGGTAACTCAGCTGCGCGGCAACAGGGAGTGTGAGTTTCCCGCAGGAATCAAATAGTAATAGCAATAATAATAGCATTTATACAGCGCCTTTCACCCGAGGGTCACACAGCGCTGCACAGGGCTGTGGAGAGAACGGCATGTAAAAAAATAATAAAAAACAAAGCAACGAAAATTAAATTATGAAGGCTGCTTCGAATACGCTGAAAGGTCGTGAAACTGGCAATCTTAAGAGCGGCAAAAATCTGCCAGCGTCCCCGAATATGGCTGTCACTTCCTTAAACAACTAACTCTATAATTCTCTGCTTCTCGCACATTTTGTTTACATGTCTCTCATCTCACATCTACATCTCTTGTGCAAATCTCTTCTGTCGTGTCTTCAGGCGCTGAGTGTGCGACTGAGTCAGTTGAGTTACATAGCCTGTGTTCACGTGCTACCTGACAGAGGGTGGAAGTTTTCATTAAGTTGTCCGGTTGATTCCTGTTAGTTTCGCCTGCAGATGCCTCCAACGTGGGAGGCGAAAGGTCGCAAAGGAGAGCCAGGGAGAGCGCTCCACACGGCTATCTCGAAAGAACAGCTTTGAAAAGCAACCATCATGAATCAAGCAATAAAAAAAAAACCTACATCAGTACATCTATCTGTCACTTGGTATTTTCTGATGTAATTATAAACATCTATCTGTATCTCGCCACTCAATAAACTCTATTCCGCCACCACTCATGACTGCCGTGAGACACCTTTTTCGCCGATCTATCTACTCGCTGTAGTCACCTGTTAAGGCGGAACAGCGGCTTTCGTCCTAACTCGCTCCTAATTACTGACATTATCTGTAATTAATCATATTCATATTTAGTTACATTTTCATTGGCTGTATACCTTTGGCACGGTGGCGCAGTGAGTAGCACTGCCGCCTCACAGCACGAAGGACCCGGGTTCGAATCCCCTGCTCGGGGGCCTTTCTGTGCGGAGTTTGCATGTTCTCCCCGTGTCCGCGTGGGTTTTCGCCAGGCACTCCGGTTTCCTCCCACCGTCCAGAGACATGCTGCTGCATAGGTTAATTGGCCTGCGGACTAAATTTCCCCCCTATGCCCTGTGATGGACTGGCATCCCACCCTGCCTTGCGCCCTGTGTCTGCCGGGATAGGCTCCAGCTCACCGCGACCCTGTACAGGATTAAGCGGTTTCTGATAATGGATGGATGGATGTATACCTTTGAGAAGGTACCACCTGCAATGTTGATGTAATACACCCAGGGAAACTGCATACCATTATCTTCCTTTAACCTTGGCCCACTAGCCCAGAAAATATGTTCTCACCCATGGCTTGTATAAATCACTCTTGGCTTTGTTTTTGGACACGGTCTAGTCCTGCATTTAATGCATACAAGATAAGCACCTAGCTTACGCGTGGAGAAGCCATGCTTGGCACGTGCGACCTTAGCGCCTCGCAGGCCATCTTTGTTTATGTTGCGTTTATGTTTCAAAGAAAATGTTTACCAATAAACAGCTTCGACACCGGTACCAGGGCAATTCAATTACTTTCGTCACAATAAAAAAAAAATACAATTTTCGACTCCACGGCAGTCGGGAAAAGAATGAAAGGGAGGCTGCAAATATAAATTATGCTTTGGAGTCCTGATGGGCCAGGACCACCACTGTTTCACACACAAGCCATTCCAGAACTTTGGAGGTGAGGTTGGTGGATCACAGATAGATAATAATAATCTACTTTTGTAACGCGCGCATTTTCTCCGGGCGCGTTGCACCCGTTGATTCGGAGGCGCGGAGCCCTGCTCAGTCGCGACATCGTGCACAGCCACCACTGCCACCACCACTACCACCACTTATTTTATGTTTTAAATTGTAACGTTTGTCCGTTAAGGCTCCGAGAGATTGCATTAACGGACCTGATTGCCTTAAATATCACAAAAATTATTATCAGTCTCCACTTAATCCGTTACAGGGTCGCGGTGAGCAGGAGCCTATCCCGGCAAACACAGGGTGTGAGGCAGGATGGGACGACAGTCTATCAGAGAGCACTGGAGGCAATTTAGTCAGCAGGTCAATCAACCTAGGCAGCAGGCAGTGCCTTGACCATGATTAATACCAACAGCTCTAAGAGCAATTCTCATAGTGGCTTTTAGTGACTGCAGGGGTGATGTAATCCCTTTACATCCGAAAATTTACCAGTTTGAAAACATTTGTTCATAAAAATCAAAAAATCGTTGCATCGTTACACACGGGCGCATAATTTTCCGTCTCACCAATCAATGCAAATCATGTTCCGTCTCACCAGTCATTACAATCAATGCGAGTGTCTGCTACAGGTTTGCCGCTAGGTGGCAGTGCGGCAAGTGGGTTCCTGATTTATGGACCGGTAACAGGTACAGGTGCGACCCTGCAATTCCCTGCTCACACCACTGCTGGAGGAAGGGCCTCCATAGAGATGCCCTCGAAAGCGGATTTGGCCTGTTCTTCCACGCTGGCCAAATGTATTTGAAGTGGTGGGGGTACCCACACTTTACTCCCACCAAACGTGACCTGCCAATCAACTGTGATGTAGTCATTCATACCTTCTCTGTGGACAGACACGGAGGGGCTTTAAAACCCGTGGGCATTGTTTTGACTTCACTACCGACAAATGTAATAATGATATTACCATTTATAACGCGCATAAGATTCACTCAATGTCCAAAATATTTGTTCTAATAGAGAACGACTCAGAGGCACGAGGAAACTACAGAGAGGCAGTTAGCTGGCGTCCTATATATTATGATGTTATCGACCAATTCAGTTTATTTTTAGTTATGGCAGGAAACCAGAGAACCCGAGACAAAACCCATGCAGAGCAGTGGGAGAACACACAAACTCCACATAGAACGGCGCCCGCGGCCGGAATCAAACCCAGGTTGAGATGTTTCGACTGCACCACCCTGCATTGGTGAACTCCCGATTGCGAGTTCCGTGTGTTTGCCATGCGTCATGGCAGCATCTCTGTGCACATTACAATTTTGTTGCCCCTCTTGTATCCTCCAGAAACGGTGGTTTACCTCCCCTAAACTAAAATAGTTCAATGAGGAATTGACTAAAATTCTAAATTCGGACCCATCTGACCAATATAGTGTTGAATCACGTTTATATCCGCGTGTCGTCATCTGTATTATTACACAAATCCCAGTTCTCATTAAAAGGGCCAATGACATTTACAAATGTCAGGTTATTTTCACCCGAGTCTTCCATGTTATGAATTAATACACGGTGTGTACGTTGACTGAAGAACCCAATGGATATGCAGGTGCAAAGGGATCTTTCACATACTTTTGGAAATGTCATATGAACGTTGTTTTTGCTCAGTCTTGTTCTACTAAGAGGTCAACCGCTCAAGTGATCTAAGCAAGACATTTTGAAGAGGGCCCTTTTCTTAATAAAGACAACATTTCTCTCAAGGGAGATACCTGCAAGCTCTCGAGCCCATCCAATCACCCGGACTTAATAAAGAAGCTTAGCACAGGGCAGTGCTCAGTATTAGCAACAATCGCTTTAGTAGAATAAGGTTGTGTTGCCTTCAATCTGAGCGGGATGACACTTACACAGTCACAATACCATTCAGATTGGGTGCAGCAGTGGTGCAATCGTTTGCGCGCTGCGCCATCAACTCGGCGATCAGAGTTTGACTCCCGGACATGGCTAACATCAGCAGCCAGTGAAATGTGCGCCGGTCCTGAGCCGCCCTGCTTCACCAACCACGAATGACCAGCGTGGTGAACTATAGGCATGCAACCCCCAAACACAGCATGGGCAGGTCATAATCCATCAGTGGATTGACTACGGGCTGTACATTAATATTGCTATTTTAACTCAGATAAGTGGAGATGTGAAAAAAAGCGTTCATCTTAAAGACATGATTTTAATCCCAACCTACATTAACTCATCATTATGACTATCATATTTCCAGGTGTGATGAACTGGCGTCCCTTTCTCGGTGTAGCCCTGCCTTGCGCCCTGTGTCTGCCGGGATAGGCTCCGGCTCACCACAACCCTATACAGGATTAAGCGGTTGCTGACAATGAATGAATGAATGGTAAAATGAACAATATATAGTTAGCGAGTCAACGGAGTTTTCTGTATGGATATCCTGGGCCATGCTATAGCAATGTCGAATTTCAACCGACAACTCAGGACTTATAACTTCAACTTTCGCTGCCCATTGCTCGTTTAATTAAGCGTACATCTTGAAATCTCTAAAGACATAACGTTCAGAATTAAAAGCAGTGATTACATTTAATGTACAGCATTGATCTGGTTGTGATTGCTATTTTAAAACATTTGCATTAATGAGACAAAATTGTCCGATTCAATCAGTACTCACGAACAATGTTGGGAATTAGTGTCTGGAACAAAGCTCGGACCTCTCTTAGGTCGTCTCAGTCAGAAACGAATAATTCGTGCGATATTCATGCAGGTTCACATTTGCACTGGGAGGACCAAGTCTAGTGACGTGCCGGTCTTAATAGGTGCTCGCTAACATCACTGACCCTGACATTCAATGAGGTTCAACGAGACGTAAAAAGCATGCAGAACTGTATGTACATACGTAGCAGTTCGCTTGTTGAACCGTCGACCTTGCCATTGATTTATGACAAACATATGTATGGGAAAGAAAAAAAAGAGTATATCTGTAGTGTATACATACAAATCAATAAACAATTTCGCGACCACAGAGTCTTGCAATGCGTAAAATCTGTGTCTTAAAAACAACTGCGTTATACGGTGGCAGATTAATAAAGTCTTCGACGTAATTAATCATGTGCTTACCCATGACAGCACTTGCACATAGATCATATATCACCCACGTGTACAGCCCTTCGGTCAATACACTGCTGGATGAGACCTTCCCCTCGCTGGTCACGGGGGGTTGTTTGACCATACTTCACCACGCCGGTCAATGCGTGTTGGTTAGTAAAGGAACTGGTTCAAGGACCAGTTCGGATGTGACTCGCCACTGATCTTAGCCGTGATCACGAATCGAACTGAGGAGACAGGTGCATTGTATAATGCGCTAACTACTGCGCCACTCCTCCACACCATGTATATTGCAGTATATGAACACGTACGTGTAGTATACATTATCCGTGTTGAATCCTACGCACCGTTTGTGCATGTGTAGACACTATGCACCCTGTAATCAGCGTGTTTCGCTCGCTGATGAGAGTCAAGAGAAATAAAGCACTTCAGTTAAGTCTATTGCACCCACGGTGTACAAAAGAAAACTTCCACGTTTAAGGGCGTTTTGGCCAAAATATTGTCTACGTTGTAATAATTCATCTTATATATTGGGGGTCAAGGTAGAAGCGTTCACGTCGCGATCCCTGTCAGGTAATACTTGGTATTGCCTGCGAATTCTACCAAACACTTCGAAGCCGAGGAGCTGATAGACAACGATGTCCAGAAGCTGACCATCGTGCTTCGAAGAATCGCAAAGAAGAAGATCTTATATATTATTTGCATTCTTGATAAGAGGTGCTCGCTAACGGCACTTGCCGCAGCTGCCTAGGCTATACGGGTAACGTGTGCCTTTATATTTTACATTAAACATATTACGGTACTTATTAATTTCAACAGCTGCTAAAATATTATTTCTTTTCGTATGGGTCATAGCCTCTGCGCCAATTCAAAGCAGGCATTTATTTAAATCTGATGTAAATCGGATAACACTGTGTATTCACAGACACGACGATATGAGTGAGCATATTATAGGAGCATTGTTATTGCAATACAGTCAATATTGTCGTTAAAAAGCAATTCAAATGGCATGGATCAGATAGCACTTACCTTCTAGAGTTTATACGAAGCGTACTCCTTCCAGTGCTAACGACCTCCGTCCGGTTGTACGCGGCGCCAAATCCAATGCCGGTAGAAGCTCTGTGTGCAGGGGAAGGAGCTTTTAACACAGCTGGCTGTGTCCTGCAGCTCTCTCTCTCTCCCGCAACTCCCCCCCCCGCCCCCGCCCCATCTCACCGAAATCCGTCTCCTCACCTCCACACCCTCTCACCAGTTGAAAGGGCTCCTCCTGCCCGTCCCTCGCGTGTGCATGTAAGCGACGGCGCTTTCATGCAAATATAAATACCACTCTTATTGCTGTGCTTCCGCTGGGTTTGCAGCTGCAAGTGGGGTAAATTGCTCCTCTCGTTTGAATGAATACAACGTTCCGCGCTCAGTCACTGTGTCTTAAACGTCTTTATTTTGGAGAAATAAATATGTAAAACCCCAATGGGTTGTAAAAGTTTATGCTGCTCTTCAGAGGTGTGATTTTGGTTCGAAATCAATTGAGCGTGTGCCACGGTTTATCTTTAATTCTGGCCCTGAGCCAAGGGGTGGAAATTCCACATCCTCTAGTGAAGGATGGGTCTCTCCTTTGGATGGCCACGGTGTGGGTAGATGGCTCGCTGGTAGAGTGAGCTGCTCACAATAGGAAGGTTGCGAGTTCATATCCTGATTTGGGGTTTGACTCAGCCCATCATGCTCTCGGGGTGGATAAAATGGTTACCACTTTGTACCACATCTATACCGTAACTTTGTGGAAATCAACAGTGGTTGTCCTATAACAAAAAAAAGCTCAACCCCACCATGGGAATGAGGAATTTCCATCGACGGCTCGAGGTAGTAAACATGATATGAGCACAACCTCAGTGCTCATTCCGGGATTAAATTGGTGTAATCTCAATTGTTAACCCAGGAAAGCCTAAGTCTCAGGATTCAGGCTCCTTTCAAGCTTTCGCTTAGCGATGAATGCTATGTAGATTCAAATTGGGATAATTTTCGGGTAATTTCAAACATTTTGCAAATTGGATCACGACACGGGGACAGAATGGTCTACTCTTGAGAAATACATGTTTTACTGTAGATGGCATATTACTTGCACATCTTTTCATTATATTTGCACTATATTAGCTCTATCTACACAATATTTGTTATGATTATAGTTTGATCTGTGCCTTGTTGTTATCCCGCCCCCCAACCCCCAGCTTACCTTAACATGTAAATGTAATTTTTTTAAAAATGTATTTTTTTTATCCTAGTATTTTTAAACCTTTGTTGTTGTGTTCCAGTCCGTTGTATGTGCCAACACCGGGGTCTGAGAGAAACGGAATTTCGATCCTCTATATGTCCTGTACATATGGCAGAATTGACAATAAAGTCGAATTCAATTACATCCGCTGTGACGCAGACGACGCGTAGTATTGTACAGTCAGTACACCGAGAGAATTCATCAGGGTGGCCTCGAGTCTCAAACCGTGAACCACTGCAACAAGTGGCAAAACGCTACTGCTAGGCCATGTCACCACCCCAACGTTGACTATAAATCACAATTACGTTATTTTTCAGTAAAGTCCGTAGGACTGTAGTACATTGTGCACCATTGTTTCAGATTAACATCCCACTTGAATATTGTTCAGGTCAATAAGTCATGGATGATGTATTCCGGAGCATAATGTGGATGTAACGGACAGGGCTAATGTGCGTGTTCTCCGTTTGAGAACAGAATTTATCTGAGCACTCGAGGGGAACAAAAAAAATCGACAAACATCCAAAAGCAGTAAATAAACAAGCAAATACACCCATCTACCTCACGTATCGGTCACCACACGCAAAATATACTCCAGTATTTTTCTACACATCTCATCAGCCGCAGGGGGTCAAGGTAGAAGCGTTCACGTCGCGATCCCTGTCAGGTAATACTTGGTATTGCCTGCGAATTCTACCAAACACTTCGAGGCCGAGCTGAAAGACAACGATGTCCAGAAGCTGACCATCGTGCTTCGAAGAATCGCAAAGAAGAAGAAGATCAGCCGCACGGCCTTCTCGGAGTGCATCATTTTAACAGAATTGCTGCAACACAACCAAAATACAATATGCCTGATGACGCTTCTAACGTGGGAGTCGAAACGTCGCGAGGGAGAGAGGGAGAGCGCTCGACACGGCTATCCCGAAAGAACAGCTCTAACGAGCAACCATCAGTACAAAATCATCTCTGACATCAATAACGTATGAGTTTCATTTAATTTACGCTTAATATGATGATGATGATGATGGACTGGCGTCTCATCCTGGATATAGCCCTGCCTTGCGCCCTGTATCTGCCGGGATAGGCTCCGGCTCACCGCGACCCTGTACAGGATTAATCGGTTATGATGATGGATGAATGAATGTTTGGCTGCTGGGACGTGTAAGAACACGTTTTTTTGTGTGGGCAGCGAGGGCCATGCGAAGGAGGTGTAGCTTACTTGTTGTTACTCCACGACGCAATGTATTATGTCCTGTTGTCTCAAAGCAAGAGCATTGTCAAGTCTTTAACACGCTGAGACTTTGCTGAGCATTTAAAATGATCCGCTAAAAGGGTGATCTTGACGAGGATTGTCATAGTTACAAACTGTTACATTTTAGAACATACTGTGCAGTGTTCCTGTTTGAGGTGATATTTAAATTCATGCTGTTATCAAAGATTATTGCTGAAAAGCCATATATCATTTGCAAAATTAATGAGGCTGCTGCCGTGGATGTGTGCTCTGATAAGATTAGGTTTTGGTGTACTACATAATCGTATCCACTGGCTTTCAAATTATATTTTAGTTAAAATAAGTGCTTTTTAGAAGAAAAAAAATGTATGCTTGGCATATTGACAGTACGGACAAAAGACAAAACGCATTTGAAGCTAATTATCTCAAAACTATCTAATGCACGTATATGTTCAATTCCTCGCTTTGATATTAATTGCATTTAGGACTGTATTTATGACTACATAAGTGGAGTGATTTTATGACGTATTCTCTTCTTCAGAAACACAGCGAACGATGTGCAAAACGAAAGCTGTGTTGTGCAAACTAAGGCTCGTTTTTGTCACCTACCCACCGTCACAGTTCCATGGCTTTTCGGTTCAAAATTCAACAGCTGTGCTCTCGCATGCGCTTATTGGCTATTTGCGTGCTAGTGCATACGGGCGCGTTAAGAAGTGGCCTCTCAAGACAGAAGAGCCACGCATGTATGATGCGGTTCTGTGTCCCGAGCAGAGGGTTGGGGTTAGGGTTGCCACCTTTTCACGGCATTGAAGTGAGTGTCCTGGGAAATCTGTCATACTTTCCGGACATTAAATGTCCCGGATTTTTATCGGCTCTCGAATACTAAGTTCAGCATCCCTCTCAACGTTACGTCTGCACACGTTGTTATCCCCTGTTCCTTAACCGAGATATTTTACAACCCACGAAGTGTCTTGCGTGCCGATACGTTAGCAGAAGGATAGCTTGTTTACCATAGTCAGTCCTTGTATTTGATCGGTTACAGCGACAGAGCACCCTACGCTGCAGGGTGCTCCAGAGGTCTTGCGACCCCAATATCATAGTTTTATTCTGGCGTGGGGTCTTTCATGAGCCCATACGCTCGCTAGAAGCCGATCTTCAATATTATATGAACCCGTATCATCTACCTGAAATAAGGGTGATTTAAAACTGTAATGAATGAGCAAAGGAAACAAATTAGGGGTTAATTAAATGGGGGTCACAAGACAGATGAGACCACTGTGGAGATAAGAATCACTGCTGCCAGTGTAACAGTTTCACATTGGGTGGCAGGGTGGTGCAGTGGTAACATCTGCGCCTTTCTGTGTGGAGTTTGTGTGTTCTCCCCCTGTTCTGTGTTTCCTCCCAAAACAAAAAAAAACACTAATTAATTGGCCGCTAACATCATAACATATAGGACGCAACGTGTGGCAAAATATTGTCGCCGGCAAACCGCTTGGCTGCCTTCCCCCCTCCGGCGCCTCTCTGCGGTTTCCTCGCGCCTCTTAGTCGTTCTCTCTTTGAATGAATGTCTTCGACATTGAATATGTGCGCGTTATGACTTGTAATTATTAATGATCATAGTTCTGTTTATGGCTCTGGTGTCCCGTTTTTTTGTAAGTCAGAGGTGGCAACTCCACTTGGGGGGCTTTGTGGGGGGTAGGGGGGGGCTGGTACAGCGCCGTGGGAATCGAAGCGGATGAAACCCCTCCACTTGCATTTGTATACAAGCCGCATACGTCCTTAAATGGGAGAGCCAGTCGGTCTCATGGGGCCACCTCACTGCTGATTAGGATTCAACGTGTGGCACCTGATCGAGAGGCCACGGGCTATAATCAAGCCAGGCGCGTATGGTTTTTAAACGATAAACCATACGTATGTTTCGCTTGACAATATAACAGTTGTTGATAAATAAAAAAGAATGTCGTTCCAAAAATTATGTTTCAGCCGACTGACATCCATGAAGAATGTGTATTGTTTGGAGTGAACACTGCATATATTTGAAGTGAGTGGTGCTTTAATAATGCTGTGCAGCCACTTTGGGTAGACACGTTAAGTGTAATGAACCCTCTATAGTATGAATACAGACGCGTTCAGATAAACGCGTTAATAGAATGTTTATTAATTACACGCATAACAGCCAATAACCCCATGAGCTAAACACTTGTGTGGAGGAATAGAACCGGGTCCTGCTTTTGTGAGAAAAAATAGCATATCAATGTAACATATATATTTTACATTTTAGCACAAGTCATCCGATAGCTTTTTAATGTTCCTATAACTTACATTTCTAACTGTTCGGTTATGACTTTCAAGTAGTATGCCCTAGCCGACGTGCACTACAGGAAATGTATTAACAAGTTTGTGCAACATATTCGACGCCTAATGAGCAGAGCTGTTTTTGTCCTGATTTATACATTTCCTTCATTGCTCTACTTTGTTTTGCTCGTCATTTTGGTGACCCGGGTCATTCCTGAAAAGCAACCCCCCCCATCCGGGTAAACAAAACAAACTTGAAAAGGTGAACCGTGCCTCAAGAATCAATGTTACTTGTTATGACGCGGATAAAAAAAAACTGAGAACATGGATAAGTACGTGCTTGAAAAGAGAACACGTGCATGGAAGGGTCACTGAGACATCGTATTGCCTAAGACAAGCAGCCTTGTCCTGGACATGGCCTGTGGTTGACACTCAGTAGCCAAAGGAACGCACCTGATGACGTCCCCCGCGGAGATGCAGCAATGAATCGGCTCGCAGGCAGTTGCTTTACTGCTGGTCACTTCACAAAGACATGACGGCTTGAGAAAGCTGTCATCCAAAAGCCCATTGAACGTGGCTGTGATGACGAGCAGTGTGAACACGAATGATTTTTCATTATTCCTTTAGCTGAAAAATGACATTTTATAACCGAAATATGTGCTGCAATCCCGACTGCTCGTATTAAAGTAAAAAAACACGTTTTAGTTTAGAACTCTTGACAAGGTAGAAGCGTTCAAGTTGCGATCCCTGTCAAGTAATACTTGGTATTACCTGCAAATTCTACCAAACACTTCGAAGCTGAGCTGAAAGACAACGATGTTGAGAAGCTCAACAGATGCCAGACGCCGCTCAGTCTGGAGCAAGAAGAGAGGCCAACGCCCCCCTTTGAGGCCAGCACTGACTATTATATCTCTAAATGTTGAAGGGCTGTCTGCAACTAAAGAATAACTTGTTGCCATGGGAAACTGTCATATCACCATCACGCTTCGAAGAAACGAATCGAATTCGAAGTGATAGTCCAATCTGATCAGTAGGGTCAATCATTAATTCATTGAGTACCTACTTCAACCTGTAGGGCGTTTGCGGTGAGCCAAACCCGATCCCAGCAGTCACCGGGCATAAAGCAGGGTTGGATGCTAGTCCGTCGCAGAACACTGATTGCGACTTAGTCAACAGCCCAATTCTCCTTGTAGGTAGCAGATCTATGAACTGTGTTAAGAAATCGAAGCGCCTGGCAAAAACCCACATGGATCCGGGGAAAACATGCAAACTCGGGCCAAGCATCGAACCAAAGTCCGTCTTGCTGTGAGGTGGTAGCGTTACTTTGTGTACCACCGTGCCGCCCTACCGATGAGTAAGCTGCCCAATGCAAACTTGAGAACCAAGCTCAACATAAAAACAATAGCAAACCGATGCTTTTCATGAGCTGCATGTGTTGCTGATTTTCAGTTCTCTGTCGTTGTTGACATGTCGTTCTCTCTGCAGCTCTGTGCAGCGCTTTGTGACCCTCGGGTGAAAAGCGCTCTCTATAAATGAGAGCGCTTTTCTGTTATTATTATTAGCTGCAAGTGTTTAACTTTAGTTTCTCAGTTAAAAGCGTCAATGATCAGTTGTAAATGAGCTCTCGTTTGGTAAACTTTTTGTGCAGAGAGAACGCCAATACTGTATTTATCTCGACAAGCTAAGTACGAATGTCCCTGTTCCTCAAAAACAAGCCAGTAATGTCCACAAGATGATTGCGCTTGACTTTTTTGGTCAAATATACGCAGACAGGACAATTATAGTTGCAACTGTGCAGTCAAGAGAAAGGCTGGTCAACCACTATAAACAGAAATATGGAATATATAAAGTGCAGTCTCAATAAAAACATGTTCAATGCGTATTCAGAAAAATGTTGACGAGATATAAATGCTGCATTTGATCCGACTAGTTGTTTTTACAGTTTGATTCCAGAAGATTTCTAAAAGAACATTTTAGAAAAAAGTACACTGGAGGCACTTCACACCAGCCTTGATGATATAAAGTTCTGTGACACCATGCAAAGTTGCTGTAATTGACCTGGGGGTCAAGGTAGAAGCGTTCACGTCGCAATCCCTGTCAAGTAATACTTAGTATTACCTGCGAATTCTACCAAACACTTCGAAGCCGAGCTGAAAGAGAACGATCTCCAGAAGCTGACCATCGTGCTTCGAAGAATCGCAAAGAAGAAGACCTGTGGAGAAAACATTGTAGAATTCCATGTCTTCATTTTGCTGGAACCAAGCATTTATCCATATTTTGCACACACTATTGCATACGATTGAATGAGACAAATTTTTAAAAAGTTTTTAAAACTCTTCATTTGGCACCTGCAAAGTATGCGCTTGGTTGGGTTAAAATAAAAATACAACCACAATGCTATTAGTGCCACACATTGTGAGAACCTTTCTTCTTTCTGCAAGCACTCAATTTATGCAAGGGCAACACTCACCACTATAAACCAGGGTTAATAATGATTTAATCCACTAAATATTTAAGGGGCGGGACAGTGGCACACTAGTTAAGTTAATTCTATGCCAGTGACGTAAGTTCGAATACGAATACCCAATTCTGATAACACCAACAGCAAGTCATATTCTGAAACCGTGTCTCATTTACCAGCGTGGGAAATGTTGGTCAAATGTCAAATAACTACGCCATAATTGCATGGTATTGTTAAGCCTTCATTCAACAGTGGATTGAGAAGACTGCAATTATTATTTTACCAAACGATTAGAATACAGACAAATGTTGCCATAAGCAATCACATAACTATTCAGGGATTAAAATGAATGTTCACAATGCATACATTGAATTGCACATGCAGAAATTCATATCGTGTACAATTCACCACAACGGTCTCTATGTGCAACCTCCGGAAATACATGTAGTTGTATATATGTAATAACCCAGTTTGTATACAGTACTTTACAAGAAAAAAATCCCCAATGAATGCTGTGTGTAAATGTGTTTTTTTGTTTGGTTAATTTATTTCTTATTATTTTTGTCAATTCGCATGTTTGTTGTGTCGCAGGAATCCCGTAAAGAGCTTGTAAGCTCACTGGGTATTTTTCTGCTGTAATAATAAACATCTATCAATATAAACCGACCAAACTACTCTAAAATGGACAGAGTATAAAACTATGTATGTATACAAAAGAATAAAATAGAGAACTGCAATTAACATTGCTCGATTTTAAGACCCAAAATACATATCTAAATGACTGGAAACAAATCCTTAAAATATTTTCAGTCTCTCCTTTCAAGCATCAAAGAAGTCGGATTCTCACGTTCTAAGGGGGGCAAGCAGCACGAAAGCTCCATATGCCTAAGACAGAAGGATTTGTTTTCATTTGAAGTGTACACATGCCCGTTCACTTTGAAAAAGAGGAATGAGCTCCTGATGTAGTCTGGACATACTGGTGCGTAGTGGACAGGCAGTGTGGGAAAATAGCATGTTCGTACTTATCACGATAACCTTAATTTTAAAGTCAGATGAGACAAGAGAAAAAATGTATTTTCTTCACTACAGAGGTGACACGATCTAATACAACTAATCTCGTAAAAAAGGCAAACGGAACAAGACAGGAAACGCTAGTTAGACAACAAAAGAAAACTTTACAAAAAAAGTGTTAGATTGAAACACGAACCTTTGCTGACTCAAAGCTGCAGGCGATAAATTATTGCACGCCTAATAAGCAAGTTACACAAAGCTCTTAAGCTAATTGAATTTTTGTTTTAAAAAACAATGGTTTACAGACAAAACTACACCAACATTTTTCAAATCAACATTTAATTAACCAACAACCAGTTTAAATCCGTGATAATTTACACAATCCAAGTATGGGGATACTAAAAAAAAAGTTAAATAAAGTAACAATTTCAAAGATTTAAGCTAGCAGAAGTGAGCATACTTTATATGCCATAAGGACCTATGAAAACATACTTTCAACATTGCGGTTTTTTCTTATCTGCACACAATGCGTTGTAAGGAAGAATATGTCAAGGCGTACAGGAGCAACTGAACAAATACCAACACGTCAAGAAGGTCCTGTTGCTCAAAAAGATCATGACAGATGCCTCCATTCCTATACTTAACGGCTGCAGCACCCATTAAAGATCAGCTTTATTTGCAATGGATATTCGTATACACTATCAATCCTACCATCAATCCATTGTCAGAAACTGTTTCATCCTGTACAGGATCGCGGTGAGCCTGAGCCTATCCCGACACCCGGCAGACACAGGACAGGACGCCAGTCCATCACAGGGCACCGGGGGTAATTTAGTCAGCAATCCAATTAACCTATGAAGCAGCATGTCTTTGGACTGTTGAAGGAAACCTGAGTGCCCGGCGAAAACCCACGCGGACACGGGGAGAACATACAAACTCAACACGGAAAAGCACCCCAGCAGGGATTCGAACAAGGGGCCATTTTGCTGTGAGGCGGCAGCACTACTCACCGCGCAACTGTGCCGCCACTATACAGTACTAACTAAAGTGTTAAAAATGAAAAGTAAAGCGACAATCAAAACAACCACATTTAACCCAGTTGAATGATGTACATCGTGGCTGAAGCACAAACATGCACACGTTTAGCACTATAGTGAACTCACCAAAGCAAATGCTCTTAACAGTTGTACCAAGACAACTGAAAACATTATATGGATGTCATATGACGGTCATTTTTACAATTAGTCTAACATTTTTTTTTGTTTGACATTACCAACGTCATTAATCTATCATCACATTTTGTGCACAATTACAATTGGGCATAAGTAAACGGGAAAAATAAAACGGACTAGTAATTTCCCACGAGGCACAAGTCTTGCATATGGATGTTAATTGTCCAAATTTCGTAACAATTACATTTCATAACAGGGCAGCAGGGTTACCACATTTAAACGTAAAAAACATCGCCATAAAGAGACTCATAATTGTTGGTCTCCACCACACACCTAAACCACACCATGGTCCTTACATGGTCTGTGCCAAAATTTATGAAGACACGGAGAAAAAAGATGCGTAAAATTGTGCTGGAATCAAAAAATAATGTACGAGTTGCTTGATGCAACCGCACCAACCCCACCTGTACACCAGCACACCGCTATCCATTAACATGCTTGCTGCATCAATGGAAACTGCCAGCCTCAATTGCAAGTGATGCACTCAACACCCACAACTCAATTATAGACCCTGCTGCTCTGTGGACACATTTCACTTGCTGTTGCCAAAAATCAGGGCAGCTGCCTCATACATGCACTTACCATTCTCTCTTCTCCAGTGCAAACTCCTCAGCACAGGGACCATGACGATTTTTTTTTCTCTAGGTGTTTGTGTGAATTTGCAACCATTACATGACTGTGTGGGACAGGAGGGCCAGCAAGCCTTCTGCCCCATTTATAAAGTAACGCAATGTACACTGCCGAACTCTCTCAATACACCTAAAGGGTTGCCCCGGCCTTCTTGAAAGATGTGGTTCCAAATTCTTGATTCAGTATCGCTGCTGATACTGTTCATCCCAGCGATGCTGCTGTTGAAACTGCGGGTGCTGCTGCTGTTGCTGCCGGAAGGCTGGCTGCTGCTGCTCCTGCCTGGCCCAACCTTTCTCCGCTCCATAGCCCTGAGGGCCCATCCCGCGATTCGGCTGCGAAGGCATTTGTTGCTGCTGCATTGAAGGCCGCTGCTGCTGTTGTTGTTGCTGCTGCACCTGTTGTTGCTGCTGCACCTGTTGTTGCTGCTGGTGCGGCGTTGACCGAAACGTGGGCGCCTGCAGCTCCACCGGAGCCGCCGACTGCCCCTGCTGCGACCCGGCAGCTGACGCCTGCTTAACGAGCTGCGATATCGCCGGACCACTCTGCATGAGCATGTCGAGCGCCTTGCGCACGTTGGGGTTATCCAGGTCGATAGCCGACGGGTTTACGGTGGTGGTGGTGGTGGTGGAACCGACTGTCGCGCTGGTCCCCCCGCCCGAGGCGAGGCGCTCCTGCTGTTGCTGGTGTGGAGGCGCCAGTTGCTGCTGCTGCTGCGATGGCATTCGCATGCCCTGATCAGAGAAATCCCTGCCCATGCTGCCGTAGTTGCCGTAACCCCCGACCTGGCCCTGACCTCCCTGCTGCGCAGAGGCGACGGCAAGCGGCTGCATCGCGTCCTCCATGGATGCGCGGCCCAGCTCCGACTGCGCACCTACCGGCGGCCCTGGCACCCAGTGCGCATTGTGTCGCGGCGGGGAGACGGGACGCGACGCTGCCACTTGCCCCATGTTGCTCGGCTGCTGTCTGCCCATCATGGGGCCTGACGGGGGTAAGCTCCCCTGCCTCCCCATCCCCGCGCCGCCGCCGCCGTTGTTACCGCTGTTAAACGTTGCCCCGGGCGCGTCGCCGGGTGCCCTGCTACCGTACGCACCTACTGGATTGCCTGCCATGTTTGGCAGCTGTTGGTCAAGTCTCTGGTGAGCCTGTGGTGTGTTCTGTTGAAGATGGTGCATTCCGATGCCTCCCTCAGCCAACCGTGACGGGGCGGGTGGCTGATTACGCATTCCTGGCACACAATTGAAATCAAAATATATAACGCGACGTGTTAAGAAGCTACATTGGCTCAATTTTCACAGTACTGTCTGTTGTGGTGTCCTCTTCGTGGAAGAAAGCTGCTGGATATGCGAAATGGTCTAACACCCGACAACAATTTAGTTTCTGTACTGCAGTTATAAGAAAAAATGGCTAAAGTTCTAAAATCACTGTGGAATAACACTTGCTGAAGGTGATATGCATTAGAAGTTGAAAAATGGGAATTATTAAAAAAATGCATTAAGTAATATTCTCAGAACCAAAAGATAGCAAATATAATTTGTTTACACTGAAAAATACTGCACAAAAATACCTTTTTTACAAGTCATGCCTCCCCACCAAATCTGTTCTCCTGACCTCTACAAACTCAAGATTAGGGCTTTAGGAAGTATGATAACAGCTTATGTAAATACTGCAGCAATATTTTTTTAAAGGAACAATTCAGGAATAACTGTCAGCTAAGTCTTAATTATCTGAAGGAAATGTATTAATTGAAATCCGGGAATTTCAAAAAACCTTGTGATATTAAACACCTTACACCTCGAGCCATGAAAACCAACATCTCTACAATAAACACCTAGTTTAACCAGGTGTCCATTTCTAATTTTGAGTTTGCAGACTCGCTTAAGTGTTGCTAATGATACTCACAGGGTCTTAACAGCTCAATTACATCACAAAGCAAATACTGATAATCCCCTGCAGGAACCCATTGGTGAAAACCGTTATTAAACCTGCATATTTCTGTAAACCAATTGTGGTCATGTGACGCAAGAATCCAACAACCGCCTGCACACAAGCTAATTTCATCACTCCATCTCTCCACTGGATGAATTTTTTGGTGTGCGTCATCCTTTGACTGCCACTCAGTCATTGGTCTCAACCATCAATCATCACTTTCTCGTGTTCTGTCCAACGCCACTTTTCTTATGTCACTGTCGAACGTACATTTCCAAGTTCCAAGCATTCCTCTCGGTGCAAATCAAAGCATGCACCACTTCCAAGCCACTTGTTCAGTGTCAACTTTTGATTAATTTTCTTTTTCTTTGTCAATGTCACAGCATTTCATCCATGACAGCAGTTAAACTAAACTGAATGAAACATAACTTAGCAATGTGCTTAAAGCATACAATTTCTATCTTCATGAACGTGTAAAATGTTGATTGAAATACATTATTTCTTAGGCACATTGCTATGTTACATTTCGTTAAGTTCAGTTTTCAAAAAGCAACCTTTAATCCACCTCTTCATTTGTATTATCAAACAATCCCCGTAACCAAGAAGGTTCGTTCCCACGTTGATCTGGCTTCCAGAAGTGTTACATTAAGTTTTTGTTTGATATTGTCATCCGCTTGAGTGGCATTACTGTCAGAGCACATTGCTCAGTTGGAATGAGACAGGCTCAAATCTCAGCACCCACCCTTACCCAATTAACTGGGACAGCCTTTGGACTTTTTGATTAGCATCCATCATATTTTTGTAGGACGTTTTATCATTCTTAAATTTGTTTCCTGATGTATATTTTTTCAGGTGTGCATAAATGTGGAATAACATTTTCCCTCTTAAACAAGTATTGCATCAAAGGCAATGTCTGCATATCGATGTAAAGGATTGTGTTGATTTTCTTGGAGCTTGCATCTATTCTGCCACATGCTGAAAATAAAAAATACTTTTGTCTGCTTTGGTATACAATTAGCTGAGCAACAGCAGCTTTATATTTGTTGGCTGGCAAAACATTTATCTAACAGGCAGTTAATTTCCCAAACCCTTGGCTTGTATTTCTAGGCAGTGATTCTATATTTCATTTCAGTTTCTCAAGTTATTTGGTTTCAACAAGCCAACTTCTAAATCTCACTCAGCACATTGAGGATGGGTTTCAGAAAGGACTGATAACAGGAGCCGTCTTTGTTGATCTGTCTGCCGCA
>JAZEWU010000021.1:4713853-4725739 GCA_036362915.1 Geotria australis
ATTCCTGTCCTTGATCGCTAAGTACTCGTTCAGGCACTCCGTGCTGCAGTACATAGTGCTCTAAGAACGCCCGTGCTACGGTCTCTGCGCGTTTATCCAATGTAACATCGATTTATGTGTTTTCGCCAGGCACTCCGGTTTCCTTCCACAGCCCAAATACATGCTGCATAGGTTAATTTGCCTGCGGAGTAAATTGACCCCTGTGCCCTGTGATGGCATGGCGACCCATCATGGGTAAAATAGTCCTGCCTTGCGCCCTGTGTCTGTCGGGATAGGCTCCGGCTCACCTCGACCCTGTACAAGGATTAAGCGGTTTCTGACAATGCTGCGATGGACTGGCGTCCCATCCTTGGTGTTCCCCTGCCTTGCGCCCTGTGTCTGCCGGGATAGGCTCCGGCTCACCGCGACCCTGTATAGGATTAAGCGGTTTCTGAAAATGCATGGATGGATGGATGGTTTCTGACAATGGATGGATGCTCCTGCTACACATAACAACAGCACCGCCTACTGCAAAAACTTGGCAGAACCATGAAAAAGCGTGTAGACTCGAGTGAGGCTTTTCAGGCAAAACAATCAGAAGAATGGCATGTGTCCTGCAAAGCATACTCAGAGGACCGAACTATACTTACAAGAGCACATTTTACCGTTTCATGTGTTCTTCATCAGTTACAGAAAGTGTTAGAACTGGGTCAACGTATTTGCATCACTTTGCATCACTGTTCCCCCTCGTGTCTGTCTCTCTGTCTTCCTGTCTCTGTGTCCCTATGTCTCCCCCTCCCTCCCTGTCTCCCTCCGTGTTTGTCTTTAAGGAAGTGACGGCCATCTTAGGGGACGCTGGCAGATTTTTGCCGCTCTTAAGATTGCCAGTTTCACGACCTTTCAGTATATTCGAAGCAGCCTTAATCATTTAAGAAATGTTGTTCCTTTGTTTTTTTTTATTTTTTTTCATTGTTGACATGCCGTTTCTTCGAGGCCCTTGTGCAGCGCTTTGTGACCCTCGGGTGAAAGGCGCTATATAAAACGTTATTATTATTATAACCACGATAATGATTTCCAGCAGATGGCACCCTATGACAGATTATTTTCACGCATTTGTACGCACGAATTCTGCCGGATTTATCGTGCTCAGAAGTCTGGGACGCCAAATCCATAATCCTCTACAAAGCCGTTGAGCTGCCTATAACCACCGACCAAGTTTAATGATGTAGAACGAAGCAATGCTTTTTTAACGACCTATTTTACTTTTATTGTTGCCGTTATTACATGGTTAACACAGTGGTGTCATTCCACACTCAGGTCTCCCTTTACATTAAATGCACATTATCTCAGTGGACTTTAAATAAAGGGCATATGTGTCTGCATTAATCTCATTTTTTGCGCCTGAGCGAATCACCCTGCATCTCATCAGATTTCTGACGCTAAGCGGCGTTGAGGCAAGATAGTAAGTACTTGGATGGGAGACTGCCTGGGAAAACCAGATAGTGTAGGCTGGGTTTACGAGGCGGCCAGGAAATTGTATATTATATTCCATCCATCCATTCATTTTCAGAAACCGCTTAATCCCGTACAGGGTCTGCGATGGACTGGCGTCTCATCCTCGGTATAGCTCTGCCTTGCGCCCTGTGTCCGCCGGGATAGGCTCCGGCTCACCGCGACCCTGTATATTATATTCGATTTTAGAATTTGTGCGGGGCTGTAAGTTACTACCCACACAATATGCGAGGGTGTTCTCCGGCTTCCTCTCACTCCAAACATTAAGCGGTGTCTGACAATGCATGCATGATGACAATGCATGCACCATCCATCCATTTTCATAAACCGCTTAATCCTGTACAGGGTCGCGGTGAGCCGGAGCCTATCCCGGTAGACAGTGGGCACAAGGCAGGGCTATACCCATGATGGGACGCCAGTCCATCGCAGGGCACCTGGGGCATTTTTACTCAGTAGGCCAATTAACCTTGCGGACACGGGGAGAACATGCAAACTCCACACAAAAAGGCTCCCGGGCCGAGATTCGAACCAGGGTCCTTCTGCCTACACGCGCCGTGCTGCTTAATCGCGAAACAAAGTGACGCGCCGGAGCGTCAACCCGCCCCTTGTAAACAAACATCACGTGGCGCAACGTCACCAGGCGTGATGTCACCGGGCGGGCTCCATCTTGAAGGCGGCTAGGCCACCGAAGGAGTCTTTAAGCGATGGGATTCCCCGCCTAGCCCCTCCACCGTCACCCTCTCCAGGTACGTCTTGCCGTTGCGGTAAGAGCGCGATTGTTTAGTTCGAGCCTCTGGGCAGGTCAGTTTACGGCCATCGCTAACACCACCGCTTGGCTCCGTTAAGCGTTATAGGGGGGGGGGCGGCTTGGGGTGGTGTAAGCTGTTGAATGCGATTAGATTCGATAGAGCGGATGGGGAGCGCGCCGTAGCATGCGCGCGTCCGATTTGACGAGTCGCGCGTGGAGCGCGTCGCGATTGAGTTCGGCTGCGATCGCCGACCCAATGAGCCGCCGGCGCCGCGCGTGCGCTCTGGGAAATGCAATAGAGTCGTGTGGCACTTTCGCCACAGGACACTGGGAATTAGGTCGAGAGCGGAATCTTAAGGCACAACGTTATGTCGCGTTTCGCTTGGTGAAGAGACCCTGACTGGTGAGCCGCACGCGGTAACTGTTATCCGAAGCCTCGTTAACGTTTGGACGGGCTGCGGTGGATCGTGGTCTTTAGTCTGGGTTACGAGAGAGAGCGCCCCACCCTCTGCTGTCGTTGCTGCTGTTAAATAAAGAAATACGTAACCTTACACAAACCCAGGGTCGAGACTCTATGATAGTATAAACTAACACGGGGCTCGGGTGCCCGGGCTGTCTGACCAAGCAACTTGAAGCTGCTGTAATGTTACAAAACCGATTACTTTAAAAGTACTGCGTTGTAACACTAACGTCGCGAGAAGAGCGGTGTCACGGATATTTATAATTAAGTAAGCTTAAATCTGGTGTCAACAGTCCTGGGGACATCCGAGGATAGGTATACTGGATAGTGTACTATACATTTAGTACACAAAGAGACAAAGATCCCCCGTATAGCCTTAACAGACTGTAGGGTCAATTGCCGTTAGTACACACACACCTACACTCAGCACTAGCCACTCTGTGCAGAACACTACAAAAAACTGCTGCTAACTACTCGCCCTGTAGATGGCATATTACTTGCACATCTTTTCAACTCTATTTGCACTATATTAGTTCTATTTGCACTAGATTTGTTATAATGAATAGTTTTTGTTTTAGATATGTCCCTTGTTATTGTCCCCCCGATGCGCAGCTTAGCTTAACTTGTAATATTAACATTGTTGGGGGTCAAGGTAAAAGCGTTCACGTCGCGATCCCTGTCAGGTAATACTTGGTGTTGCCTGCGAATTCTACCAAACACTTCGAGGCCGAGCTGAAAGACAACGATGTCCAGAGGCTGACCATCGTGCTTCGAAGAATCGCAAAGAAGAAGATTAACATTGTTAGTATTTTTTTGTATTTTGTTTTTTTCCTAGTATTTTTAAACCCTTGTGTTTCAGTCCTTGTATTTGCCAACACCGGGGTCTGACAGAAACAGCATTTCGATCCTCTATATGTCCTGTACATATGGCAGAATTGACAATAAAGTTGAAATGACGATGAAAAGGAAACACAACAATAAACAGTGCAGTGTTATGTCTGGCGACATGACAAAAAGATAGGGTTAGGGAGGCGTTTCGTTCAAAGGCTGTAGGGTGTTAGTGGCTAGTTTATGAATATAGCTAGTACGAGTAGTGGCTGTTTGAAAAGTTTCATCGGGTCCTGGGCAGAACTATTGGCGCGTATGGTTAGAATTAGGGGTAGGTCTACTGACTAGTTGATTGGCAGGCTAGTTTGTTAGGGTTAGTGTTAGTGAGGAGCGTTAAGAGTTGAGGGCCGCCAGTGTTTAATGGACCGGTGAACTCTGCCTTGAAACTGCTGGCCCTTCTCTTGTTCCCCTCTGCATTCCTTTTTCGCAACAATACGGAATACTGCATACCACAGCTTATTTTGTTACCAGCTGGGATTTTCCCGTAAGCCTTACCAAACATGACCTGTCTTTAATGCAGTTTGAGTATTGTCCATAGAATCCTGTACTTATACTGTACTGCGATAATGTTTTGTAATATCCGAATGAACCGATTCAGTACATCAACCCTTAGATTTAGATAAAATGAGTTCCATTTTATGTACAGTCGAGAGAACTGCTTAGCAAGTTAATAGTCGTTATGCTAAGTTGAGACTGGTCTGCCAAAGAAATGTGGAATTTCCACTGCCAGCTCAGGGCCCCAACGAGACCAAGCATTGTTCATTCCTCCTTTGAGTAGGGGTGCATGTTAATTTGACTTTGTCGTCACTACTCGGATACATCACAGGTAGTTACCCGGATTGATTTTTTATTGGTTGAACTATAAAAATGGCTTTCTAAAGCCACTTAAAAAAACCCATTGTATTTTGTAAGGGACAACGAGCTTATACTGAATAACAAACAGTAATTAAATCTTCTTTCTTTGCGATTCTTCGAAGCACGATGGTCAGCTTCTGGACATCGGTGTCTTTCAGCTCGGCCTCGAAGTATTTGGTAGAATTCGCAGGCAATACCAAGTATTACCTGACAGGGATCGCGACGTGAACGCTTCTACCTTGACCCCCAGTAATTAAATAACTTGGACTAAATCACAAATTAGCCCAGAGTGATTGATTTCAGCTAGCATCAGTTGTGATTAATATCTGATGGATCCTGGGTCTTTCTTTTGGCAGCCTGCATTATCCAGTGTGGTGAAGTATGCTCAAAGGACCCCCACTACCGAGTCAGCATAGAGAAGCTTTCTTCCAACATTGGATTGACAAAAGTCTGTACGTTATTGGAAAGTTATTATTAGTAGATCTGCAATATATGGCCTTTTGACAGCTGAAGGAAGCAAACTGCTGCATCGGTGGTACTAATTGTCTGAATTGCCTGACGAAGAAAGACAAAACTTTCCAAGAAGAGGTCCAATGGCCTTCTTCATGAGTATTGATTGAATGCGTCAGTCATGTAGGCGTCACGTTTCTGCCTACGTTTGCAATGGAACAACGACCGCGTCTGACAAAGTGCCTTTGTTTTTATGCTTCATTCAGTTTATTCTGATTTGCATTACAGTGCTTTCGTGCCAAATGCTATCTGACATATGTGGCTATCATGACTTTGGTTAGATAATGAAAATGTAATGGCATTGCCTACTTGCTAAGAAATTGTTATGTAAGTTTTTGCTGAAAATGTAAAAAAAATGAACAAAACTGAAAAAATACATTCGACAATGAATAATCCTAAAGTTGAGTGGAAAAAAGATATGTTTTGTACTTTGGACTTTGGTCACTGTAGTTGTGCTTTATACAGATTTAAAAAGCTGGAAGAATACTTCTCCTTTTTGGTAATTATCTATAAGTTGCAAATTACTAAATTAATCTTTTGTCAGTCTTAATAAAAAACATTGCCATAACATACACATGTGCAGTGTTTTGGCTTAATTGTTCTTAAATAAAGATATCCGTTTTAACCCTCTCTCGATGTTATTTCTGCTTAAATAAGAAACCTTGAGAATTGTATTTTCTTCCAGGGTGTTAAGGGGCTCACCCTTGTTTTTTTTTGCCTCCACAACGATCCATAAACAAAAATCACGTGTTGAAAGCAGGGCTAAATCAGTAGGTTGAAAATCTGCAGCAGCTGTTAAGTTGGCAGCTTTCCACATTGAGTCAGCAAATCATAGTTTTGGAAGAGTAAAGACAATCCTGACCTCCTTTGGTGCAAAAGCAGCTGTAAGATATAAAATGTGCTAACTGATAAAATACAGTTATTATTCAGTCATGTCAAAAATCTCAAGTGATTCCATACCAATATTGGAGCGACTCACATCTCCCTTTTCAGCCCAAAACTTGGGGATGAATAGTCCACATTCCTATAGGTTGAGACAGTCTGTCTCTTAGGACATTTATTTGCAACTGCCTACATAGTAGTAGTGCTTTGTCCCGGACGGATGATGGGTTGAGTCAACCCTTGACAGAAACGTACAATTCTGAATCCAATAGTCTATCCATAGTCCCACCATTCCATTGTCCTTGCTGTGGATCATTGTTACTGCTGTGAACGTTGCATTAACATTTAGCTGTGGTGAGTGTAATTATGCGAGCATTTTCCATTGCTTTATTAAACACTTTCATCGCTTAAGGGAATATTTCTCAACATGACATGACACGCACATCTGCGAGGAAGGTTAATCAGTAAAGACACCGTCATGTCTCTAATCCAACATCACAGCTGGGATACGATAATGATTTGTTTTTCATAGAGTGCCCTTTGCACTGGAGGAGTATCAGGGCACTTAACATGCGATATGTGACTCGCATAACGTGTCAAGCGTATGAGAGAGCACCCCCAGTAGCAGCTGTTTATATGCAGCACATGGTTATTTTAGCACCTGGTTCGAAGTCGGTGTTAGACTGTCAGGAGGGATTGCGATCTATCATCCCCACTGACTAAACTGTGGTTATTTGTGCAAATTGGAATATTAACTAGGGTGACCTGCCGGATTCAAACCGTAACCTCTCGAACAAGCGGATAACGGACTACCAACGTGTACGGTACTGTGTTGTGTTTCCGCAGGCAGTTATGGAGACATCGGCCGGCTCGCTGGTGACCCTGGTCATCAAGGCACCCAACCAGAAATACGACGACCAGACCCTGGAGTGTGCTTTGGACTGGACTGTACATAGGCTCAAAACACACATCAGCGAAGTGTACCCTGGCCATCCGGTACACGACGCATGCCCTCACACACAGTGCACCTTGTAAGTGTGAGTCTTTGGTTGATGATTCAGCGGCTGTTCCAGGTTCTCAGATTCAAGGTTACCCTGTGTATTAAAACCTATCACCCAATCACACTGAGTGTCCTGAACACTCATTAATTAATTGGCCGATAACATCATAATATATGGGAAGCAGCGTGTGGCAAAATGTTGGCGCCGGCAAAACCGCCTGGCTGCCTTCCCCTTTCCCCACGCCTCTCTGCAGTTTCATTGCGCCTCTGAGTTCTCTCTTCTTATTAATACCTTCGACGTTGAATGAATATGTGCGCGTTATAAATTGTTGTTGGTACAGCATTCCACTTAGATTCATAAGTTCAGAATTTCATATCCCACTTTGGGATCAACTTACTGATTGTTGTAGAGTCTGCCTATCATGTGAATGTGAAATTTCCACTGCTTGCTCAGGATCCCTAATGTAAAACAAATATATGAGCAGATATTAGTACTACACCTACATATAACATCTCCGTGGCATTTTAAAGCATGTTTTGTGCTGTCCATGATTTAATTGCGTGGTTATGCTTCTGCCCTTTATTAACCCACTGTTGCTTATTACTGGAAAAAACTCATGTTGGGTCATGATAGTGATTCCCTTGATCTTGTAAAAGCTGGATTGTTTGTGCCAACTTGATAGCAAGAAACTGCTCGTAATTCATTACAAACTCTTTGCTGTCAGAGTTTGCTCTGACAGAGCAAATTGTTTTAACAAACTATAATTCCATGTGCTGGCTGTCATCCAGTGCAAAAAAACTGGGCAGCATGCCATAATACAGTATCTTGAAACATTACAGACTAACTTTTAGATGATTTCATATCTCTTTAGGGCATCAAGGATCAGCGACTCATCTACTCTGGGAAGCTGCTGTTGGATAACTTGATGCTTAAGGATGTGCTGAGGAAGGTAATGCTGGACATGTGTTTTTTTAATCGAATTTTGTTTATAAGCTATGTTTGTTAGTTATAACATTGCACTGTTGTACTGTTGCTGTCACACAGCGCAAAGCATTTCACCTCCCCATGTATACATAAAAAACTGAAAAGCATTAATAAATTGTAATGACAGTTTTTTATATACATTGTTATTCAATCAATAGATGTATATGTAATTACATAGTTAATCTTAATGGGTTGTCACCTTTTTAGTAATGATAGATTGTAATTGAGAGTGCTTGATTAGAGGAGTGGTACTTAAACGACACGAGAGAGTCCTTTGTCAAATTTTATTTGAGAATACTTCCAGACATCTCAGACTCCATTCCTTCCTGCAGATGTTCATGTTTAAATATTAGGGTGCATATGGCTTATAATGTGTATATTTTTATTTTGATGGAGAAGATTGGTAACCTGAAAAATGTATGCAATTGTGGACACATACCGGATATCGAGGAGAAATACCTAGCATTCGAATTGTGATGAAGATGTTAAATATTTGATGAATACAATCTCTTTCTGGGCCAACGCTTCTCCTGTCCTTCGCGCTTTTTAGTTTGACGAGTTCCACACTGTACATCTGGTGTGCCCTTCATCGAGCCCCCCAGCCTCACCACGGCCCTCCAGCCAGCCCGGCTTTGCACAGGTGAAGCTGCTTACGTTTAATCCTAACCACCCATCTGCATTTTGGACACTCGGCACTGTCTCGTAACATGATGTTGCACTTGGCAGATGCGGGTACTTGATGCACAAACGGAAAAAATGTAAACCTCTCCAGCGTGCCACTGGTTACCCAAACAGACCATAGAATATAACGACTGAATTCCCAATTCACAAACACAAAGGAGGGATGACAGCGATACATGCTGTTACTCCTGACGCAACCACCTGGCTTAACCACATAAATGTACTATTATAGTTGCTCAACACATACATCAGCTATATGAAAGAAAGAAGACTGCATTTGCATCTGGAAGCTTGTTTCCCTCCTGCGCAGCATTGAAGCAACAGCAGCAAAGTGCAGGGCACATGAGTCAAGGTGGGGTGAAAATACAGAATGGTAAAGTTTATTCAAGGGCAGGTTGTGAGTGTTGGGGATTTAATCTTGTGACCACCAGAAGCAATGTTGTTGCTTCCTGAGTAAAATTCAAACCTAGCCCTTTTTATTTGCTCTCACATTTACACAATGTAATCATAACTTCATTAACACTAATGTCAAAGGAGTCTTAACACTACTTTGTAAGAGGGTTCTGCATTGGGATGCTCAGCCAATTTAACTTCAAGGACGGATTCTTGTGCCAGAGGAAATTGGAGTACCTGATGAAGACCAGTGCAAATGAGAGGATATCACTCAAAGCTCCAGACAGGCTCACAAACCATACATGTTTTTGTTAGTGTGTGTTTATAAACAGTTGTAAATACAGAAATATACATTATATCAAATTCATCTCCACAAATATCGACCAAAATCTTCTTATCAAGTTTAGTGGTTAAAGGTTCGTTGTACCAAACGGGGTCCTAATGGGTAGAGTTGTTTTCGTGGCCACAGTTGTGGGTGTTGTTAGGCGAACGGTTTTTTTCAAGCCCTCGAGTGCAAGTGCTAGGCAAAATTTGCCCGATAGTAACCCCAAAACACATTAAAGTCACAGGGTAAAGTGTTGTCATATTTGGCTCTAGCCACAGCATTCAATAAAAAAAAGCACGAGTTGTTTCCTAAGTTGTGTTGACTTAGTGTCATGGCAATTGTATTACTTGATGATGAGCTTAAAATCCTTTTCCGGTAATACACATTGCTAGTTGCGGTTAATGCCCTTAAAACACAAATACGTGGGTGACAGTGTTGACATTTAAAGGGATTGTCAGTACCACGATATTTAGAAACAGGAGTGTAGCTCTGCGCTTTAAGCTGGCGAGAGGAAATTGTGAAACATTTTGCTCCAGTTTCCCCATTTTGAACGACTACCAATTCGTGTCGTGCCCTTTGGTTATGTAATAGTGACCACAGTTATTTATTGAAGCTGGATAACGTTTTCTTTCACTATAGCCACAAAGCCAACCGCTCTGTTTGCGTGCTTTGAAGCTGAGCTAATTTTCGCATAGTCGATATTTTGATTCCCGTACTAATCTAGGGATTTACCAAAGCATGCCAGCTGCTCCTCGGAAAACATCAAAGGTTTTGCTATGTCTCTAGAGTAGGGTGGCTGCCGTCTTGGCCAAGTTCCTAAAGTAGACAATCGCCCACACGTGCCACGACAGTGGTGTAGAGTTTACCATCGTGGAAGCTTGCCAGCCGTTTCCGCTGCGGAAATCATTCCATCTGCTGAGTTCGATCAAGTGGCTGTCTCATTAGGTAACTGTCAACGTTGCCTGTTTTTCTTCGTATCGTGGCAGCTGTCGGAGACGATACGCAGTGGAACGGCATCGGCCTCAGTCCCCGCCCGGCCAAACGTTACCGCCATGCCCTCCTCCCAGGGCCCTGGTGCCGACGGGCTAAGGCAGCGACACGTGGCCATTCCAGCTGCCTACCAACCTCCCGCCTACGGTGCACGGTGGGTCAGCATTATACCCGCCGGCGGAGATGCTATCGTTGTGCTTGCTGTTTTTCTGCGGCGTGTGCGTCGCTCTTGTACCCGAAGTTCTGTGTTACGGCAACCTTCTAACGTGTGCCCCGACTCCGTCCTTTGTGAGTGCAGGGACATGGGTCAGCCTGCCATGCCAGTGCTGCCTGGCTATCCCACGTACAGCCCCCACTACATCATGTGGCTGCAGCAAATATACGCCCAGCACTACTATACGCACTAGTAAGTAACCACTTGCGGTGATTTATTGTTAAAATGTATTCATGTTTGAATGAATAGTGAATGGTGCTCAACTATACTGGTGGGTTTAAGACAGCAGTGAAAATACCATATTCCTATGACAGGGATAACAGAAAACTGTCCACATATATTGTTTACTTATGCACCACTCTTTTAGTTCAACACCTGTTTTCCAGTATATGCTGTTCACCCTGTCGAGCACTATTTAGGCTTAGCTGTGCTAAGCTACTGAGGTCTAACCTTCTGGCTGTCACTCAATACTGAATTACGTATCTGGCATCACTTCATATGTGAATGTAAACCGATTCTGTGTGTGCATCTCCTGCCACAGAAGTTACAAGACAGGTCTCTCGTTCCTGTACACGGTCGCTCAGCGTGACCCTGTACAGGATTCAGTGGTTTCTGACAACGATGATGATGATGTCTGACCAGATTTTCGTTTATTCCGCCTCTCAATGTGCGTATCCACCCACGTTCAGCCAAGCAGCGGTGAGCGCCGCTGCAGGGACGGCGCTCAATTCCGGTGTCGTGCCGGCGGTTGGCGGTGCAGCCCCCGGGCTCCCCAACCCGCTGGGCACGGGCGGTCTCCCCAACCCGTTGGGCGCACAGGCTCTGGGGGCCGCGGCTGCTGCTGGCGGAGGCGGCGGCGGCGGCGGCGTGGGTCGAGTGGGAGCAGGCGGAGGCGTGGAGGGGGCACCCGTCCCGGCAAACCGGGACATCGGCGTGGCGGCGGCGGCGGTGGCGGCGCGCAACGAGGGCGCCAGGCCCGCCAATCAGAACGCGGTGCTGATGAACGCGCAGGGCGGCGCTGGGCCCGAGGAGGAGGAGGAGATGAACCGCGACTGGCTCGACTGGCTCTTCACGGCGACGCGCACCGCCGTGCTGCTCGGAATCTTCTACTTCTACTCGTCGCTCGGCCGGTTCCTCATGGTGTCCGGCGCGCTGCTGTTGCTTTACCTGTGAGGTTTCAAGCTGCTCCCCGCGCTATCAGATTATTTCTAGTCGCGTATGACGTACACTGCCGTACTGGAAACGTGACGTGTCGGTGTAATGTCATGTGTATATTCTCGCAACGTCACGTATGCTTTATGTCAATGACAATTATGGCCAGATGAGCTTCCTATTACCAACTTTCTTCAGTCAAAGGGTCTTTGGATAACTATCTGTCTGGAACCTCTCCCAGGCCTGTTCACCAAGGGAGACCCTAGCAGGAGTGCTAGACTCCAGACCTGTTCACCAAGGGAGACCCAGTCA
>JAZEWU010000021.1:4736136-4753478 GCA_036362915.1 Geotria australis
TTGTTGACATGCCGTCCTCTTCGCGGCCCTTGTGCAGCGCTTTGTGACCCTCGGGTGAAAGGCGCTATATAAATTGAATTATTATTATTATTACAACCCCAGAGGTAAAAGTAAGCCCGGGGTTCAATTCCCGACCGACGGCCGACACCGGCGGTAATAATACCTTGGCGTGTCTCTCCGCAGCCTCGGCATCCAGTTCCTGGGGGACATGCTGGCCCTGCCCATGCGCCAGCTCCTCCGCATTCAGGTGACGCGAGGATGCAAGGACGCTTGCACTCACAATTGGTGCCACATTTCCATCGTCTTTACTGCCATCATCGTCATCATTAATTGTATTGTGAGCGTCGTCACTGCAATCATTGACACCATTTTCATCATCATCAGAATCATCATAGCCACTGTCATACTGGGCATCACCGGTGTTGTCATTAATCGACTCAACTTTATTGTCAATTCTGCCATATGTACAGGGCATATAGAGGATCGAAATTCCGTTTCTCTCAGACCCCGGCATCGGCACACACACGGAAGGACTTGGCTCGGCTTTGCTTGACTTGGTTTGGCTTTGGCTTGGCTTGACTTGATAATCATGACAGTGTCGTTTTCACCATGAGCGTCATTATTATAATTATAATAATCTACTTTTGTAACGCGCGCATTTTCTCCGGGCGCATTGCACCCGTTGATTCGGAGGCGCGGTATCTTCTTCGTTCTTGTCTTAATCATCATCAACGATATTGTCACACAGCAGTAAGAGCGGTAGTAGGATTTTGATTATCGGCATCATTGTCATCGTCAACATGTGATATCTTGCTTAAAAGCACCACCTTCCCTCTCCGGACAAATCTGATCACCGAGGTATTAAATACACCGCAAATCAATTCTAACATTGTCATCTATTTATTGTCTGTGGACGTTTTTTATATAAATAGGTTTGCAGTGAACTTCGGAAAGTCGGCAAACAGCTGTCTATTCGGTTTCAAGAACAAACTGGTAAGTAAACACATTGTGAAATTGGCAGAATATAAATCCCGAGCTAATTCTACATTTGTACCTGTACGGCCATATTTGTAAATCCGTTGCTGACTGAGGGGCTCCCCATACCTGCACAGCTTGAGGAGGTTGTGGATTTACCAAAATAGTTGTACAGTACATGTACGATATAGTATATTAAGGACCGATGTATCAATGTAGGTGTTCAAAGCTCGATGTATGAGAATTGCTCTTAAAAGCTGCTCTTTCTCGATAGCCGTGTCAAGCGTTTATCCTCTCTCCTTCATGACGTTTCACCTCCCACGTTGGAGGCATCATCGGGCTTTTGAGGAGGAACGCTCGACACGGCTATGCCAAAAGAGCAGCTCTTATTAAGGACTGATCAAAACAGTATCTGGCTGAGTACCTATGTGCATATTACTCGCAGGCAGGGGCCCATTCAGCCCATCATATCTTCAGGGTCAATAACATAATCATCACCAGCCCAGCACTTGTTTGGCAAGAGAGACAATTTGACCTGACCTTACATTGTACCAACTTTGTCGACGAGTATTTGCCAAGGTTGGGACTTAAAATCCGCTGGGTCGTTGACCCAGCCCTACCTTGCGCCCTGTGTCTGCCGGGATAGGCTCCGTATCACCGCGACCCTGTACAGGATTAAGCGGTTTCTGATAATGGATGGATGGAAGTGAGGCCCTGCTCACGGCGTTGAATCTGTATTCGTGGCATGATCAAAACATTGTTCTGGGACCCGTTTGCACGTCCCCGTGTGTGTCTCTCGTCACAGACAAACTGACCCTGGACGTGGGGAATGAGCTCGACGTGTCGCTCCTGTCTTGTCCCGTCATAACGAAGGACTACATGGAGACGCGGCACAAGGTACACGGAGGGCGACCGTCGACCCCGCTGGGTTACATCGATCGCGGCACGAGTGGCGTAGTACTTTGCGCCTGTGTGGAATCCGTAAACAATCGTTGTGTACAGGTTCAAAACACTTTGAGAATGTGATGCAATTCGATTCAACTTTGTCGTCAATTCTGCCATATGTTATCGTCCCTCCAGCTTAGCTTAACTTGGAAATACTAATACAATTTTAGTATTTAGTTTTTTATCCAAGGCGCTATATAAATTGAATTATTATTATTATTATTATTTGTGTTCCAGTCCATGTATATGCCAACACCGTGGTCTGAGAGAAACGACATTTCGATCCTCTATATGTCGTGTACATATGGCAGAATTGACAATACAGTTGAATTTTTTTTTTTTTTAAACATTTCATTGAAAGAGCGCCCGAGGCGGGAATCGAACCGCCTCGAGGCAAGACCACTCCCTCTCCGCGAGGCGCAGATGTTACCACCCAGAACTGGGCGGGCGTCGATGGACCCCCAACGACGGGTTGGCTGACAAGCGCCGCTGGTGCTCTGCGCGCGCTTCGTGCCCAGGGCTGGATGAAGCACCACGGCAAGCTGCTAGGGCGGAACCGCAGCGTCCTGCACTCGCCGCTCGACTCGGTGCCCACGGAGCGCATGATGGGCATGCGTGTGGCCGACAGCGTGCTCGAGTCCCTGGCTCGTGCGTTCTTCAACGAGAACCTGCTCAAGAACTTCACCTGGGCCGACGTGGAGGTGTGTGCTGTGCTGTGTGGCTTCTGTCCGGGTACAGGGGAATTGAGCGAGGCTTATGAACAGAGGTGAAAGTAAGCCGGTACGGTCCGGTGCAGCGCGTCCCGAAACATTCGGTTCGGTACAGGTGGGGTCAGAGGGGTTGCGATATTGACCTTACCGGTAAGAAATTAAAGTTGCCTGGAGCCCTGCTTTGGACTCACGGCTGCTACGGCGCGAGCAGTGTAGAGTCTGTTGTGCCACGCAGCTGGTGAACCCGGAGTTTGATTCCCAGCCGGGGGATTCATATCAGCGGCGAATATCTGAACCGGCTTCGGGCCTCCCCTAGGTTTTACTCAGCCTTCCGCCAAGTAGCAGACACAGCGCGTAAACATCATCACTGGGAAGACAAAGGCGAATGGGCACAGTGCTAGCAGCCCTTCACAGGTGCTCACGAACACAACGGTCTGTTCAAAGCTGCGATGGCCGCACTGGGCACTCAGTTCAGAGTGTCCCAGACTCTGACCCACACTGGGCAAGAGACAAACAGGCTCCAACAGACTTTCCTTTGTAAATAAGTGTAATAATAATAATCTACGTATTATATGTAAATATGCCAACTTGCACTTACGCTCTATACTAAACCATTAATTTTGCATCGTTGCAGGAAGTATTTGGTTCAGCAGCAGATTCGACAGGATTTTTGGACTTCTGCAAAGAGGTAACGTCTGATGCGTTCGTAAGTCGGGCGTTCGTAACCCGAGGACTACCTGTACTTCAGCACACTGGTGGGGATCAAGGTAGAAGCGTTCACGTCGCGATCCCTGTTAAGTAATACTCGGTATTACCTGCAAATTCTACCAAACACTTCAAAGCCGAGCAGCTGAAGGACAACGATGTCCAGAAGCTCAACGGATGCCAGAAGCCCCTCAGTCTGGAGCAAGAAGAGAGGCCAATGCCCGCCGCCTTTAAGGCCAGCACTGACTATTATATCTTTAAATGTCACAGGACTGCCTGCAACTGAAAAATAACTTGTTGCAGTGGGAAACCGTCATATAACCATCACGCTTCGAAGAGTCGAATCGAATTCGAGCACACTGGTGTGTCGGGGAGCGAACCCAAAATATTTTCGCAACGAATCTACGACGTTTTTTTGCACCGACAGTCCCGACGAGCTGCGTCGGCGAACCGGTTGCGCGCTCGCCCCCTCGACAGGTGCTGATCCGGAACGGCGGGCCGGACAGCGTGGAGCACACCCTGCTGATAGTGAGCAGCCCGCAGCCGCCCAAGCTCTCCGTCAACCTGCGCGGCATCGAGCTGTCGAGCACGGTGAACGTGGACGTGGCGCGGGAAGGAGGCCCCGTCTTCTTCAGCATACAGATGGTGAGCGAGCGAGTGAGTGAGGCGCTCGTGTGTGTGTGTGTGTGTGCGTGCGGAAGCGGGGAGCGGTAGCTCAGTGGTTAACGCGCTGGGCTACAAACCTGGCTATGACCCGAGTTCGAATTCCCGCTCACGGCCAACACCGGTGACGAATTTCTGAACCGCTCCTGGCCCTCCCCTAGGTCGGCTCGGCCTCAAATGAACACCTAGTGCGGTGTGTTAACATCGCCTACAAGGGAGACAAAGGCGGCCGGGCGTGGGGCTGGTCACCCACCCCCCTAGTGTGCCGTGTCGGCCTCCATAGGTGCTACTCGCTGACGGCACTTGCCCCTACAGTCTGTTAAGGCTATACGGGGGATCTTTGTCTTTGTGCGTGCGGAAGAGGGATTCACACGACGCCACGTGGGCCCGCACGCGTCTCCATTACAGACGTTCAGCTGACAGACGGGAGTCGCTGATAGACTAGATTGGGGACGATGACAATGATAATAGTTACGATAATGACGAATCGTGTTGCACGATTGTTTCGCGAGACATATATTCTCTTCGTATTGTTCGATTAATCGCGACGTTGCAAGCGCGCCGCCGCACGAGTCGAGCATTGAATGTTTCTCGCTGTCGACGATTGATTTTCCCCGTCCCAGTTCATCAAGACGATCTCATTCATGCACCCCAAGATAGACGGAAGGAGAATCAACGGAACGGTGGACTTGTACGTGACACACTGAGCCCTCCCGGCCATGCATACGTTACGCGCCGACCTACCCTGATGTACACACATGACACCATGACCTCCCTGCCCGTGTTCATGCGACACACTGAGCTCCCCTGATGTGTGCACGGCTGCTTTACACACGCTGGGTTCCTGCGTCTTGCCAACGCGTGTACTCGGGTCGTACGAAACACTCCGACGTTTACTTGTTGTTGCCGGTTTAAGCGGCTCTGCACCCAGGCTGACCCGGGTTGACCCGGGTTGACCGGGGTGTTCACCAGGGGTGAAAGTAAATTAAATTTCTTACCTGTAGGGTCGTATCGCAACACATCTTCCCACCTGTACCGTACCGAACGCTGCGGCCACTTTCTAAGCGGTACGCCGTAACGGACCGTACCGGCTCACTTTCACTTCTGGTGGCAGGTGAACGTTTCGGGGGCAATGGGCCTTCTGCACGGCACGTAGAGAGAGGGCCCCCGATGTTATTTTTCTCTGCGGACATGCCAGCAGATGGCGTGCGAACTTCACCCCGCGCGTGTTAGGGGCGCTGCATTTTACCCTGGGTGCTCCCGCGGCATCCCCGAACCATCGGCGTGACGGCGGCGGCTCCTGTGATATGAGCTGAAATCACAATGCACACAAAAGACAAAGATCCCCCGGTATAGCCTTAAGAGACTGTAGGGTCAAGTGCTGTTTGCGAGTAGCATCTGTGAAGGCCAGCACGGCACACGAGGTTGGTGGGTGGCCAGCGCCACGCCAAGCCGCCTTTTTCTCTCTATTGGCGATCTTTATACACTACATCGTTTCAGAAAATCGTCACTGGTGTTGGCCGTGAGCGCACACACCCACACCCACGCATGGTCATGTGGTTATGTCATTTGAAACCAGGCGAGAGGAAGAACATCTTCCCTCACCTGGTACCTAGGAGGTCGTGGGTTTGATCCCGACCCTGACGCCTTTGGACGATGTGTGTTATTTTTCTCTCTCTGTCCGTGGTCATGTGGATATTTCCCCATGCCCTCCGGTTTTCCACTCGACACATTGTAAAATATATCTATTTGATGTTTGAACATCTTAACACCTGTATTATAACCATAAAGTGTAGAGCCTTTTCTTTTTTGCAGTCCACATTTGAAAAAAAAGTTTTGATTCTATGAAAATGGCTCAAAATGACCACATGTGACGATGATATAAGCCACTCCGATGAGCTATCACCTGTGGCCATGTTGCCTCCCTCTGAGAACGACCTAAATAGCTCGATGGGATTGGCTTGATTCAATCAATCGTTTAGTTTCGTTTATCCTGCACACATGCAGTAGTAGCATAGAAGTAGGTGTTGTATTTTCTTCGGCTGAGTGGTGGAAGCGGAACAACATTGACGCGTTTCTCTGTTTCTCTGTTTCGCAGGTTCCAGGTTAACTCCCTGGACACGAGCATCCTCACCTCCGAGGTGCGGCGATGAGGTTCACACCACCGGCGCGTTCACCTCCAATAATTATCCGTCCATCCATCCACTGTCAGAAACCGTTTAATCCTGTACAGGGTCGCGGTGAGCCGGAGCCTATCCCGGCAGACACAGGGCGCAAGGCAGGGCTATACCCATGATGGGACGCCAGTCAATCACAGGGCACCGGGGGAAATATAGTCCGCAGGCCGATTAACCTATGCAGCAGCGTCTCTTTGGACTTTGGCAGGAAACCGGAGTGCCCGGCAAAAACCCACGCGGACACAGGGAGAACATGCAGACTCTACACAGAAAGGCCCCCGAGCCGGGATTTGAACCCGGGATCTTCTTCCTGTGAGGCGGCAGCGCTACTCTAACAATAATAATACATTAAATTTATAACGCTCGTCGCATATTCATTCAATGTCGAAGGTGTTCATTTAAATCGAGAACGACTCAGAGGTGCAAGGAAAACAAAGAGAGGCGGGAAGGGAGGGAGGGCAGCCACGTGATAAGCCGGCGCCAACATTTTCCAGACACTGTCCTATATATTATGTTATCGGCCGATTGATTATAATACAGCGTTAATGTTGCATGTGGTGAGTTTTTTTGTGCTTGTGCACCACTGCCAATGAAAATTGAAGGTTATTTGAGATTACACAAACATTTCTGTATTTAGACACATTTGAAAGGAGAGAGGGGGAGCGCTCGACACGGCTATCCCAAAAGAACAGCTTTGGAAAGCAATTCTCATGCATCGAGCTGTGAAAACCTACATCGGTGCATTTCTGTCTCAGCTGAGAAAACCACGCATTTATATGAAACAAAAATATCTTGTGTGGGATGCAGGAGCTGGCCACTTTTCCAACAAATTTGAGGAATTACGTGAAGAAGGTAGCCCAGGACTTCGTGCTGGAGCGTAAGTCACGCCACCACCACCATCGCCACAACTCGCATCACTCTCATCATCGTTGTCATCGTCATAATCCACAACAACACCAGGACCACCGAAAGAGTTTTCAAGTTCTGGGGAAAAATTCCAGATGAGGCCCTCTCAGGTCTGAGGATCCCTCAGGTCTGAAGCCTATCTGCTGTTCCCCTCCTTCACCACCCCCCTTCTCTATGGCCCTGAGCTACACAGCATAACTCTTAATTATCATCATCATCATCATCATCATAAAAATAACACTCATTAATTATTTGGCCGATAACATCATAATATATAGGAAGCAGTGTGTGGCAATATGGCGCCGGCAATCCGCCTGGCTGCCTCCTCCGCCTCTGTGCGCTTTCCTCGCGCCTCTGAGTTGTTCTCTCGTCGAATGAACACCTTCGACATTGAACACAACACGGCGACGCATGACCGTGGCGTCTTATTGGCGATAGCGTTATGGTTACCGACTCATCGTGCCGGCATGCTGGCTTCTCGCGATGCCCTCTTCTGTAGGTTTCGAACAGGAGGTGTTGAACGCTCTCAACGACAACGGCATGAACGGCATCCTGCTCGCCGACCCGGTCTTTAAAACAGAACAGGTGCGTGAATCCTTAGCTGTGACGCTACCATTGCTATTGCGATAATTGTCTCTAAGAGGAATGTCATATTTTGGGATAGCCGTGTCGAGTGTTCCGTTTCCTTCGCGACGTTTCTCCTCCCGCGTTGGAGGCGTCATCAGGCGTTCTCCAACGTGGGAACACTCGACACGGCTGTTGCAAAAGAACAGCTATGGAGAGCAATTCTGGTACATCGAGCCATGAAAACCTACATCAGTACACTAATAGGAATATCGTTAAACATATTTTTCATGACAGTGGTAGATAATATTATTTTTGTGCAGTGCTTTGCGACCTTTGGGTAAAAGACGTTTAAAAATGTCAATTATTTTTTTGTATTATTATTATCACACAAATCTCGTGAAACTCGAGTACCGTGTTATCAGGAGAATTTTCCTTGAGGTTTTTTGCTCATCCTTTTGCTTTGAAAGTAAAACCATAACAGAAACCTTTTTCCTTCTAACTTTCTATTAGCCCATGTTTCCAGCAATTTGTGCAGTGTCTTGAGTTGGCATCGCGTTACCGAAGACGCTTTACAAATCAAAATTGCATTTACAATTTAATTGTTTTAATTTAAACCTTTGTTAAGAAAGATTTTAATCCTGTGGACATATAATAACCGAGACCCTTGAACGATATAAATTCTCCTGCCACTGTAATTTCAAACCGATCTGTCATCGCTCTCATTACGAGACGGAATATACGCCTCGCGCTTCGAAACCGACAACACAATGGCGTGACGCCTCCGCCGCAAAAAAACGCGAGGAATATTAATTCCGCGAAGCCGTGAAAGCTTAACGACGTCCGTGGCTGACCTGCGTGCTTCTGTGTCTCGCAGGGTTATCTTCAGATGGAGACAAACCTCATCATTCAGGATCACTTCTTCGCGAGGGTCATCAAGGAGAAGATTTACGGCTGACGGAGGAGATCGCGCGTCGATATCCCAGGCCGCACAAGGTGAGGGCGTCACTTAACGTGTGAGAAAATGAGTTAACTGTTATTGTTTATTAGATGTTTATTATCACAGCAGAAAAAATTCCCAAGTGAGCTTGGCTAGCTTTTTACAGCATTCCTGCGACACAACAAACACGAAAAGTTGTCGTCGGTTAACCCTGTTCTGCGTTGCGAAAGAGGCGATGAACCTCGATAGCATCATAATGGGGCGGCACGATGGAGCTTTAAAACTGCCGCCTCGCAGCAAGAAGTACCTGGGTTCGGTTCTTGGCTTGGGCGCCTTTTTTTGGAGAAATTGCATGTTCTCCCCGCGTCCGCGTGGCCATTCGCTTCTTAAACAGCTGCTGATTTCCCACTACGTGTGCTGCAGGCTCACAAGATTGCTCTTAATTTACCGACCCTCAAGGGATGATGTTAACTGTCACCAAGCTTTGAACATATGGCCTTAAGAGAATAAGCCCAAATCACTGATATGCCTTTAACCAAATCACTCTGTGTTGATGTTTTCAGATCTCAAGCTCAGCCGGGTTGAGCCTGGTTAATGCTTGGATGGGAAACTGCCTGGCAATATCAGGTGTTATAGGCGCTGACGGCAAAATGGCGAGGAGGCGGCAGTACGGCAATTTCAATATTCTCCCCATTATTCCTGTATGGAGCTCAACTTGTTACCCCCTCTAACGCAGAGGGTTTCTCCAAGCAATCCTATATTCTCCCGTAAGCACTAACCACTCATGCACGGAGTGTGGCAAACAACCCAACACAGGACCCTCCTGACAACAAGTATTGAAGCTCACCGAGGCTTTCCCGGGTAAACACAGGGCCTCACTGAATTGTTGTTTTTATTAAACGACACCTCCCTTAATTGTGTTTAGTGTAATTGCATCTTAAAATAAGGCGTGACCAGTGAAGTGTCTTTCACGTAATCGTTTATTATAATTCAACCCTCTGTGTATTTTTCAGTGTACATATATATGACAACAGGTTAAAGTGATATAAGAATATATATCACTGGCACAGTTATAAAACGCATTAAATATAGTATAACGGATATGTCATTGCGCTCGGGTTAGTTGCAAAAGCATGCAGGATCAGATTCGTATGAGCTTTAAATATCACTACGGTAATTATTAACACTTAACAAAGCACAAAAACAATATTTAACATGCAACAGACATTCCCATTTTTATGACAATAACTTATATTGCACCTCTTTACAGTATGAGTCCATTTAAAGTTCCAGTGTAGGCAGCGTTTGGAGACTGCTCCATCCGGTCTGGTGGCCAGAGGTCAGCTCTGGGGTCACACGGCGTCCTAACGAGGTCACGCAGAAGAAGAACTGGGTCGAGGGATCTCGGCGAAAAACATTTGCGCCAAACGCCGGTTTCGTATTGAGTCGTTGCACGATCACGCCGTTTGTTTTCGATTTGAACGTCATGTTCATTCGCAAGTTTGGTTTTGATACGCGTTTACAAGTCTTATTCACATGCCGGATATGCGATTAAATAACTGTGTCCCACCGATGTGACTGAGTGCCGTGAGCTTGTCACGCCTCGCTTGGACACGGCGCCATTTCGGCATCGCACTCCCGAGCCGGGAAATGTCTCATCTCAGGAAAACGTTCGATTCACCAAAGATAAAACTATTAGGGTTTTCACAAGTGTTTCTTTCCTCTCTCCTTTATTCAACTTGCATTTCCCACTGAGTTTGATTTATTTTTTCCTCCCGTCGCGAAGTGTAAATCAAGGTAAATGATTACTCTCGTAAGTGGCGGATATCACGCTCGTAAATGGCGAATATTTCCGCTTCGTTTTCCAGTTAGCTTCGTCTAAAAATATATGTACAGTTTTTTTTGTGGAATTTATCACCAATCATGTAGCGGCTGCGCCGTTCGAACTCAACCGTGGGGGGCAAATAAACGCTCTACGGGCATTCCTCCGGTCGGAAGAGCATCGCTCGGGCCGGCGACGCGGTGGGACTACTTCACCACTCGTTCTCACCGCTTCACCACCTCTACCGAGTAGCCCAACGAACGCCCTTCGGTCGCATGTACACTATTTACAATATGTAGTCCCCCCACTGCAGGCTGAGGCAGAATGGAGTTAAACACCGAAACGTATCCCACGGCAGTTTTGGTTAAGTTCACTGGTGTCGCATATGAGACCATCGACTCGACACCCATGAAGCCCTGCTTTATACAACGGTGGCCGTGACCTACAGGAGGACCTCGGCGGTTTTGCGTCAATTTCTCCGACACAGCCACCTGGCCACCGTTAGCGCTCTTTTATGCAAGTGTGATAAGAGACCAAAATCCCCCGAGTAGCCTTGGCAGAGGGTAGGGTCAAGTGCTGTTAGCAAGCACCTATGAAGGACAGCACCAAGCACTAGGGGGTAGGGTGGCCGGCACCACGCCCAGCTGCCTTTGTCTCCCCTGTGGTGATGATTACACACTGCATCAGAAACTCATTTGAGGCACAGCACCGGTTCAGAAAATCGTCACTGGTGTTGGCCGTGAACAGAAATCAAATGCGGTTCACCCAGTTGGTCGCACGGCGTGATACCCGCTGCACCGCCGCTGAGTGTGATACAGGCACACGCACACAACACACTCGCTGCATCCATCCATCCATTTTCAGAAACCGCTTAATCCTGTTCAGGGTCGCGGTGAGCCAGAGCCTATCCTGGCAGACACCGGGCGCAAGGCAGGTCTATGCCCAGAACGGGACGCCAGTCCATCACAGGGCACCAGGGGCAATTTAGTCCGCAGGCCAATTAACGTATAGCGTGACATAGGGCATGAGAATTGCTCTTAAGAGCTGCTCTTTCGGGATAGACGTGTCAAGCATTCCTCCTGTCTCCTTCACGAGAAGCCTCGTGATGCCTCCAACGTGTGAGGTGAAACGTCGTACGTGAGAGAGCAGGGTTCTATCCCGAAAGAGCAGCTCTTAAGAGCAATTATCATACAACGCGCCATGAAAACCTCGATCAACACATTGACATCGGGCAACGAGTAAAACAATATATGAATACCACAGCGCGAGGGATGTTTAACAATACGAGCCAGGACGCCCAAACATTTAACCGCTGCCGGCGTCCATTTCTCCCGTGCCATCTCGGAGCCCCGCACGTTTCAAATGCACCCACTTAGCGCGACGCCAGCAACACCCACGGTGCGTTTCATCATTTGGTGGCACTCAGCGGACACGGCCGCGAGCAGATAGCGCCGGGGTGTTCCAACGCGCGCGCAGATCCGCTCGCGCTTTTATATCGCCGTCCAGAAATAAATACAGGACATTTGAGAGCGCGCAGTGCATACCGCTGTCATAGGCCGCCGGCCAGTGGCTGCGCCAGACGAGCGAAACAGAATGCGATGGAGTTGAACAAAAAAAAAATTAAAAAATAAAAACAGGACGGTTATATTTCCTGTCGCTGAGACGATAAGAAAATCTTGACATTTCGGCCATCTGGCATTTCTCTCGGAAAAGAGCGGGAGGGGAAAAAATACAGTTCGAGCCTCGTCGATGTGTTTAAACTAAATCAAGAATGTGCCGATGCCGTAACATTTTAAACTTATCATCGGTCGCTCCGTGATTGCTAGGCTGTGGGAAAAGGAAGCCACTGTTCGGGATTATTAAGCCGAATTGTTCCGCGATATCGGGTAGAATGTTTTTCAGGCCACATTTAGAAATCAAAGGAAGTGCGTACGTAGTGACTCAATGAGATCCATCCATCCATTTTCTAAACCGCTCGTCCTGGTGGGGGTCGCGGTGGCAGCAGTTCAAGGAGAGTGGACCAGACATCCCTTTCCTCTGCAACAGATTCCAGCTCTTCCTGGGGGATTCCCAGGCGTTCCCAGGTCAGCCGAAGGATAGAATCCCTCCAGCGTGTCCTGGGTCGGCCTCTAGGTCTCCGCCCATTGCCGTGCCTGGTAGACTTCCCGGGGGATCCTTCCAGGGGGCATCCTTACCAGATGCCCAAACCACCTCAACTGGCTCCTCTCAATCCGAAGAAGCAGCGACTCTACTCTGAGGGTCTCCCGGATTTCTGTGCTCCTCACTCTGTCACGAAAAGTGAGCCCTTTCGGGCAATTACGGTCCAACGGGCGTGATGGAAGCCGTCTCAAGACGGCGACGGACAGATGGAAGCAGAGAGACACGGCGAGGAGATATCGGCGGAGGAAGCGGCTCTGCCCCGACAGCGCAAAGTGTCATGGGACCCAGAGGGTTGTGTCCGGGATTTGACGCCGACTTTTTGCTGGAACAAGTGGAGAAACAACTGTTTCGGCTACACGTGTGTTGCTGGGACTGTAACCTCAAACGAGTTTTATTAAAATGCTAAAATAACTCAAGTTTGGTAGTTGGTCGGAATGGACCTGCGGAATGTTTGTCCGTTAAACCGCTCCGTAAAACACTGCTACGTGTCTCACCGCTCTTACAAGCCTGGGGTGATGCTCAGATATATTTTTAGCTCTGAGCCAGCGGTGAAAATTCCACATTGCTATGGCGGGGTTTTCTCAACGGAACCACCGCTGACTCACCACCAAGTGGTTTTCATTTTCTTGAGGAAATGAAGGGTTGAGTCGTAACTTTGCCGAGATTTAAGCTCAAACCCCCACCTATTAAATCGCCACGCTCAAATCACATCACCGTGCGGCCAGATCGCTCCATGTGACCGGCACGAACGTGAAATAACACTTAAACTTTTTGTCTCTTTAAACTGACTGGAACGATGCCAAACGCCTCGCAGCAACGATGATTTAAAACGCGATCGTCTCTCGCGACCGATCCCGACGACGTAGCTCTGCCCGTCAAACACGGCCGGCGCTCGTTGGGCCCGTTCTCGTTAAGCCTCGGTCACGCAGACACCTTACACGCATCGCTCCGCTCGTAACCTGCTTAGGCTCGACTATAATCGTTAACGTGCAACAAGCGTCCTGTCCTGGCACGGCCACCCTACTGCAGATTACCGACGCGAATCAAAAACACCGAAAGCGTGCGATCTGTCCGCCGTACGGACGCGGCATTCTCTGTCGCCGCCGCCACCGCTGATTGTAAATAGTTCTGAGTGGGAGCCGCGCAAGCTTCCCTGGCCGAGGTCGTCTGGCGTTCGTCACTCTCTGCTGTTATCGTCGTCGCTCAGGAAGAAAAAAATAAGGACACCGGTGCATGTCGCGAGCCCGCGAAACGCAGAGGCTCGGAACAGACGCGTCCACCCGCACGCAGCCTCCGCTCACCTAGATGATGGCATCGGCACGTTACGTGCCGATCACTTGTTCAGCGTCGAGCTTTCCCCCCGTAACACGACGGAGAGCCGCGTTACCGGTGTGCAGACCCGCGACCATGTGCGGAGTCCCGGGCGGGGATTGTTTGTGGGTCAGCAGAGAGCTGTACCGCAGACACTGAGGAGCTTGGGTCGAGTTTTCCGGCGCAAGCCTCGAGAATTTAGCGCCTCGGCTCGCGATTGCGGGGATACACTATTTGGATAGTAATATTAATCCATCCTCCCATCCATTTTCAGAATGTCCATGCATATCGTTACAGAGATGTTGATGGTTAAGGCTGATTTAATCTGAATTACAAAGTCATGAAAATAAAATATTATGACAATAATTGGTATCAAAACATCGACCATCGTGATAATAACAATTACGATAATGGGAATGACGATAAATCATATTATGATATTTGGAAATTCACAACAAGGATGATGACAATCATTAACAATGACGATGCTGAATGTGACGACTAACCACACGGCAGCACCAACGCCGCCGATCGTGCCGGCGACTGTGGCCGGTTCCACCGAAGCCGGCAACGACAACGGGCGACAAATAAACAACAACAACAGAACACGCGGCCATCCCAGTACCGTCACCGGGCTACGGTAAAGAAAAAACAAACAAACAGCAAAAACGCAGAACGACCGGCAACCAAAACGAACACAACAAGAACGACAACAAAACGACAGCAACACGCGGCATCGCAACGCGGCGCAAAGCGGGCCCCCTCATACGAAGTGCGTCATCACGGCGGAGTGGTGCCGCATGCCCTGCATTGCCGCGGCGTACGGGCCCTGCTGGAAGTAGTGGTGGTAGCGCTGCAGGTGGAACGCAGACAGGGCCGGGCCGTGGACGCCGGGCCCGTGAGCCTGGAGGCCGCCGAGACGGGCGTACGCGTGCGCCGCCGCCGCGGCAGCGTGCACGGAGGAGGTGGACGGGGAGGAGATGGAGGAGGAGGAGCAGCTGTTGGAGGCGGAGGATGAGGAAGGGGCGCACGACGGAGGAGAGACGCGGTCCGGGCGGCCGGCCAGCGGCGCGGCGATGGACGCGGGAGACGGGGAGGAGAAGGCGTGGGACACCCACGCGCCGCCCAGCGCCAGGCCCGCCGTCGACGTGAACGCCGAGCCTGGAATGGCACGGAGCGAGCGGGCGGGCGTGCGGTGAGCGAGCCGAGTGCGCTGAGCGAGCGCGTGCGGTGAGCGCACAGGTGGATGATACGTAGATGGCATACAGGTGATACACAGGAGTCCCGTAAAGAGTTTGGGAGCTCACTGGGTATTTTTTCTGCTGTAATAATAAACATCTATCTATACACAGATGATACACAGACGATACACAGGTGACACACAGACGAGACACAGGGTCTGAGAGAAACGGTATTTCGATCCTCTGTATGTCCTGTACATATGGCAGAGTTGACAACTAAAGTTGAATTGAAATTGAATCGAAATTGAAATACACGGGAGTGAGCAAACGAGAGAGCGAGCACGGGCGCGTGTGAGTGAGCACGTGGGAGCGAGCGCACCGTGTGTGCTGAGTGCACTGGAGTGTGGTTCACAGGAGCGAGCGAGTGAGCGAGCGAGTGATCGAGCCAGCGTGTGTTTGCGGAGCGAGCGTGCACGCACCGCGGCCGGCGGCGCCACACTGCGCGTCGTCCATGTCGTCGTCGGCGCCGCCGCCGCCAGTCGAGTATGGCCGCACGGGCGAGCGCGCGTACGTGTGCTTCTGGATGAGGCTGTCGACGCTCTCGCGGCCCACGGCCCCGGCACACGCGCGCTCCAGGTACACGCTGCTGGCACAAGACAGACGGACACCCCGTACAGCCTTAACAGACTGTAGGCTCGAGTGCCGTGAGCGAAAGGCGCCTGTGAATTCAGGTCGACAGGCCGCACGCGAGGAAGTGGGTGACCGGAACCACGCCCGGCCGACTTTGTCTCACTAGTGGCGATGTTTACACGCCGCACTAGGTACTCTTTTGAGGCTGAGTCGACCGAGGGTAGGCCCAGGACCGGTTCAGAAAATCGTCGCCGGTGTTGGCCGTCATCGGGATTCGAACACGGATTAGGCAGGTTTGTATCCCAGCGCGCTAACCACACGCACACACCACCCCCCATGTAGGCCTTAACGTGATGTTAGTGAGCGTCGTTAGGGTGCAGTGCCAGGAGAGGGCCAGGACCGGCTCGGATTCAAGTATGATTCGAAGCTGATGATGCTAGCCGTGGCCCAGAATCGAACTCGGTTTTCCGGCCTCGTATGGCGGCGTGCTAACCGATTCACCGCTGCGCTCCTCCGCCTCGTCCCCCACCGCACACCAAAACACAGGTCCCGTGAACGTACGTACGCAGCGGTCACGAAATTCCCGCTCTTCCGCCGGCTGAATCGGTCGAAGCCGGAGACACAAAACACATCTTCCTTAAGGACAGATGCAGATGCGGCGTCACGGCGCAGTCATCAAATTATCATTTATCTTCCCGCCGGCTAAATTAGGGGGTAAACACTGGTCTTTGTGTGTGGCAGAAAGCGCGACTAATAGCATTGCGTCTGTAATGTGCCCCCGGAGAGCACGGCTCTGAATTGCTTTCTGGAACTAAAACAAGCTCTGCTCCCCTAATGCAATCGCAGCCCGACATCCGACTCCACGATAATCGCATTTGCATTCTAATGGCCATCAAATTGACTTACTCCAAAACCATTAGTGCCTCGGACAAATCTGTAAGCAAAAATAACGTTTAAGAGCTTCCGTTATCGTTTCACTATTTCTAGTTGCTGGAGGGGGTTTTGTTTTTTTTCCCTCCGAGTTCGAGCGAGCGAGCGGGGTGCCTGCGAGCCGGAGCGAGAGTCACTCGGCGAGGCGGCGGCTCGAAGCGTCGCGCGATCGATCGCGACATTAACGGGCCGGAGTTGACGTTTCAAGACGACGCTCGCTTTGCCTTCTCGGGAAATATCGCTCAACGGCGGCGGGGAAACTTAATTCGATTTCATTTTTAACTAAAGGTCAAAGTGCTCGGGGTAAGTGTTGGGCGGGGTTGCTCGTCTCCATTGTCGGCGCGAAAACGCGGGCGGGATGGAAATTCCGGATGCGTGTGGCAGGGACCCGGTCCGTCCGTCCGTCGTTAAACGCGGCGGCTTTTCTCACGCGGCCCTCACAAGGAGGTACTCATTTTAGACACCCGGGACGGTGGTGATGATGTGGGTTTACCCTGATTGGAAACTGAGTCCATCGATCAAACATGTAACGAATTGACCCTGACCCAAAACGGAATGTTACAACCAGGCTTATCTCATGCTGTGAATGTGTCAATAATTGATTACAATCCATGACGGTGTCATGATCTGTGACAGACGGCAACAGCTTTGGGGAGGATTTCATCCAGCAGTGGATCGATCAGGGTCGCGGTGAGCCGGAGCCTATCCCGGCAGACACAGGGC
>JAZEWU010000021.1:4753525-4765527 GCA_036362915.1 Geotria australis
TCTTTGCAGCAGCAGCATGTCTTTGGACTGTGGGAGGAAACTGGAGTGCCCGGTGAAAACCCACGCGGACACGGGGAGAACAACTAAACTCCACACAGAAAGAGACCCGAGCTGGGATTTGAATCTGGTAGCTTCTTGCTGTGAGGCGGCAGGGCTACTCACCGCACCACCGTGCCACCCCGCGAAAAAATATGCTGTCTAGGTGAATTGGCCTGATGGAATTGCCTCCGGTGTCTTGCAATGGACTGGCGTCCTAAACTGGGTATAGCCCTGCCTTGTGCCCTATGTCTTCCCGGATAGGCTCTGCCCGCCACCCCCACGACCCTTTACTGGATTACACCATAGCTGCAGGACTAATGTATATTTGAGTCATCATCCAATCGTTCCCAATGTGGAAAATATCAAAAAGTAGTAACAAACTCAGGGCTGTGATACACATAATATCCTGTCGTTTCATCAATCAAATAATGCCGAGCCAACAGCGCAGCACTTACCCTAATAAATCAACAAAATCCATAGTCGATGGTTGCTCTTCAGAGCTGTTCATTCGGGTATAGCCGTATCGAGCGATCTCCCTCTCTCCCTCGCAACGTTTCGCCTCCCATCCGTACAAAAAATATTTTTTTCCGCTCTTTGTGAATCCACGACCGGACGAAAGCCTCCCAACACGTCGTTTGTTTTGACCATACTTCACCACGTCAGTCAGCGCGTGCCCGCGTGGGGGGGGGGTGGTGGATATCACTCGCCACTGTCGCCCTCGGCCGGAATCGAACTCAGGTCGCGAGCGCGCAAACCACAACGCTGCCGTTCCAAAGTGCCGTACACAAGTCGCGTATCTTTTGACGCGCGACGTCAGCTTTGGAATGACACCTCGTCCAGCCGCGTGCACGCTCGCGCGCACATCCTCTATCTGCCCGAGTGGATCCGAGTCCGCGACGGAGCGCCCGTTTATGTCGCTAAAGTGTTTTAATTGGACGTTTCAGAGCAGCGGGGGGCGCGCGATCTTTGTTCGCCGGTATGGATCCGCGTATAAAACGCGGAGCCGTGCCTCTCGGGCGGCTATTGAATTCCGCCGACGCCGGCTCATGAATTATGAAAAACGCCGCATTTTTTATTTTTTTTCTGTGTCGTCCAAACGGTCAATATCGCGGCATTGTTTGGCCCCGGGGATCCATTGTGACTCGTCCGCCGCCGGCACCGAGACGACTCCCGCCCGCGCGCCGCGTTCGGGGGCCCTCGCCTCGCCGCGGCCCCGAAACGCGGAAACCATTAGGAGAGTAGCGGCGCGGGCCCGGCACGGAGCCGCCGTGACCTCTTCACAATGGCCGGCTCCAGACGCCGGGCGAGCGTGGGTTCGCCTGGACGCCGCTGGCGGCGGTGGGTCGGCGCGACGCCGTGTCGCGCGCACCGACGATCAGGGGTGGAGCGGCGATTTTAAAAGTGTGGGGGGTTCTAGGGGGTGGGACGTGAACAACCGCAACCCCCCTCGCCTTCGGCACCCCGCACGTACCGTACTTCAACTGTTTACTCTTCTTCCCACCCTGCTGGCCTAGTGGGTCGGTCAAATGGCTGTGATTGGCTGGAGAATTATTAGTATTTTTTTCTGTTGTCTTTATGCCCTATGTCCTATAATTTATCGATATTGCCTGACTCTCAGTTAATCTGTCTTGATGTTGTTGACATGCCGTTCTCTCCACAGCCTTGTGTAGCGCTTCGCGACCCTTGGGTGAAAGGCGCTCTATAAATGCTATTATTATTGGCTGGATGGCCGTTCAATCAATATAACTTAACCAATAGGTTTTCATGTGTTGGGAACTCAGTTTCGTTGCATCAGACTACACCCATGGATATGAGACTCTACCTCAGGATGGCTGTTAAAAAGGAGCTGCGTCGCTCAACGGTACCGTCCAGCTTACTTTTAAAACTGACCAAGTAACGTAATGGCCGTGTCTGATACACTGAGCTGGCATCGTCAAGATGATGGGTTTGAGCCCTGAGGCTGGGTGCCCACTGGCCTAACGATGATGATATAATCGAATGAACGGGTTAGGGGCCCAAAGCCTCACCTTTCCAAGTCGCTGAGCCGCGAAGAGTCCCGGAAGCCCTTGGCAAATGGGTTGCTGTCGATTTTGAGTTTCGTTATCTGCGGGGACACGTCGAGTACTACTTTAAGAATAAATCAACCTCGGAGAGGCACATGTCAAGTTTGCGTATATCTCACTAACGACGTGTGACGTAATTAGAATTGGCTGCTGGTAATTAGCGCAGCATTGTAACCACTGTAACACAGCACACACACATAGACACATAAATACAACAACAACCGCTGTTCGCCACTAAGTGGCGGTGACGTCACCACGGCGCCTGTGCCAGGCCATATGCACCTTGAGGCCACGTGAAGTGTCGAAGGCTCGCCGACAGGAGGTCACAGGACAGACCCAGGTGTCATGGGCTGCCTGACATCACCACAAAGACAAAGATCTCCCGTATAGCTGGGGGATCATCAACACACACACACACCAACACACACACCAGCTGATTCTGGTAGGCGGTGACGGCCGTGAAGACGGTTTCTGGAAACACGAAGGTGCGGAACTCCTCGGACTTGAGGTTGATGAGCGACGAGGTGTGGTCCATCTTCTTGATGATGTGCACCCGCGGCTGGTACTTGTGCATCGAGTTGAGGATGATCTGGGGGGACGGGCGGCAAGCGGACAGTTAGTCGCGAGCACGGCGGTCCCAGCAGCAGCAACAACGTAGATAGATAGATGATAGACGGAAATTATCACGGCAGAAAACACCCAGTGAGCTTGCAAGCTCTTTGAGGGATTCCCGCGGCGCGACAAACAGTCAAATTGACGAAAAATAAATGATAGCTTGCTGTTTAGAGCTATTCTTTCGGGATAGCCGTGTCGATCTCTCTCTCTCTCCCTCGACACGGTTTTCCCGAAAAAACAGCTCTGAAGAGCATCGATCATGAATCGAACCGTGAAAACCTGCATCAAAAAATTAAATGTAAAAATGACAAACCACAGCAGCAAGAACAGCAGCACTAGTCAGAGGAGCAGAATTATAAGAAGCAGCGTCATCGGCAGGATGGCAGGGCGGCAGGGTGACGCAGTGTTAACATCTGCGCCTCACAGAAAGAATGGTCTTGCCCGAGGCGATTCGATTCCCGCCTCGCGCGCCTTTCTGTGTGAAGTTGGTGTGTTCTCCCCCCTGTTCTGCGTGGGTTTCCTCCGGGTTGTCCGGATTCCTCCCACAACTTAAAAAAAAAACCCACTCATTAATTAATTGGTCGATCTTCTACTTTGCGATTCTTCGAAGCACGATAACATCATAATATATAGGACGCAGTGTGTGGCAATATGTTGGCGCCGGAAAACCGCCCGGCTGCCTCCTCCGCCTCTCTGCAGTTTCCTCGCTACGCCTCTGAGTCGTTCTCTCTTGGAATTAATACCTTCGAAAATTGAATGAATACGTGCGCGTTATAAACATAGTGTATTATTATTATTAGCACAAACTGGCAGAGGCAGCCACGACACCATCAGCGGCAGCAGGAGGAGCGGCAGTCACAGGGTTAAGGGGGGGGTCTCAGCCACAGTGCTCACTCAGCATCACTCTGAGATGAAAGGTCCAGACTGTTTCGAGAAACGTTCACCCACTTCTAATGTATGCCGGTCACACACGTCTGGTTCATGGCACGATGAGCTAACCGCAAATACAAACACATCGTTCCGCGCGCGCACATACACTCGCTCATATACACACGTATACTGTACACACACACACGCGTATGTAGAAAATATAATAAGCAGTGTACAGATATTTGTCAATCCACTGCTGCGCTGGTTGTGGAGTGTGCGTTAGCTCAGTTATTAGCGCGCCGGGCTACAGACCTGGCAAGCCGAGTTCGAAATCCCGCTCACGGCCAACACCGGTGACGATTTTCTGAACCGGTCTTGGGCCTCCCCTAGGCTGATTCAGCCTCAAATGAGTACCTGGTGCGGTGTGTAAACATCGCCACTAGGGAGACAAAAGCTGGCTGCTCACCACCTCGTGTGTCATAGGTGCTCGCTAATGGCACTTGACCCTACAGTCTGTTAAGGCTGTACGGGGGATCTTTGCTGGTTGTGGAGATTGTTTGACCCTGAATTAACATTCTGACCAGTGTGGGTAGGTGAAAGGGCACGGTCAGGACCAGTGCAGATCTTCTTCTTCTTTGCGATTCTTCGAAGCACGATGGCTAGCTTCTGGACATGGTCGTCTTTCAGCTTGGCTTCGAAGTGCAGATCACTCTCGACCACTCACGTTAACCACCGGTCGGGAATCGAACTCAGGCTGACACGTCCAGCGGGTCAATTCTTCAACCAACGCACCGGATATTAAATCGATTCCGAACAAATGAGTGCCATAATTATCAGACATCTCTCGTTTGCCCTCCCCAAATCTGGCAATTACGCCAAACTGAAAGCCGGCGCAAGCTGCACAGCGAAAACACTTTAGTAACCCGGTGTAAAAATTCCTATCAACTCGACAGTACGTGCTTTCGCGTTGTAGGCAGCTCTCTCCAGAGAGAAACTCCCAGCGCAGGACACCGTACGCAACACTGCGCCGCATACACATATCTATATTTATCGTGTGCCGGTAAATTGGTCGTGACATCGGCGCACAATGGCCCCGGGGCCCTTGTGGGATTCTGCAGTGTCCTCAAGTGAACAGATGGCATTTTTTTGATCCCATTTCCGCGGCGCGTTATCGGATGACGCGAGACCGAGCGCTCTTGAGCCAGCTCAGGAGGAATAAACCGGCTAAAGGGACGTCCGCGCGATCCAAACACACGACGGAGGCTAACGCGAAATGTAAATATTCCTCTCGGAGACGAGACGCGGGCACACAATCGTGATCTCATTAGCCCCCGGGGGACAGGGGGTCGGAGCACGGGTTAGGGTTAAAATTCCGCGCGACCGTCAAAAAGTGCCTTATCGAAAAACGCCGTTCATTTGTTACCGTCCTCCGCGTCTGCTCGGCGGGGTTTCGCATTTCTCTAAATTGCGCGCGGGGAGCGCTGTAATTTATCGGCGCGTTTTAATCCCCGGCCGTGGCGTCCGCGTGGCTCGCTGCCGAGCGCTCGGTCACGAACGTCAGTCGTAAGTGAGCCTGATTAAGGACACCCGCGACCCAGCCCGTAAACCACTCGCGCTAATGTCGCTCATTAAGCACGCGTCGTCAGATTAGCTCCGCGCTCCCATTGCTCACGGGCGTTCCGGTAAACATCGCCGTCGCTTCGTTGCCCGTCGCGTTTAACGTGGCGTTATCGCGCGCCTGTACGGCGTACGGACCTTGACAAGGACACTTTCGTCAGCGGCCAGAACCCGCCAATGGTGGTGCAACACAGCGGTTTACTGCATCACTCCCCTTACCCTCCCAACCGCCGCTCTCATCCACATTACTCTTTTATCCAGGTTGACCCAGGTTGGCCGGTTGACCCCCCAATCCTTGGGGTACTGGAGCAGAATTTTTCGGCTGGATCCCCTTCCTGACACCGACCTCCTTTAGTCGAAGGGTCTTTCGGATCATTGTGTGTCTGAAACCTCCAGACGGACCTGTTCGTCAAGAGAGACCCTAGCAGCGGTGCTAGACTCCAGGTAACATAGCTCTGGGGTTCGTTGGAACACGAAAACCCCTCCACCACAATAAGGTCACGATCCATGGAGGGTACGTATTACATAAAGCGTGTATTGCTTTTTTATCACAGCACACATTATGTATCTCTAACTCCAGCTTTGCAACAAGGGAGGCCCTTAGCCTTCCTTGTTGAATAGGTCAAGGTGTGGACGTGTTTTTTCCAGAGCTCAGCCCTAGACAACTCCGGCTTGGAGAATTCCTGGTCCACGCGGAGTCCGACAGTGGTGCCCGACCGCCCCCCACCGCCCCCTCCCGCCTTCCCCGTGGTGGTGCCACTCACGTGGCCGTGCTGATCCAGCTCGTTGTTGGTAAGCTTGAGCTTCTCGAAGGAGACCATCTGCTTGTGCAACTGCTCCCCAGCGAACGGGGAGTCCGGGTGAACGTACAGCCTGCACGCACGCACGCACAGACGGAGGTCACCACCTCGCTCCGCGTGTAACCCGCGCGGACAGCCGCAGCGAGTGCCGTTAGCGAGCGCCTACCACGAAGGGGTACGGCCAGGTACGGTACGGTTTGGTGTAACATACCGGTAATAAAGTGGCCGGAGAACTCTTAAGAGATTTACGTCAATTTCACCCCCGACTGAAGAAGGGGGCAGGGCGTTGATCGGGCGTGCTGAGCCAGCGAGTGTCTGTTGCTGTACAAGAGTGTCGAGCGAGTGTGCTAGGTGAGTGTGTGTTTTACAAGTGTGTTGAGCCAGTGTGTCGAGCAAGTGTGCTGAGCGATCTTGCTGAGCGAGCGAGTGTGTTTTGTACAAGTGTCTTGAGCGATCGTGTTGAGCAATTGTGTGTGTGTGTGTGTTGTACAAGTGTGCAGAGCGAGCCGTGTCGATCCAGCGCGTTGACCGACCTGGCGGGCAGCGGAGGGTCGGCCTTCCCGGCCACGAGCCAGGAGGAGCGGTGGTACGCGTAGCGGTAGCGCTTGTTGTCCACGGGGACGATGTCCATGAGCACGATGTACTTGGCGTCCGGCTCGACGCCGCCGAACGACACGCGGATCGTGGGGAACATGCGCCTGCACGCGCGCGCCATCGATCGCACACGTCCGCGTGTACATAACGGGGCGAGTGTTTGTACGCGCCGAGCCATCAACCCCTCTTAAGCACTCTCCCGACTTTATCCCGACGTCGGAAGAACGTGCCGTACACCTGGAACAGGATCGCCCGTAGGACGGGTACTCTGCTAGTAGATCTAAATAGAGCGTTAACAGCACCACGCCTGGCCGCCTTTGTTTCCCCAGTGGTGATGTTTAAACACCGTACCAGATACTTATTTATTGACCTCAAAGAGGCCCCGGAACAGTTAAGAATGATCGTCACTGGTGTTGGCCGTGAGCGTGGAATCAAACTTGAGTCGCCAGCTTGGTAACACATTGCACAAACTTCCACGCTGTTGCTCCCCACGTATACACACACCCACACACACATGTGCGCGCACACACGCATTAGACAAAGTTTTCCCGGTATCGCCATTAGCCAGGGCTGAAAATAACTTGGTACAGCTGCACTGCGACCCCCTTCCCACCTGTACCGTACCGAACGCTTCAGCCGCTTTCATCACTGATACACCATACTGGACAACACACCAGATTGTTAAAAAAACCACATAGCTTAACGGTTCCTTCCAGCTTGAATAAAAAACTGACGTTCACTTTCGCCTTCAGCAGACTGTGTCGGTGCAAGCGCCGTGAGCGAACAGCGCTTGTCGAGCCAGGCGGGCGCGCAAAGGGTGGGGGTGTGTGCGGCTGTGCGGCCGGCCCGGTCGACCCCGCGACTTAAGACAACCGGCTCGTACCGGCCCGACTTGGTGATGATCATCTCGGTGCCGAGCTCGTGGAACTTCTCCCACAGCTCCTTGGTCTCCAGCGCGCACGTGACGCTCGCGAGCTCGGCGCTCGGAGCCGGGGACCCGGGCCGGATCAGGGCCTCGATCCCCGACGCCGGTACAACCGCCGCCGCCGCCGCAACCGCGGCCGCCTGGCCGCCCCTGCCCCTCGCGGCGACCTCCGCGACCCCTCCAGCGGCGGGGTCGGCCACCGACGAGGTGACGTCATCCTCGTCCTCGTCGTTCCGCCTCGGAGACGCGTCCACGAACTTGTCTGCGGGCGGCAGGGGTGGCGCAGCGGTAACACCTGCGCCTCACGGAAAGAACGGTCTCGGCCGAGCAGGTTTCAATCCCCGTCCTCGGGCGCCTTTCTGTGCAGAGTTTGTGTGTTCTGTTCCCCCCCCCGCCCCCCCTGTTTTGCGTGGGTTTCCTCCGGGCTCTCCGGTTTTCTCCCACAACTTAAAAAAATGTTCGTCAATTAATTGACCGATAATATCCTAATATATAGGAAGCAGTGTGTGGCAATATGGCGCCGGCAAACCGCCTGGCTGCCTTCTCCGGCCTCTCTGTGCTTTCCTCGCGCCTGTGAGTCGTTGTCTCGTCGAATGAGTAACTTCGACAGTGACTGAATGTGTGCGCGTTATAAACGTACAATTGTTATTAGTCTAGGAGGGAGCAGAGCGAGCGTGTGTGTCGCGCGTGAGAAGCGTGTGAGCGTCGCTCGCTCGGAATTGGCGCGTTTAGGTTTCCCACGACCGCACACTGCGTCAAACGTGTATCGTACACGGCGGGGGCCGACACCGGGCCGTGTGAGGTTTATCTTGGCAGCGGTTCCCAATCTGAGGTCCCCAGACCACTAGTCGTCCGCGATGGTATTACGGGTGGTCCGTGAAATTGTATTAAGTAAAAATAATAATATACAATAATAATAACAAGTATTATTATTATAAAAAATGAAATGTGATATTTTAAAACATTTGAAATAGCTGCTTTTTAATACTGTTGGTATATACGTTTGACTCCGGTGAGCCAGAGGCGATGTAAAAAAAAGGCTTGTGTACGCTGTGGTTCCGCAAAAACTTTTATGACGATTTCGGGGTCCGCACAGAGAAAAAGTTTGGGAACCGCTGCTATACGGCCGCCATTCACAACCATCAGCGGGCCGCGAGCCCCACCTAGTGGTCCGTGGAGACCAGACCCAAGTAGGCCACAAAGTTGAGAACTCCTGCTACAGAGGCACCCTCCAGCACCCTGTAGGCCAGCTGAGGTATTAGCTGCTGGAGTGTAACATGCGCTACTGGAACTAATGCAATAATCAGATGATAAAATACCACACATTACTGCAGAAATTCATCGGACACTGCCCCGCTTGGGTGCCACACACAGACGAGCCTCACGGCGGAGGAGGAGCTGCTGCGTGTGCAGGCGGTGCAACTGCACCACGGAGTCCAGGGGACACATTGCAGATTGTGATGTTTGTTTACTGCAATCAATCCAGACTGATTTACGCTACCCTTCCATTCCATGCATGCTCAAATAATGCATGTTTAAAGATTCATACAACCTCCCCCCCCCCATTAATTTGACCAGGGAAGCCTCACTCAATCTCAAGACTAATTTTCAGCTGAATCCTGCACTGGGATATATGGCCAATCTTGGATATATATATAAATGGAGCAAGTGCTTTTATGGGGGTCAAGGTAGAAGCGTTCACGTCGCGATCCCTGTCAGGTAATACTTGGTATTGCCTGCGAATTCTACCAAACACTTCGAGGCCGAGCTGAAAGACAATGATGTCCAGAGGCTGACCATCGTGCTTCGAAGAATCGCAAAGAAGAAGAAGTGCTTTTATGTATACTCGGTGAAAATCCTTCACAAGTCTAAACTTGTCTTGCGTCAGATTTACGTCCCACCTATTAACACTATTTCAGCTTTAAATTCGCACTTTCGCACCGGTACCGTCAACCCTCTCACTCTTCCGCCTCGATCCTGACGTCAAAAGAACGCGTTACATGCTTGGAACAAGATTGCCCGACAGGCGGGTACTCTGCTAGTATGTTCAATCTCACGCGCGAGCGTCGGATGTCACATGGGTGCCGCTGTCCCTACAGTCTGTTAAGGCTATATAGGGGATCTTTGTCTTTGCTGTGGTGTCGGTGTAACTTGAGCGCTGTGTTGGCGGCCCGAATGTCGCTTCGAAGTCTATTTCTCTCACCGACAAGGCTTCAAACCCGCGTCCGATAACCCGCACTACCAGGACATTTCTGCGAAACGAAAGATATCCGTTGTTTTTCGGCCGAACATTTGTCAACTTGAGCCGGGCGAGATTTCGCGCCACGATTAGCCGTGACAAATAATTAAATTAACGGTCCATTGGGGTCTGTCTAACCCCCCTTGCAGCTGCAGTCCACAAACCTATAGCCCTACCAGAAGCATATTTTCCAGCGGCATTTATTTACGAAGTAACACACCCTGGAGCGGTTTCAACTCGTCAGAAGCTCATCAGTAGGGCATGGCCTGTTATACAAAAGCCAGTGGGTTTCCCGGTGACGTTAAAGGCAGGACCTCTCTGGGAAGCGATTGGGTGCCGGGAGACCTGGGTGTCATCAGCGTAGAAGTGGAAACCTAACTTGTGTTTCTAAAATCTGTTGCGAATTATTTGCTGCATAACTGCCGATGATACACATTTTTAAAACTTGCGTTTGGAAATGATCACTTTTGTTAACTTGTTTCGCTTACACCGGTGTACTTGTTTTTTTAAATATATTATTACTTTACTATTTTTTTATGTTTCCGTTGCCTTGTAAGGCGCCTTTTGGGAAGCAGGATGGCACAAGTGGTAATATTTGCGCCTGGAACGTCAGTCCATCTGCTGGGCACTGGGGGCAATTTAATCAGGCCAATTAACCTAGGCAACAACGTGTCTTTAGTCGTTAGTGTAGATGTTATATAGTAGGGGAGCCAACACACTACCTTGGGGTAGGCCATTCCGTTGTCGTCGCCAGCGACTTTGCTTGTTGTTCAAGACAACAAAGAAGCACCTATCTTTTAGGAGGGCTCCAATGAGGTCTGTAAGCGCCAAGTCTTTTGTCAACTCCAGCGAGCCACTCCACGAGGTGTTGTTGTTTTGTTTGAACATGTATTAACGTAAGGCCGTGTGTTGTCAAGACATTTGAAATTGTATATCGCCGTGTCTTCGCCCGAGTTTAATATGATCTGGCCGCCATCGTGACTTAGTGCAGAGCGGTAAAGGTCACACAAACACGCGGGCCGCGTTACACCACCCACTAACAGTGACTCAGTAATCCCGCACAGCGCGCACTCGCCCGCAGGTGGGGTTACACTCACGGCCCCGTCTGCCAATCCACTGCTGGATGGGTTTATTTGAGTATTGCTCCTAGCAGCTGTTCTCTCAGGATAACCGTGTCGACCGTTCCCTCTCTCTTCCTTGGCGACGTTTCGCCTCCCACGTTGGAGGCGAAACGCCTGAAGATGCCTCCCACGTGGGAGGCGAAACGTCGCAAAGGGGAGCGGGAGAGCGCTCGACCAGTGGCGTTTCTAGGGTATGGCAGGTATGGCACGTGCCCTGGGCGCCACTTGAGCGGGGGCGCCACTGAGCAGTTTCTATTAAAGTCAGATAAGCCATCCTGGGATAGCGAAAAAATAATTTTGTTAATTAAAAGATTAACGCGCCTGACTTGTATTTTTGAGCTGACATTATGGACAAATTATCTAAAAGATGGGTGTCAGATGTTTGGACAGGGGCGCGATTTCAGTGCTTGCCATGGGCGCTACTTTCCGTAGACACGCCCCTGCGCTCGACACGGCTATCCCGACAGAACAGCTTTGAGAAGCGACCGCCATAATGATGTCGCTTAACGGACGGAACGCATTAGTATTCCCGGCGCATGTCGCGTAACGCTGCCAATGTACCCAATAATACACTTAGAGCGCTCCGCAGGTGATAGGGCCTCGGCTACAATGGGCTCATAGAGTTTTATCAAAAATGTCCTCATCGATTTCCAGACACACATTGACACTAACGCGTTAGATATCAGCGTGGGTGGCACGACCGTTACGTCTTGTGATGGCTTATCAGCAAGCGGCAGCAGCAGCGTCATCTTCAACAGCGGCTACAACCGCAGCAGCAACAGCAGCAATAGCGTGAGCAAATTGCGGCAACAGCAAGCGCGTCATCATCACTAACTGCATCATCATCAGCAGCAGCAGCATTATCAGCTGATCATGATGAAACGGCACTAACGGCAATAGCATCATCATGGTTGCTCTTCAGAGCCGTTCTTTCGGGATAGCCGTGTAACCGAGCGCTCTTCCATCTCTCCCTCGCGACGTTTCCCCTACCACCAATGAACAACTATTTTGTTTTCACTTTTCAGGAGCACAGTATTTTTAAAATGTGTATTGCAATGTATAGTTTGTTCAATAACTAAAACTGTATCGTCTCAGAAAAGTCAAATTTGGGGTTAGCCC
>JAZEWU010000021.1:4771705-4786024 GCA_036362915.1 Geotria australis
AGAAGCCCCTCAGTCTGGAGCAAGAAGAGAGGCCAATGCCCGCCGCCTTTAAGGCCAGCGCTGACTATTATATCTCTAAATGTTGAAGGGCTGTCTGCCACTAAAGAAGAACTTGTTGCAATGGGAAACTGTCATATAACCATCACGCTTCGATGAATCGAATCGAATTCGAGAAGCACCGAGCAGAGTTGGCTACTCGCGCAGATTATACTAGCATCGTGCGCACCGCCCACGCTATAGCATCAAGAGTCCGTTGCTCCATTTGGACCAATTTGACTGTCACTTGAACCGGCAATAACAAAATACTATCGCGGCCAGTGTTAATACTAGATACTATATTTAACACGAATGCTTTCGTGACCAATGTTATCCATAGTAAAGCTCAGTGTTAATAATAATAATAATAAAAATCTAATTTTGTAACGAGCGCATATTCTCCGGGCGCGTTGCACCCGTTGATTCGGAGGCGCGGAGCCCTGGCTCAGTCGGTTCGTTGCTATTTTAACATCATCAGCACCGACACCCATCAGCAGCACCAACAAACATCACCACCGTCGCCGCCGATAGCAATGGCATGGACGCAATTCGCAGCAATCGCGAGCGGCAACATCGTCAGTAACATCGCTAACGCGCCCATCACCAGCACCTCCAACACCACCTCCGACACCACCATCAACATCAACAACAATCAACACTCCCGTTAGCATCGCACGTTGACACCGCCAGCAGCATGAATTATCGACACCGACGCGCAGCACCGGTAGGAACACGACGTGTATTTAAATCATCTCCAGCAACACGGATTGATCAGCACCGTCACCGCCATCACCACCACCACCACACTCATGACCACCACACACCACCACCCACGCAGACCACCGTCAGGACCATCTGTGGCGCTGGCATAAACTTTGCAAAAACCGCGAGTTGTGAGGACGGATAGATGTGATGCACAGTCGCCGCACTTGCCGAGAGACGGTGGTGAGTCGGCTTGAGAAGAGCTTTCGTACGCCGGGTGTAATTCTCTTGCAGATCCCTCGCTGTCTGTGCGTCGCCGCGGTGTGTCTACGCGGTGTGTCTGCGTCTACAGCTATGCACGAGTGTGCGTGCCGCGTGGGCTCCGTGCACACCTGCCTCTGAGTGCGCGCGTGTGTGTGTGTGTGTGTATATGTGGCTGCGCGCTTTGGTGCTATTTGAGTCGCCCACTTATCACGGCGTGCTGACTTGGAGACTGCGGGCCACAGAGGCACTGCGCCTTCCCTTAATGTTGTGCCAGCGAACGGTTCTTCAACTGTTTAGGATGGGGGGTGGGGAGGGCTAGGAGGAGGGAGGAGGGGAGACGGGTTGAAGAGGGGGAAGTACGCACGGAGGGGGGTATTGTGGAGGGTTAAAAGAATGAGGCTGTTAAGGACCAATCAAGCGACCCAACGTCAGCGGGCCAAGCACTGCTGAGTAAGATAACACACCCATCCTCTGCCACCCAGCCTGCCAGACGGCCAACCGCTCAGCCAGTCGCACAGCCACACACCCCCGTTAGACCATCGGCCAGCCAAGCTACACCCAGCCACACAACGGGACACACATAGCCCTGTCACTCAGGCAGCCAAGTCTCCCCCGTATGTTCGGTTATTCCGACAGCCACCCACCTTGTCTCCACGCCATCATCCCACCTTGTCAATCTATCAGAGTGGGGGCCCCCTCTTTGCATCCAATCCCCCCCGTCCCAATAAGCTCACCAGGGTCCCGGCTATTGCCCGGCCTGTAACTGATGGGACTGTAATCCTGCAGAGCAATATTACCGTCGTGCGGCATGCGTGGGGTGTGTGCCTGTAAGTGTGTGCGTGATACTGCGTGTGTATGTTACTGTGTTCAATGTGCCGTGTGAATCGTACTGCGTTGGCGTACGTGTGGTGCTGTGTTTACGTGCGTGTGTATGGTACCGTGATAGATCTGCAGAGTGGTTCGGCGCGCTGCGCTACGAACGCCGCGCCCCGTGTTAGATTCCCGTTCACGGTCCTTCCGTACGTCGGCTCGACCTCAAAAATCACCACTGGGTGAGACAAATGCGACCGGGCGTGGTGCTGACCACCCACGCCCTCGTGTGCTATGCTGGCTTTTGTTGGTGCTCGCTAACAGCACTTGACCCTACGGTCTGTTTAGCCTATACGGGGGATCTGTGTCTCATTTTTGTGGCGATGTACATATGGTATTGTGTTGATGTACGCGTGTATGGTATAGTTACGTAGTTTATAGCATATGATAGTGTATATATTTATGAATGTGTGTATTCACTGCATTGTGCCTATGGTACTGCGTGTACGTTATAATCATGCATGCGTGTAAATACTGTGTGTATAGTACTGCGTGTATATATACTGTACCATACATTATATACAATAATTCGTTTTGAAATTATTTGGCAATTAGACACTATCGCGCGCAGCTTATATCAATGATTACATTCCTGTTTAGCTAGGGAAATTTATTAATATGGATTTAGAAACATTGATACGTTGTATAGTTTACACAAATCGGTGCGTTGCATTCAAACAGGCAAGACCTTATATAGCAACTGCAGGTTATATTGTCATCACAGATAATATTAAAATAAAGGACGGAACAGTATGTTAATCAAATATTATTTTACCCTGAGCAACCTCAGTGGATGATAACACTATTTGGTGCACTGTGTGGTCAGTGTGGGAGGAGACCAGAGAAGGCCCAGGCTTGAAAGGGAAGAATTGAATGCACACCACCAATAGCAACGCTATGTGTATGTGTGTGCAGTTTGTACAGTATTTTTTTGTTATTTACAAACGACCCCGTGTTTCAGAATTGCTCTCAAGAGCTGCTCTTTCGGGATAGCCGTGTCGAGCGTTCCTCTCTCCTTCGCGACGTTTCGCCTCCCCACGTCGGAGGCATCATGGGCTCAGGAGAACAAGTCTCACACGTCGAATCGTGACAAACATACATCAGGACACGCGTATGCAATTAACAACATTAATTGATATACTGTATTCCGTACGCACATTCTATATATGTAAACTATACTTGCATTATATTTGACTTCTGTATACTATACAGTATATACGACTATATTATTATATATACTGTATACTATACAGTATATACGACTATATATGATTATACGGTACATGCTGTATATATGCAGTGGATTTCCATTATCCAGGTTCGATTCCCGGCTCGGGTGGCTTTCTGTGTGGAACTTGTGTGTTCTCCCCTTGTCCGCGTGGGTTTTTGCCGTGTACTCCGGTTTCCTTACACAGTCCAAATCTATGCTGCCTAGGTTAATTGGCATGATGACTAAATTGCACCCGGTACCCTTGTATGGACCGGCGTCCCGTCCTGGGTCTAGCCCTGCCTCGCACCCTGTGTCTGGCTGGATAGGCTCCGAATTCTCCCCGACCGTGTACAGTATTAAGCGGGTACTGATAATGAATTAATGTGTTTGTACATATACAATGTAGGTGCATTTGATAATAGGTAAACACATGTATTATATAGTGCAATGTGCAATTTGTATTTTATGTATTAATTTTCAAAATTGCCCCAGGTGTCCTGTGATGGTCTGGCGTCCCATCCTGGGCATAGCCCTGCCTTGCGCCCTGTGTCTGCCGGGATAGGCTCCGGCTCACCACAACCCTCTACAGGATTAAGCGGTTTCTAACAATGAATGATGAATTAATGAATATTAACAGTAGTAAATATTTTTATAGCACAAATATGTTATACAGGATTCAATATTGCGCCCATAGCGTGTGAATTGAAAATAATATTTCTCAGAAATGTATTGCGCTCAATTCCAGCATTTGACATATGGTGTTGTTCCATGCACGTCAAACGTGTGCTTACAACGTGTAAGACCGCGTGCCTTGTTAGCCAATGGGAACACGCGTGTCTTGTTACGCATTCGCACGTCACCAGCACATTTCAGGTGTTGAAATAGTGTCACACTACTGGGCCCTCAAAGCTGCGTTCATGTAACCGCTGGCGGTTTTATATTGTGGAAATAAATGAAACAGTAATTTTCTTTCGATGTGTGATACTGCGGCATAATATATTACACATCTGAGCGCAGCGTTTGTTTAAGAGTTCAATACCCTGCGTTGTCTCCACGTTCTGATAGGCTTGTGTCCATAGCGTGTGTTTAACGTAAAACATAGGGCACACCATGCTCTATAACAGAATGGTGCTAAAACATGTTCAGACCATGAATTAGTATCCTACTAATTGTAACCAGATACATAAACGCAATACAGTATTTAGTATTATTATAAGTATGTACTTCTGCTGATGCCGAATAACCCGTAAACACCTCAATATGTATGTGGTATGGCATGGTTAGATACCGTATATTATTATAAGCATTGCTCTCCATAGCTGTTCTTTCGTGATAGCCGTGTCGAGCCTTCCTCCTCTCTCCTTGGTGACGTTTCACCTCCCACGTTGGAGGCATCATCAGGCTAATGAATGCTCCAGCTGAAAGTTGCGTCTTTTATATTATTACATAAGCTTACTTTTATGCAAAAATCAGATTCCGCTCTGTGGCCAGCTATCATGATGTATATTCGTAAGAAAAGTTATTAACATTGCTACTAAACTAATTTACTGTATGAAGCGTATTTAATATCGTGCCGCAAGCGTATTTAATATCGTGCCGCTAGCGTAATCATTACGAGCCAATTAGCGAGTGGCGCGCAGTTGTTGTTGTTGCTACAATGCGCCTGTAAACTCTGCGACCTCAGTTCGATCCCAGGGCCACGGCTGACATCAGTGGCGCGTGATATCTCAATCGCTCCTGGTTTACCCCTCCGCTTCTTCACCTATCCGTGCAGACCAACGTGGTGAAGCATCAACGTGGGAGGCGAAACGTCGCGAGGGAGAGATGGAGTTCGCTCGACACGGCTATCCCGAAAGAACAGCTCTGAAGAGCAACCATCATGAATGGGAGCCCTGAAAACCTACATCAGTACAGTGGTGAGGTATGGTCAAACAATCACCCATAACCGACGCGGTGTGCGGAGGCTGTCATCCATCAGTGAAATGATACGTGGACTAAAATTATAACTACTGTACACACATTATGCCGTTATTGTTAACCCTTGCTCTGTATATACTGTACATACTGTATACATGTTTACACCACATATGAGCTAACTTGTGTTTATTACGCTCTGCTTGTCCATAGCAGATCGGGGCTTTCTGTGGCAGTCTACAGCCATGTCTTATGTGTTTGCATAAGCGGGATTTTTTTTTTGAATGAACAATATACACTGACTACGTGTGTTTGTGTGTACTTGCTTATTGTTCTATTAGTAAATGTGCAAGATTATAATCTGCCTCTGCAGTTGCGTTGTGTAGTGTTTATGAATTACCTCTGTATCTATGTGTGCACTGTGCTTTCGTGTGTATATCATGTACATATGTTTTGTATTTTTGTCTAATAATATATGAAGCATAATGTGTCAGTGGTATGTTTGTATATGTGTATATGGCTGTACGCGTGTGTATGCATGTGTAACCGAGTGCATGTATTTGTGTATATATCTTCAATGTAATTCTGTATATTTGCCCGCGTCTGTGTATGTATGTCTCTATATGTCTTTGTATGTGGGGAGCGGCAGCTCAGCGTTGAGCGCGCTGGGCTACAAACCTGGCGACCCGAGTGCGAATCCCGCTCACGGCTAACACCAGTGACTATTTTCTGAACCGGTCCTAGTGCGGCGTGTAAACATTGCCACTAGGGAGACAAAGGCGGCCGGGCGTGGTGCTGACCACCCTCCCCGTGTTGGCCTTCATAGGTACAAACACACAAAGACAAAGATCCCCCGTTATAGCCTTAACAGACTGCAGGGTCAAGTACCGTTCGCGAGCACATATGAAGGCCGACACAACACACGAAGTGGTGGATGGCTAGCACCACGCCCGGCCGCCTTTGTCTCCCTATTGGCAATGTTTACACCCCGTACTAGGTACTCATTTGAGGCTTAGTCGACCTGGGGTTGGCTCAGAAAATCGTCACTGGTGTTGGCCGTGAGCGGGATTCGAACTCGAGTCACCCCGGTTTGTAACCCAGCGCGCTAACCGCTGAGCTACCGCTCTACCCACACACAGAGGCACAAACATAGACCAAGACAAACACCTATACACGCAGACACACGCACATACGCCTGTGTGTCTGTGTGTATATGTGCGTGCCCCTTTTGTTTGTGTGTGAAAGGCAGGGTTAGCACTCGCATACAAAGGCGGCGGCCCCTCGGCGCCGGTCAGACTGAGCCTCGTCAGAGACGGCGTGTGGCCCCGTGAAGCCCCCGCCATGCCCCGCACTCCAAAGATAAAGATCCCCCGTATAGCCGTCAGGACGCCGGTGGGCCAAGTGCCGTTAGCGAGCTCCTTTGATTGAATGACGGAACGCGGCGCGCGCTGAGAAGCTGCTCGCTGACAGCACTTGCCCCCAATAGTCTGTTGAAGGCTACACGGAGGTCTTTGCCTGTGTCTTGTTCGTGTGTGTATGTATGTAGCTTAGTGGTTAGCGCGCTGGGCTACAAACCTGGCGACCGGAGTTCGATTCCCGCTCATGGCCAATGACAGGGATGATTTTCTGAACCGGTCTTGGGCCTCCCCTCGGTCGACTAAACCTCAAATGAGTACCTGGTGCGGGGTGTTAATATTGCCACTAGGGAGGCAAAGGCGGCCGGGCGTGGAGCTGACCACCCACCCCCTCGTGTGCCGTGTCGGCCTTCATAGGTGCTCGCTAACGACACTGGACCCTACACTCCGTTACGGCTGTAGGGTGATATTTATCTCTGAGCAACTTTTCCTTGCGGATTATTATTAGAAAGCGTGCACAGCTGCTTGAATAATAATATAAGGGCCGTGTTGGTTACGAATGTGCCGAGTGTTATTTGAACTCATGCGCCGCTGCCAACACAGAATTAAAACATAATTGTTCTCTAGAAATTTGATTCCCATCATCAGCCACGATCAGTCCGTTTTTGTATTTAAGCTGGAAAGAGCGGTTTAGCGATGCTGCTCTTTTTAACAGTTGTCCAGCGGAGAGAAGTAAGCAAGTTACAACGTCGCAGGGCACCGTGAGCAATTTAGTCAGGACAAATAACCTAGGCAGCATGTATTCAGATTGTGGAAAGGAAATCTGAGTACCAGGCGAAAACCCACGCGGGATGAGGAGCACATGCAAAGTCCACACAGAAAGGCACCCGAGCCAGGAATCGAACCAGGGGGATTCTGGCTGTGAGGTGGCAGCGAGCAGTAACCGGCAGCGGGGTACTCAGATATCTGCTGATACCGGCGTCACACTCCACGGGAGGCAAGTTACGCGCTTCACTGATACATGAAAGCGCACTGATTAGCGCAGCCGAGTTTGATTCCCGACTCGGGTGACGACCTTAAGGCTTGTCACGTGAACAAAACGTGCTAATTCTTGACCACTTCAGAACACCGGTACGTTGGAGAGCGAACCCACATCATTTACAATGAAATGCGACGTTTCGCTAACAGTTGCAATCAGCTTCATCGGGTGTCTTATACGTGACCCTGCCGGTAAAAAAGGGAAAATATCTACGATTAAAATCTAAACAAACGTAGTTATTTGAACCACCGGGAATGACGCTCGAGGGTTCTTTACGTCCGCTCATTGGGCAGGCTCAGATTAAAGTTCAGTCTCGTGCTTGAACGCTGACCAATGCGTGACCCGCATCATCGCTCAGCCAGGCGGCCCATATACCGCGGAGTGTGACGCTAAGGCCGATAGAGAGCCGGGAGAAGACCCCGCTGCCGCTAGCAAAGACAAAGCACCCCCGTATAGTCAACACAGACCGGTGGGTCAAGGGCCGTGAACTGTATAATCTGTTGATGCCAACGCTGTGTACGGAAGGCTTGGGTGGCCGGCACAACGCTCCGTCCGCCTCTGTTTCCAGAGTACTGACGTCTACACAGTACTATTTAAAGTACCAGGAGGTGGGGGAATCATTTAAGGTTAAGTCGAGTGTCGAGGAGGTCCGGGACCGCTTTGGGTATTCCGCACCATTCACGTTAAACCGTGACCTGGAATTGAACTCAAGTAACACTCCGGGGTGGTCCAGGGCTAGTTCAAACATCACTCGCCACTGTTGTTAGCCCTTGCCCGGAGTCGAATTTGTGAGTGCAGTTCAGAAAAACAGGGCGATTTGCACTGCGCCACCGCTCCCCGTAATAGTAAACACACCACGGACGAATTAAAAAATATCCCCCATGTAGCCTTAACAGACTGTAGGGGCAAGTGCTGTTAGCGAGTAGCACGTATACCAAGACAAATATCCCCCGTATAGCCTTCACAGACTGTAGCGGCAAGTGCTGTTAGCGTGAAGCACCTATGGAGTCCGGCACGGCACACGAAGGCGGATGGGTTCGTAGCGCAAGGCAGTCTTGCGCCCTGTGTCTGCCGGGATAGGCTCCGGCTCACCGCGACCCTGTACACAATTAAGCGGTTTCTGACAATGGATGGATGGATGGATTGGTTCCGTAGTGCAGCGCGCTAACCAGTGCGCCTTTGCTCCCGGCAACAGCACACACGGACACGGCGCAGATCACACGCGCGATACCGCAGTCAATTAAGACGTTCTGGGGACAAGCTCCTTATTCCATTGTTACAGAGCGGGGAACTCGGATCCACGGCGCTTCCCCGTGCCGTCCTCGGTGGCCGCGAATACCCGCGATATCATAATGCCCCCACGATATCGACTCGGGGCGCGATCGCGCGCTGGGCTGAAAAGACCAGCGCCTGAATCAAATCACAAAACGAAATCAGCTGTTAAGGTTCCGTAATGGATGTCGGCGTCTATGGGCTTTGACAGGGTCATGTCTGTGTAATTGGTTGAGTTAAGAAGCCCCCCCGCGCCGGCCTAGCCCCCTCTAACTGTGTGTGTGTGTGTGAGCAATATTGTAACGAAGGCGAGTGTGTGTGTGTGAGTGTGTGGGCAATATTGTAACGAAGGCGAGTGTGTGTGTGTGAGTGTATTGGGAGCGTGTGGCCCAGTGGTTAGCGCGCTGGGCTACAAATCTGGCGAGCCGAGTTCGAATCCCGCTCGCGGCCACCGACACCAGTGAGGATTTTTCTGAACCGGTCCTGGGCCTCCCCTAGGTCGACTCGGCCTCAAATTAGTAACTAGTGCGGTGTGTAAACATTGTCACTAGGGAGACATAGGCGGCCTGGCGTGGTGCTGGTCGCCTACCCCCTCGTGTGCTGTGTCGACCTTCATAGGTGCTCGCTAACGGCACTTGCCCCAACAGTCTGTTAAGGCTATACAGGGGATCTTTGTCTTTTTGTGTATGTGTGTGTGTATATGTGTTTCGGGGGCGTGGTGCTGGCCATCAACCCCGTCTGGCCTTTATAGGTGCTCGCTCACGGCACTTGACCCTACAATCTGTTAAGGGCACACGGGGGATCTTTGTCTCTGTGTGTGTGTGTCTGTACGTGTGTCTGTGTGGCTAAAGTTAAATCTGAAAGGGTTAGGGTGGAAATGAGGTCTGGGAGCCAATCGCTCTCCCTCCCAGTCTCGGCCTCCTTATCCGCCCCCGCAGCCTCTCTCCCCGCTCGCTCTCCCTTTATCTTATTTACTCGTGAGAGTTGAGTTAGAGGCCCCCTAACGGGACGTACCATTCACCAGAGGTAACGTGACCACATCGCAGGCGGAGCGGTGGCGCGGTGGTTAGCACTGCGTTGCGCCGTGAACCCCGGTCGCCCTGATTTCAAATCCCGGCCACGGTCAGTCAGTTTTTTGTTTATTCAAGCTGGAAGGCACCGGTTGAGCTGTGTAGCTCGTTTTAACAGTTGTCCGGCGGCGAGTGGGTACGCGAGCTACAGCATCTCAGGGCACCGGGGGCAAGTTAGTCAGCAGGACGATTAACCTAAGCGGCGGCAGGTCTTTGGAGTGATTGAGCAAACCGGAGTGACCGACGAAAACCCACGCGGACACGGGGAGAACATGTAAACTCGACGCAGAAAGGATCTAACCCGGGTCCTTACTGCTGGACGGCAGCGCTACTCACTGGGCCACCTCGCTCCATGTCTCTCCTCTATTTTGCTTTGATGTAACTTTGGTCGAGCTTTTAAATTACGCATGTTTCACGTATAATAACTCATTTTAAGAGCTGCGCTTTCGGGATAGCCGTATCGAGCGTCGTGTCGGTCATGGAGCTTGTTTGACCATACTTCACCACGCTGGTCAAACCGGGGAGGGAAGGAGGTATCAGACCAGTTCTGATTTTACCCGCCACTGATATTAGCCGTGGTTGGGAACTCAGGTCGCCGGGTCAATGACGCAGTGCGCCAATAACAACATAGAAACGCGTGCGAATGTGCACAAACCATGAACATTTACTGAAGATCTGCATCGTGATCCTCTTAGGTCATAATCAAATTATGTTTTGTATACGGGACCGATTGACGGGCAGCAGTGAGACGGTTATCAAACTGACGGTTGCTGTAAGAGCTGTTCTTTCGGGATGGCCGTGTCGAGCGATCTCCCTCTTCCCCTCGCGACGTTTCGCCTCCCACGTTGGAAGCCTGATGCTTTCCGTGAAGCTGTGATTTGAAGTCGTCTAAACTGGGACATTCCTGGATAAATTTACTTGATAAATAGATGGAAATTAACTCTAAGTTTGGAGCGTCACCCGGCACCCCTCCGCGGAGTGGAACAGCCCCTCTCTCGCCGTCTCCCACACACAGCTCGCTCCCTATCGCTCCCTTCACTCTCCCACACACACAGCCCTCTCTGCTGTAACTCCCCAAACCTCTCTCGCTTCTCTCTTCCTTAACTCTCCCACCACCCCACACCGCCCTCTGCTACGAACAGCCCTCTTGCCCTAACCGTCTTCCCGCTCTCTGCCCAATGTTCCAGAACCGTGGCTCCTCTCCCGTCTCTATCCCCTGTCTCCCTCCGCCGTCTCCCCCTTTAGCCGCCCTGTCTCCTGTCTCCGTTCCCTGTCTCGGCCGCCGTCTCCCCTTCTGTTCCCTAACTGTCGCCCGTCTCTACTTTCCCCTCCCCTATCTCCATTGCCTGTCTCCCCCCCGGTCTCCCCCCATCCCCGCTCTCTCGCCAAGCCACACGGCCCGCCGCCGTGCCGCCGCCGCTGTAATGAAGTGGCGCTAATGCGGGTGACGCCTGGGCGCCCGCCTGAGCCGCCCCTTATTAGATTATGAGGCTCCCAGGGGTCCGGCTCACTTAGCGTCAAGGGCCCGACCCCCCCCTGCCCCCCACCACTGCCGCGTCCCACAGTCCGCACCTTGCACCCCCCAGCCACCCACCCACCCACTCACTCACCCAGCCACCCAAAAGACAAAGATCCCCCGTGTAGCCTTAACAGACTGTTGGGGCAAGTGCCGTTAGCAAGCACCTATGAAGGTCGACGCGGCACACGAGTGGGTGGGTGACCAGCACCACGCCCGGACGCCTTTTATCTCCCTAGCTGCGATGTTTACACGCCGCACTAGGTACTCATTTGAGGCTGAGTCGACCTACTGACTCACCCAGCCAGCCAGCCACCCACCCCTCCACCCGCCCTGACCACCCCCCACCACCACTCACCCAGCAACTCCATCTTCTTCTTTCTTCTTCTTCTTCTTCTTTGCGATTCTTCGAAGCACGATGGCTAGCTTCTGGACATCGTCGTCTTTCAGCTTGGCTTCGAAGTGTTTGGTAGAATTCGCAGGCAATACCAAGTACTACCTGACAGGGATCGCGACGTGAACGCTTCTACCTTGATCCATGCGCCTCGGAGACGCCCACGCGTTGCGTGCGATGGGTGACACAAAGACAAAGATTCCCCATAGAGCCTCAACAGACTGCAGGGGTCAAGTGCCGTTAGCGAGCACCGATGAAGATAAATTTATGTTTTCTTATTACAGCAGAAAAAGTACCCAGTGAGCTTGCAAGCTCTTAACGGGACTCCTGCGACACAACAAACATGCGAATTGCTGACAATAATAACAACATATATACAAGATTAATAAATAACCAAATTTAAATCAACCAACAACAAAAATACGTTTACACCTAACATTGCACGCATTTTTCAAATAAAATAGGCCAACACGGCACAAGAGGGGGTGGGTGGCCAGCACTACGCGTGATGGGTGACACACGCACACACTCACGCGCGCGCATACATGCAAAGACAAAGATCCCGCGTATAGCCTTGGCAGAGCGTAGAGTCAAGTGATGTTAGCGAGCACCTATACAGGGCAGCACGGCCAAACGAGCGGGTGGGTGGCCAGCGCCACGCCGGGCCGCCTTTGTCTCCTTAGTGGTGATTACTGGTGAGGCTGAGTCGACCTAAGGGTGAGTCGACCTGGAGAAGGCCCAAGAACCTGATCAGAAAACCGTCACTGGTGTTGGCCGTGAGCGAGAGTCTAACTGGGGTGAATGGGTTCGTTGCGCAGCGCCCTAACAGCTACACTAATGCTCCCCACATCGATACATATACAGACACACATTCATACATACAGACACATACATACGTCATACGACCAAAATTGGGGGGGAGATTTAAGCCTCGACAAATGCTCTAGGGGTAAGTGTGCCCAGGAGCACGCCGGGCCGTCTTTGTATCCCCAGTGATTATGCTTAAACATTCGTACTAATTATGTACGGCTGAGTTGACCTAGCGGAGGCCTAGGAGCGGGTCACATATCACGTGTCAATGATATCGGCCATGGCCGGCAATCGAATTTAGGTTGACCGGATTCGTAGCCTCGTGCGCTAACCACTGCGCCACCACTCCCCCAATAAGTATCATACATACACCATACACGCAGTTGTATACGCTAAGAACTAGACATACGTACACATATATAGACATGTATAGTTTACGAACATACATTTATTTCACAGGTAACATAGGATACACATAAAGTACGCATATACGATTACATAACAAATAATAATAATAATAGCATTTTATATAGCGCCTTTCACCCGAGGGTCATAAAGCGCTGGAGAGCGCGGCATGTCAATAACATCAAGACAGATTAACTTCTTCTTTGCGATTCTTCGAAGCACGATGGCTAGCTTCTGGACATCGTCGTCTTTCAGCTTGGCTTCGAAGTGTTTGGTAGAATTCGCAGGCAATACCAAGTACTACCTGACAGGGATCGCGACGTGAACGCTTCTACCTTGACCCCCACAGATTAACTGAGAGTCAAGCAATAGCGATAAAGGTTAGGACATTGGACATAAAGACAACAGGAAAATAATAATAACAATTCTACAACAAGCAAGGAGGGAACAGATGTCTAATATGCGTATGAGTACATAACTAGTATTAAGAGTGAGACAAATTAAATCTATATAATTGAACACATTGTTTGGTGATTCTGCGACTGCATTTGCAATGATGCACAAGCACACTTAACAAAAACATCAAGAGACTCATCAACAACACTGCCTTCATACATACAATAGGAGATGTTTCAGGCAATGGCCCTTCTTAATATCTTATCAATATAATTTTAGCTTGTCCGCAAAACCACATTCACGGATATAGCGCATCTCGCAAATAACGCGGTGGGGATTTTAATCGAGCTCATGGAGACAATTTCTCTTAAGAGCTGCTCTTTCGGGATAGTCGTGTCCAGCGTTCCTCCTCTCTGCCGTCACGTTCCTCCTTCTACGTGGGAGGCACCATCGTGGCACGTGACGCGATTTCAAGTCAAAATCCCGGCGTCCCTTTTCACAAACGATAACCGTTCGCGGTCATTCCACATTCCCATGCCGACGGCCAGATTATCCCGTCTCTGACCAACAACACACCATTGACTCTAGTGACATCAGACGGTCGAATTCGATTCGATTCTTCGAAGCGTGATGGTTATATGACAGTTTCCCATTGCAACAAGTTCTTCTTTAGTTGCAGACAGCCCTTCAACATTTAGAGATATAATAGTCAGCGCTGGCTTTAAAGGCGGCCGGCATTGGCCTCTCTTCTTGCTCCAGACTGAGGGGGCTTCTGGCATCTGTTGAGCTTCTGGACATCGTTGTCTTTCAGCTCCTCGGCTTCGAAGCGTCTGGTAGAATTTGCAGGTAATACCAAGTATTACTTGACGGTGGCCGTATCGTCTGCAACGTTAACCGGCGTCCCTAGCGCGCTGCCCTGGCCGTGTAGCGTGGGTGGCGCGGCCGCTCGGTGTGAGATTTTATTGCGAGATAATTGGGTGTAAACGCATGCCCATTGCGAATCCCGTGACCCGTGCAGACTCTCAGCCCCAGAGGCACCCAGCGCCTCCCCTCCCTCCCTCCCTCC
>JAZEWU010000021.1:4786047-4811807 GCA_036362915.1 Geotria australis
CCCTCCCTCCCTCCCCCCGCTTGTTCTTACTCCCACACAAGCCCGCGTGTCGCTCTCTGCCAAATAGATGTCTTGGCAGTTCCTTCTCTCAGCTCGTCTTGGCTGGTGGAGGTGTTGAGCGACAACTAGAGCGGCGCGTTCAGGTGCACGGCGAGCCGGGTGCTTGGGTCAGGGAGTAGCGGGCGTGCGTCGCTGGCGTCCATCCCTTCTGAGACAAAGACAAAGATCCCCCGTATAGCCGTAACGGACTGTAGGGTCAAGTGCCGTCAGCGAGCACCGATGAAGGTCGAAACGGCACACGAGGAGGTGGGTGACTTAGCACCACGCCCGGCCGCCTTTGTCTCCCTAGTGGCGGTGTTTACACACCGCACTAGGTACTAATTTGAGGCTGAGTCAAACTAGGGGGTTGGCCCAGGACCGATACAGAAAATCGTCACTGGTGTTGGCAGTGAGCGGTATTCGAACTCGGGTGGCCAGGTTTGTAGCGCAGCGCGCTTACCACTGGGCCACCGCTCCCTACACACACTCATACACGCACTCACAAACTCACATACTCACTCACCCACTAAGTGATTGTGTCAGGAGTAACGGCGTGTATCACTGTCGTCCCTCCGTCGCGTTTGTGAATCGGGCATTCGGTCGTTATGCGTTCCATGGTCTGTTTTGGGTGACCAAAGTCGCTCAGTCAGTCAGTCACTCACCTACCCATTAACTCACTAAACCGCTCATCCACCCATTCACCACTCGTCCACCACCCGGTGGTAATTCGTGCATGGTGACACTTCAGTGACCTGTGCGTTCACACAATGAATGGAAATCCTGACATTTCACAGTTCGGGCAGCAGGGTGGCTATGCAGTGGTAACTTTCGCGCCTTTCTCTGCGGGGTTTGTTAAGTTATCCCCCTGTTCTCGGTTTCCTTTCGGTTCTCCGGTTTTCTCCCACAACTAAAACCACTCATGAATTGTCCGATAACATCATAATATATAGAACGCAGTGTCTGGCAATTTTTTGGCGCCGGCTAACTGCATGGCTGACTTCCCCTGCTTCTCTGCAGTTTCCTCGTGCCGCTTAGTCGTTCCCTCTTTCAGTTGTAATATATATATGTTTCCATTTATGTTGGTTAATTCGCACGTGTATTGCAACGCAGGAATCCCGCTTCCAAAGCTTGCAAGCTCACTGGGTATTTTCTTCTGTAATAATAAACATCTATCTCTCTCTCTAAATCGCCCCCTTCCAAACGCAGTGACTCCACGTGTTACCAATATTTGTCTTTAATTCTAGAACAACAGCAACAAGACTATCCCCCCCCCCCCCTTAAACTGAAAACCAAAAGGACACGAGACGAGAGCTTGCGTGTGGCTTTTTTCAAACCCCGAAAGTTGACCCCGGCCAAAAAATTCGAACGTGTTATTTTTGTTACGTAGGTCAAAGGGTCACATGTCGAACATATCTCGCCATCGACACCTTGCGGCTCCCTGTTCCTTCCGGTCAGAGTGACCCCTCGCTGGACTCCGTGCGACGCGCCTTAAGCACCGTGACTGACAGCCTTGTCTGATAGCGAAACCTTACACACAGAGATAGCGACGTGGCATACACAACACAATGCGAGTCGCCTGGGTGGGCCGCTTAGGTTAACCCCTGCTCACTTGCATTTGTAGGTCAGTAATCGTGGCTTTGCTTGAATTAAAGCATCAGCTCCGGATATGGGTTTGAACCTTGCCCCCCTCCGAACCCCGAACTCGTGGGCGGGAGAGCCCAGACACTTAGCCCTGGGCTGGAGGTGAACCGAGGGGCAGCGAAGTCTCAGAGGATGCCCCGTGCAACGGGACACCTTGGTGTGGCACGGGGCACCACGCATTGCAAAGGCAAAGACAAAGATTCCGCGTATAGCCTCGGCAGACGGTAGGGTCTGGCGTCCCATCCTGGGTATAGCCCTGCTTTGCGCCATGTGTCTGCCGGGATAGGCTCCGGCTCACCGCAACCCTGTACAGGATTAAGCGGTTTCTGACAATGAATGAATGAACACTCTACTCTTTCTCCGAAGCACAATATTGAGAACCTAGAGTTTCAGACTCAGCACGGAGGGGGACAAGACGGCTTCCCCTAAGACTCACCCCATTCGTTTCCATCATGTGCTCATCACCCCTCGGCACCAGCCTCTGCTAGGGCGCACGGGGACGGCGCGCTGGGGGAGGTGAAGTGGCGGGCGGCTGTTAAAACGCGAAGAGCCATTGATGATGTACCGGGTGATTTATTGGGTGCGCTTGCAATGCGCAGATCCGCAAAGTGTTCCTGTAAAAAGTGGCAGTTGCCAGATTGGCCGTCGCGGAGAAGTGGTCGTTGTTTATGAGAACGCGAATTGGTCAAACATCTTAATGCTGGGTGGCTGTGCAGCGGTGATATCTGTGCCTCGCGGAAAGAAAGTCCAGCCCGAGGAGGTTCGATTCCCGCCTCGGGCGCCTTTCTGTGTGGAGTTTGTGTGTTCTCCCCCCCCCTGTGCTTCGAGGGTTTCCTCCGGGTTCTCCGGTTTCCTCCCGCACCTAAAAAAACCCACGAATTTATTATTGACGAAGGTTTTCACGGCTCGATGTATGAGAATGTATTTCCAAAGCTGTTCTTTCGTGATAGCCGTGTCACTGAGCCGGTAAAGGACACATCGAGGCAGGGAGCTATATTTTTCAAGGGGAGCTCGGGCACTACAGGATTAACGCGTTCACTACATTGTCTCTGTATTAGAGATCGATTTATGTTCATGACCAGAACGCGCTTAATCCTGTAGAGGGTCGCGGTGAGCCGGAGCCTTTCCCGGCAGATACAGGGCGCAAGGCAGGGATATGCCCAGTATGGGACGCAAGTCCACCGTCGGGCACCGGAGGCCATGTCGTAAGGCCAATTAAGCTATGCAGCAGCAGTACGTCTTGGGTTGTGGGAGGAAACCGGAGTGCCCGGCGGAAACCAACAAGCAAACTTCACACAGAAAGGCACCCGAGCCGGGATTCGAACCCGGGGCCCTTCTTGCTGTGATGTAAAACCAAGATCGGGAAATTAGAGGGGGTGCGCGCGCCTCTCCTGTGTTGCCTATTCAACGTGTGGAATCTGCCCAACGGTTTTGTTGCGCTTTCAGGATGGCCGTGTCGAGCGTTGCCCCTCCTCTCTTTCGCGACGTGTCGCCTCCCACGTTGGAGGCGGCATCGATTCTTGAGGACAATTCTCAGACATCGAGCCGTGACAACCCTACGTTAGCACAGTGGCCTGATGTGCCCGTTACTATGAATGGGGAGTAAGGTGCGAATCGGGGCCACGGGCTTTGCGATAGCTTTATTTACATTTGGAGAGGGGGAGGTTGCTGAAAGATTTAAGGGAAGCTGGGATTCTGTTCGTGATGAATATCATATACTGCACGTGCAGTATATTGCGAGCACGGTGCTAAAGAGGTCGTGTTAACAATAACAAATGAAAATATTTAGGATGGGTTTCGAGGCGGCGGCGGCAGCCCACCGCTCTCTCCCTGCCCTTAACGTCCCTACGATGAATTCGCTCCCCCACCCCGCTCTCTGAAACATTGCGGAGAATGATTACATTATGAACACGAGGTGGGGGGGGCCGAGAGTGGTGGGGGGTGTGGGTGGGAGTGTGGGTGGGAGCAGTAGCATAGCGGTCAGTGCCCTGTGCCTACGACCCCGCCAACCGAGTTCAATTCCCGCTCACGGCCAACAACAATAACCTGTTTATTTATTTTTATCCGGTCGCGTGCCTGCGGTAGGTCGACTGCCCGATGTCCACTCGGCCTTCAATGAGTACCTAGCGCGGTGTGCAGATATCGCCCCACAGGGAGACAAAAGCGGTCGGGCGTGGTGTTGGCCACCTGCTCCTTCGTGTTCCACGGCAGCCTTCACATATGTGCTCGCTAACGGCACTTGACCCTACAGTCCGTTAAGGCTACAGGGGGGATCTTTGGCAGTGTGGGTGTTGGGAGGGGGGGATGCAGTCCGGGGTGGCGGTTGAAGGGGAGGCGATCTGGCGCTCTCGCTAAGTGTGCGCGTTGCTAGCGTCGGCCGAGCAAATGCGACGTGCGATGGAGGGCGGCGGGGGGGGGACCCTAAGGGTAGCTGAAGCAAGAAGCACTTAATCAAATTCTCCTCCTCCTCTCCACCCACCCACTCACCCCCCCCCCAAAAAAAAAAAACAAATCCAATTATAAACGCATTTGGGAGACGAGTCGCAAATAACGGACGATGTGAATGATGATTTTTGGCATGGGAAGAAGCGGAGAGAAGGCAGCGGGGTTGGGGGGGGGAGATAAAAAGTTATCGAACGCCCGCTCGCGCTTAATGCCGAAGCCGTAACGCATTGCCCTGGCTCCTTCCCACGATGCAAGGATGCTGGTGATAATGTGTAAAGCAGGCCTGTCTGTTGATCCTCAGGTCACCGCTGTGTTATGCCAGCGTGCTAGCACATGGCGTGGTAATTCCACGACGCAAGCCAGAGCACCCGACGCCGCTGACCGGTCCGGCATCCCAGCCCCTGTCTCCTCTCCTCCCCCTGCACAAGTTTACGACCTCGGAGGAACCTAAAAACAATGTCTAAAACCCATGCTCCCCCCCTCCCTCCCCACCACCAAAGTGCTGTCCACATAAAATGTCCACTCGTGTCAGGCTGCTGTATAATTTAGGCCTGGAATGCGCCGCTTTCGGCAAACACCCATTAATAATTGTCTCCGTTATGTATTGATAATAGGTGTCTTGCCTGACCTGTCCCTGGTCCCCTGGTCTGGTGAGGTCAGCGGCGCACGTGTTGCTTTCACAGAAACATGATTCCATCCCCCCCACTTTTTCCTGCAACACCCGCGGCTGCGACGCGCCTGGTACCTGTTGATTGGGCGGAGAGCGGTGGCGCGGCGGTTAGCGCGCTGCGCTACGAACCCGGCGATCCGAGTTCGAGTACCACTGACGACCAACAACAGTGACAATTGTCTGAACCGTTCCTGGCCCTCCTCTGGGTCGACTCAGCCTCAAATGAGTGCCCGGTGCAGTTTGTAAACATCGCCACTAGGGATACAAAGGCGGCCGGGTGCGGCGCTGGTCAGCCACCACCTCGTCCACTGTGCTGACCTTTGTAGGTGTTCAACCGCACTTGACCCTAAAAAAACATACATGCTTGTGGCTAAACATGCAAACAATATGTTTAACGCACTGTCCTTGAAACTGATTGTCCCACACCAGAAACAGCCTTTTTATGGCCTAATCTCACCAGCATTAGTCAAATGTCTCCAAAGGCAAACAGCTCAGATCGCTCGACACGGCTATCTCGAAAGAACAGCACTGAAGAGCAACCATCATAAACATAGCTTTTAATCACACGTGCAGTAAGAAGCAGGCGGGTGGTTGTGCGTGAGTAAACTACTCACATTGACAATTCAACGCAAACCCTGGGGCACCGCTAATCGATGGTGTCCCCACGCTGGTGAGCGGCAGTCCTCTGGCTCTCTCGTGTCCTCGGCCCCGCAGCGCCCTGGCCTCGCACAGAACTTAATAAGAGAATTAATTTAGTAGCGGACAAGGCATTCGTAGCGACAAAGGAGAGCGAATCGGATTACATACCCTATCATGCGCGCAGCACGGCATTAAGTGCTCTGCGCTAATTGTTTTTTTGCCGTTGGCATTGAGCGGGTGGGGATGATTCAGAATGTCCTTTTTTATGTCCTTATCGTCACCAACGCGCCACGTGAAAAGTGCATCATCATTATCATTGTCAGAAATTCCTTTAATCCTGTACGGGGTTGCGGTGAGCCGGGGCCTATCCCGGCAGACACAGGGCGCAAGGCAAGGCTGCACCCTGAATGCGACGCCAGTCCATCACGGGGCACCGGGGGCTATTTAGTCCGTAGGAATATGAACCTATGCAGCAGCATGTGTTTGGACGGTGGGAGGAAACCGGAGTGACCCACACGACTCGCACAGGATGGGCAGGCCCTCATCCAGCTGTGGATGCTCTAACATTTTATAATATGTCAGCTGTGGATCACCTGGTGCCTGTCACGGGACCGTGGAGCTTGTAATTCAGGATCATCAGTAGATAAGCTCTGAGCAATGCTCTGGTGTCACGGTGGTTCAGTGATAACAATCTTGACTCACAGCCATAAGCCCCGGGTTCGATTCCCTGCTCAGGTTCCTTTCTGTGCGGAGTTTTCCTGGTACTCCGATTTCCACCCATAGCTAAAACAAACACTCACTGTTTGTCCGATAACATGTTCATACATAGATGAAGCAATTTCTGGCAAATGTTGGCGTCGGTTGACCGTGTGGCTGCCTTCCCCCTCCCCTGCCTCTCTGCGGTTCTTTGCGCCTCTGAGCCGTTTTTCTGTCTCTTCGAGAATGAACGGAACTGCGCGGCGCGTAATAAGGTGTAGAATATTATTATTAGGGTAGACATCTAGCCTTTGAGTGGCTCTCATTAATATGAATAATTACATTGCCTTGGAGTAAAAAAATCAAGGTTGGCAGATGAGCAAAACAATCGTATGAAATATTGACTTTCTCTTCTACAAACCATCGGCTCTTAAGTTAATGACAGCAAATAATAATACCCGCAAAATTGTAGCACAAATTTGCAAAAATATGACGGAGAGGAAATGCAATAAGGTGAACTATATTCACACAAGAGATTAAAATAGCAACACGAAGATGATTACCATTGATTGCGAGTGATCAAGGAAAACAATAATCAATTTCAAATCAATGGGTTTCTTTATTTGCACACAGCCTGACAGTTCAAGCCAATGCAATCTTACCCAGGCCTGAAGTAACCCAGCACACGTGTAGATTTCCACGGCTCGATGTTTGAGAATTGCCATTAAGAGCTGCTTGTTCTGATGATTCCTCGAATGTGAGAGGTGAAACGTCGCGAAGGAGAGAGGAGGGCTGCTCGCTACGGCTATCCCGAAAGAGCAGCTCTTAAGAGCAAATCTGTCAAGCCAGAACATTAATCTATATATGTTTGTGTATGTCTGCATTGATGGAACCGGGTTCTAACGCAAATGTTATCTGCACACCACCGAGGATTTTATGTGTCAAGTCAGCGTTACTTCCCACGTATTGATTACTGTTCTGAAACTTCAGAGATCCAGCAGCAATATTCCGAAAAGGACACAGGGAAGATATCCAGGTCAAAGCAGTCACGTCACCAGAAAACATCATTAACAAGTGACGTCGGCAGAACGGTTTACACGCTTAGAACAAGATCGCGCGTAGGGTGCATATTCTGTTCCATTCTATTAATATCTCAATCTATATATATGACCATCTATCTGTCTGTACATCGTTTTACGTATCTATATATATATCTGTATTTATCTCTATGTATCTCCCAACGTCTGCCTATACCTCTGTTTATCAAAGTGATGGGGTCAAGGTAGAAGCGTTCACGAGCTGAAAGACAACGATGTCCAGAAGCTCAACATATGCCAGAAGCCCCTCAGTCTGGAGCAAGAAGAGAGGCCAATGCCCGCCGTCTTTAAGGCCAGCACTGACTATTATATCTCTAAATGTTGAAGGGCTGTCTGCAACTAAAGCAGAACTTGTTGCAATGGAAAACTGTCATAAAACAATCACGCTTCGAACAATCGAATCGAATTCGAATCAAAGTGACTACGTATCCGTCTTTCAATCTGTTAACCAATTTATCTGTGTGTGTGTGTGTTCTACCTGTCTGTCTTTATCTGTGTCCGTCTATCTGTCTCGTCTCCACGTCTCTAATCTGCCCGTCCAGTTATCTGTCTCTAATTGAATCACGAAAGTCCCGGTGGCAGGGGGGAGGGGTGGGGGGTCATGTTACTAAGAAGCGGCTGACTCTTACCCTCAGCAATACAGCCTCTCTGCCGTCCCAAGTTTATGACTCCTGCGCCGACCGGCGCGCCCTCCCTTCGTCCCTCCCAGCCCACGCCTCGCTGTGGGCGGTCGCCCCCGATTCCTCTGGAGGCGAGCTACGATTCCATAATCCCGTAAGCTACGGATTTCTCTGCGTTCTCTTTAGGGTGTCGCCCTCAGATCAGATGCCAGCCGGCTGCTTCAAGGAGTGTGTTGCTGATGGTGGTGGTGGTGGTGATGGTGGTGGTGCCGTGTCGACCTTCATAGGTGCTTGCTAACGGCACTTGACCCGACAGTCTGTACGGGGGATCTTTGTATTTGGTGATTGGTGGTGCTGCTGGTGATGGTGTTGATGATGGTGTAGATGGTGGTGAGGGTGATGCTGTTGATGATGGTGATGATGTAGGGAGGCAGTAGAGGCTACGCATGCAGGTTCCGCGGCCGCCTAATTGGATCCTTGTCCACTAATTGGCTGATCCTCGTTTTAAACCGCTGAGCCTCGTGGAAGGTGTTATGAAACCCTAGCCTGTGCACACAAATAATGCCGGATCGCTTTAACGGATTCGCGTTGCCCGCGTTTCTAATCTCGGGGATGGCGTGTTCACACGCAGCAGCAGCAGCTGCGTTAGAAGCAGGATCCTAACACAGCCTTTAGATCTCTGAACGCGAGTTTGCGTGTCCTGTGTCCGCCTGGGGTTTCACCGGGTACTCCGGTTTCCTCCCACAGTCCAAATACACGCTGCAGCCTAGGTTAATTGGCCTACTAAATTGCATCTGGTGCCTTGTGCTTGATTGGCGTCCCATCATGGGTGCAGCCCTCCCTTGCGCCCTGTGTCTGCCGAGATATGCTCTGGTCTCCAGCGACCCTCTACAGGAGTAAGCGGTGGCGCGGTGAGTAGCGCTGCTGCCTCACAGCAAGAAGGCACCCTGGTTCGAATCCCGGCTCGGGTGTCTTTCTGCGTGGAGTTTGCATGTTCTTCCCGTGTCCGCGTGGTTGTTCGCCCGGGCACTCCGGTTTCCTGCCACAGTTCTCTCCGGACACGGGGAGAACATGCAAACTCCACGCAGAAAGGCGCCCGAGGCCGGAATCGAACCGCCTTGTGCAGGACCTTCTTTCTGTGAAGCGCGGATGTTTGCACTGCTTAGTCACTGTGCCACGAAATGTGAGAGCCTACGTAGTAGAAAGTTTACTCAGTGAATAAAAAAGGAGGCTCATAGCCTGACCCAGTTGCTCAGAAGTCAGCCTACACTTACGTGTTGAGCTGTCAAGCGGGCTTTGGTAATAGCAGCAGGTGCTAAATCATTGTTATCCCGTGTTTCGGCACCACAGCTCACGCTGACTATAAAATCGCGTTTGAAAGAGCCACGTAGCGCTGAGTAGCGCTGCCGCCTTACAGCAAGAAGGACCCGGGTTCTATACCCGACTCGGGTGCCTTTCTGTGTGGAGTTCGCATGTTCCCCGCTGTGTCCGCGTTAGTTTTCGCCGGGCACTCCGGTTTTCTCCCACAGTCCAAAAACATTCTGCTACGGCATTAGCACCCGTGTGATATTTCACCCGGATCCAGCAAACTCACACACTGTGGGACAGGGGCGGTCTTAGTGATTGTGGGGCCCCGGGCAGAATTAAATGATGCCCTCCCTCCCCTTCCCCCGGCCCAACACATTGGTTAGAAAGCACTGACATTAACGTCGCTCGACCAAGCGGTAATATGTCACGCTAAGATGAAGAATATCTTAGAACGTTGGAAAAGGGGTAAAACTAGACGTTTGTATTACTCTGCGACTGACAAATACCTGGCCTGTTTATGCGTTTGTTTACAGAATGATACACGCATTGTCCCTGGTTAAAAAAAAAAACCCCAGCACTTATCCGGAGAAACCAGGACATGTGGCCATCGTCACTTGTGCCACCTGGTCCACCTGGGGGCCTGCACGTAGGTGTTTCGGATTAGGCTGCCACGGTCAGATCATCGCCCAGGAGGCGGCTGTTTGTCATCCTCATCGAGGATCAACGCGAGCCGTGTGTGGAGGTGATCCCTCTCTAAGCTCTAATCCATTAGTTATCTTGTACCACGGCTCCTGGCGCCCTACCCGAGCCTGTGGTGCTTGCAGAGGGCCTCATTTATCTAAGCCTCGTGAGTGGCAAGCCACTAATAGGGAGCAGATAACGGCCTGTTTGCAGGCCAGCCCGGCCACCAGGCCTTGTAGCCTGCGGCAGGCCCCAGGAATTTCCAAGTGCGAGCCGCCATGGGCATCTGGCAAACGTTGCCGTTAATGCGATGCACCAAATCTTCATCTCGCCTAATTGGATAACGTGCGGGTTGTATAGAATCCGTGTGGAGACAACAGCGCGCGCGGAGAGCTGAGCGCGCGCGTGTGTGTGCGTGCAGCCGTGTCGACCTTAATAGGTGCTCGCTTACGGCACTTGCCCGTAAAGTATGTTGATGCTATACGGGGGATCTTTGTCTTTGCATTCGTGCACGCTGAGAGGTCACTCGTACTGCAGCCATCGATCTGCACGCCGAACTGATTCGTAAATTAACCCAGCCAGCTTGAGTTCGAGACCCGGACACGGGCTAAGGTGACTGGCGAGTGATAGCTGAAGCGCTCCCGTTGTTTAAGGACTCAAACTGGCGGACACGCGGTGAGACATTGTGGTCTTTATTGACAGACTACACGAGCCAGCAGCAAGAAGGATCCGGGGTTCGAATCCCACGCTCGGGTACCTTTCTGTGTGGAGTTTGCATGTTCTCTCTCCGTGGCTGCGTGGGTTATCGCCGGGTTTCCTCCCACAGTCAAAAGACATGCTGCTGCATAGGTGAATTGGCCTGCGGACTAAATTGCCCTGCGGACTAAATTTCCCCCGGTTCCCTGTGATGGACTGGTTGTTCCATGATGGGTATAGCCCTGCCTTGCGCCCTGTGTCTGCCGGGATAGGCTCACCGCGGCCCTGTACAGGATTAAGCGGTTTCTGACAATGGATGGATGGATGGACGGATGAGTGAACAGAGAGCCTTTCGTTATCCGACCTCTCTCCTTTTCAACTCCCCCCCCCCTCGGTCCCCCCCCCCATGTGGGCGGTGACCTCGGGGCCCCGCCTCCACCTAGGCTCCGCCCACGACGCTGTCCCGCCTCTTGCACAGGATGTCGGTCGTTACACTGTGTTGTCATTTCACCACCCCACGCTGACCAGCCATCGTGAAATGTGCCCAAAATACCCCCACGACCCACGGGGGCATTTGGGGGCCTTCATCCGGGACGGAGGCAGTGGTAACATCTGCGCCTCATAGCAAGGAGGTCCCGGGTTCGAATCTCGGCTCGGGCGCCTTTCTGTGTGGAGTATGTGTGTTCTCCCCCTGTTCTGCGTTGGTTTCCCCTCCGGGCTCTCCGGTTTCCTTCCACAACTTAAAAAAAAACACTCGTTAATTATTTGGCCGATAACATCATAATATATAGGAAGCAGTGTGTGGCAATAGGGCGCCGGCAAAACCGACTGGCTGCCTCCTCCGCCTCTCTGCGCTTTGCTCGCGCATCTGAGTCGTTCTCTCGTCGAATGAGTACCTTCGACAGTGAATGAATACGTGTGCGTTATAAATGTAAAATTATTATTAATAACGCGAGATACTCTGTACACCATCTCGTGGGCTGGTTATCGACGTCACAAATGTTGTCAACCAATGGTGAGGGCCAGGAAATTGTCGGTTACCTGACGCGTACGCTAGCCCTGTTATACGGGGAGATTAAATGAAACGCAGAGTGAAGGAAACTTGACGTTGACTGGCGACACGATATTACCGATTTCACAGACACCCTGCGCTCCACACCTTGCTTACGCAACAGCCGCTGAACTTCGCGCGTCCCGTTAGACGCCCTGTTCGAGGACCATGCGGCTCAAGGCAAAGACAAAGGTCCCCCGTGTAGCCTCGCCGGACTGTAAGGGTCAAGTGCCGCTAGCGAGTGACACCAACGCAGGCCATGCACGGCACACGAGGCGGTGGGTGGCCAGCACCACGCCCGGTCGTGGCGCGGCGCGCACGCGTGCCAGAGGCATTCGTGCGGACGAGTGACTATTTATCAGTGCTCTGTTAAGAAAGCGCGCAATTGAATCACGCTCGCTGATTGAAAGCCCCAATTTCTGTAACGCGCTTAGTATTGAGTAATACTGTATTTAGCAATCCGCCTAAATTGCACTTCCACTGGTCTCGCTGTAATTTGTCATAAGTGGTAATACGCGCCGTTCTGCCAGGGTCACTCGATCTCTCGCCGTAACACTTGAGTACGCCACCAGAGATAAGTTGTGCTTTTTCTCCCGATGCGTCTTTTCAAGTCGAAATGATTCTCTTCCCCCCCGCGTCGTGTTTTCTCGTTGTTTTACCCTGTCGGGTTGTACGCACGCGTGGGTTTCCTCGGGGTTCTCCGGTTTCCTCCCGCAAGTAAAAAAAAACCTCATTCATTATCCATCCATCCATTTTCTAAACCGATGTTAGTTCGCCGATAACATCATAATATATAGGAAGCAGTGTGTGACAATATGGCGCCGGCAAACCGCCTGGCCGCCTCCTCTGCCTCCCTGTGCTTTCCTCGCGCCTCTGAGTCCTTCTCTCGTCGAATGAATATCTTCGACATTGAAAGAATATGTGCGCGTTATTAATGTAAAATTATTATTATTGTTGATCGACGTTCACAATATGAGAATTGATGTAGGTTTTTTTTCACGGCTCCGTTCGTGATGGTTGCTCTTCAGAGCTGTTCTTTTCGGGATTGCCGTGTCGAGCGATTTCCCTCTCTACGTCGGCTGTCTCGAAAGAACAACTCTGATGAGCAACCATCAATATATGAATTGATCTGGAGACTAAATTGCCCTGAAAAGTCGCGGACAGAGGACGAAAGCTGGCGGTGCCTCTCCCGAAAGAGCAGCTCTTGAGAGCAATTTTCTTTACATTAATCCGTCACATGGCAGGGTGGCGGCAGGGTGGCGAAGTGGTAACATCTGCGCCTCACAGAAAGAAGGTCCTGCCCAAGGCGATCCTAGTCCTGCCTCGGGCGTCTTTTCCTGCGGAGTTTGCGTGTTCTTCCCCTGTTCCACATTTGCTTCCTCCGGTTTCTACCCATAACAAAAAAAACACTCACTAATTGGTCGATAACATCATAATATATACTACACAGTGTGCGGCAAATGTTGGCGCCGGCCAACTTTTATGGCCGCCTTCCCGCTGCGCGCCTCTCTGTGGTTTCCTCGCGCCTCTGAGTCATTTTCTCTTAGAATTCTTTTCGACATTGAACGAATACCGTGCAGCCACGCGGCGCTATAAATCATAATATCCATCCATTCATCCATTTTCAGAAAGCGCTTAATCCTGTAGAGGGTCGCTGTGAGCCGTAGCCTTTCCCGGTAGACACAGGGCGCAAGGCAGGGGTATACCGAGGATGGGACGCCAGTCCATCGCAGGGCTAAATCATAATCATAATATTATTATTATTATCAAAACACGTGTAGTGCAGCAGCCTCTGTTCTATTTATCGGTGTGCTCCGGGTGGCTGGGAGCAGTAACTCACCCCCCGAGTCGTGACTGACCACGGGGCGAGTCAGCAACCGCAGCCTCGGTGCAATGCTCCAAATGGCTCCACGCGGGGCCGCGGGGCATTTTACCAAATTGCTTTCTATGATTTGCCGTCTCTTTAGCGGTGTGTGTTTTCTCTTGTGCGTTGGCTGTCTATTGACGGTCGCTTTGTCGCATACACCTCTCGGCATCATTGCCACCCTCATCATCGGCGTGGTCATGATCACCGCTTCCATCGTGAGAGTCATCGGCCGTTACAATGCCGCTATCCATTGCCAATTGTATTTCACGTAAAATAATTGACCGTCAGTACTGTTTAACACGTGATTACATTGTGTAGATACTGGCTCCCCGGCAGACACAGGGCGCAAGGCAGGGCTATACCTATGATGGGGCGCCAGTCCATTACAGGGCACGGGGGGGTAATATCAGTCACCCGGCCAATTAACCTATGCAGCAGCATGTCTTTGGACTGTGGGAGGAAACTGGAGTGCCCGGTGAAAACCCACGCGGACACGGGGAGAACATGCAAACTCCACACAGAATATAGGCACCCGAGCCGGGATTCGAACCCGGGTACTTCTTGCTGTGAGGCGGCAGCGCAACTCACCGCGCCACCGTGGCGCCCAGGTTTTTGCTTCAATTTGAGAAAAATACACATTGGGGGAAATCTATTGCTGCCGTCCTGAGCTGGTTAGCAGCGGGTGTCTTAATTATGAGAGATGGGATTAAGGGGGCCTCATAGTGACATGGATCACTTCAATTGGCAGCGTTGTTCATAAATACACTCTGAGCTTTTGCTCGAAACCCACCGTGTGTATTGAGCTACAGGGGAATATAGTGGTTGGGCCAGGTGGCACAATTGGACGGTTGTCAGTTGAAATTCCTTTGAGAGTATTGATGTAGGTTCTCACGGCTCGATGCATGAGTATTGCTCCCCGAAAGAGCAGCTCTTGTGAACAATTCTCATTTCTGTGAGAGGGCAACTTATCCTCATCGTTGGATAACATAGGTATCACCTGGTGAGAAATCAACAGTGTCCTACGGATTGACTGGCCTCCACCGTGTGAATGTGGAATTAGAGATACCATTGCACGGTACTGGTGTAGGTTTTCACGGCTCGTTGCGTGATGGTCGCTTTTCAAAGCTGTTCTTTCGGGATAGCCGTGTCACTGAGCGCTCCCTCTCTCGCTCTCGCTCGCCTTCAGAACGTTTCGCCTCCCACGTTGGAGGCATCTTCAGACGTCCTGAGTTCCGAGTGTTGGAGATAACCGTGACCACGTGGCTCATTGGAGAAGAGGAAACACTTTGACATCGACATGTGAGTTATTTTCTGTAATTTCTCTTGGGAGGTGTTAACAGGTTTATAGCTGGGGTGGCTGCTGGATGACACCGGGCTGTTCGTGGATGAGGGCCTCCGCATGCCTTGTGGGTCGTGAGAGTTATTTGACCATACTTCACCACTTTAGTCTGTTGGTGAAGGTGGGGAGCATAGTCGCAGCAGCCTATAACACCTGCTATGCACGGCTGAACCGAACAATTCCAAGCACACCAAGCACACCCCAGGTGATTTTGCCTTCGTGAAAACAAGGACAAAGATCCCCCGTATAGCCTTAACAGAAAAGGGGGTGGATAACCAGCTCCACGCTAGCGGCAATGTTTACACACTCCACTAGGTACTCATTTGAGGCTGAGTCGACCTAGGAGAGGCCCAGGACCGGTTCAGAAAATCGTCACTGGTGTTGGCCGTGAGCGGGATTCGAACTAGGGCCGCCAGATTTGTAGCCCAGCGCGCTAACCACTGAGCCACCGCTCCCCACACACACGAACACACACACACGAACTCACACGCTCACGCACACACTCACGCACACACACACACACTACCACCCTGGTGCTTTGAGGACAGTGTCGCGCCGCGCTCCGCCGGGCTGAGCGGGAGAGCGCTGCATGCCCGCGTGCGCGGCCCGATAAAGACGTTTCCATTACTGGAGTGGCAGAGCAGTGGCCCCAAGGTGGAAATCTGATTAGAGACCCCCCCCCTTCCTCGTCCCCCCTCCGTTTTGTGCTGAGACGCGCGGTCCCTTGGTTTTTCATTGGGTATCAAATTATCTCATTACCGATCCATTATTGAAATGAGTGTGTGTGTGTGCGCGCGGGGCGTTTACAAAACTGCTCCCCCCCACCCACACGCCCCGTCTCTCCCTCTCTCGCTCTCACTCTGCGGGCCCTTTCTCTGGCTTGAATGTCTGTCCTTTCTGTGTTGATAGGAGCACAGTTTTGGCCGCGTGAGCTCAGAGAATTTCGAAACTCATCTGCTAATGTGGCAGTTCAGCGGCGCGGTGGCACAACGCGTTAATCCTCCACAGAAGGCGACAACTTAAAGCTCCCTTTCTCTTTATTTGTCGGGTTTTTTTTAAAATGCGATTTCATTTATGCGGCGCTATAATGTGAAATTGCATTTTTACTCCGCTGTTTGGCAGCAGTCGGTCAATGTGCCAGAGTAAACACTGCGGGTTTGTTTTTAGATAATTAAAGTACCGTGTTTAAATTATCGCCGCATTGTTACGAGTGAAGAAAAGACAATTGTTGTACTTTATTATTTTTCCCACATTCACCAACCCGCGATGGCCAGCGTAGTCAGGCATGATCAACTAACCCAGTGGTTCCCAAACTTTCTCTGTTCACGGCGCCCTTAGTGTATCAGGATTTTTTTCCACGGCGCCCAACGTCAGAAAATATATGGCATATATCGAAAGTTTGGAATATCCCGCGGCGCCCTTATGAACTAACCCACAATGCCCCGCTCAGTGTGGGGACGTCCTCATCCAGCAGTAGATTGTACATGCACATTTGAACATTCGGCTGGTTGCTCATTTAAATCCAAGTTAAGGTTTCACTCAGCCTCTCATTATCCCTGAGTTGATACAAGAGTGCCACTTGTTATACACCAACAGTGGCCACTTTGTAGAAAGACTCGGCCTGGGAATGTGTAATTTACTTGATTACTTCACGCAGATGAGATAGATGTTTATTGTAACAGCAGAAAATACCCAGTGAGCTTGCAAGCTTTGGATGCGGGATTCCTGCGACACAACATACGCTGTATCCCTGATATAACGATGAGTGCTGGTCAGTTACGCATTTGAACAGAAACGCATTTGGACGTTTTAATTACATGTATTATTTTATTACGTACTACATAATGCCGTGCAAGATTAATACAAGGTTAAAACAAACTATTATCCAAGCAGAACTGTGATAAATAAAAACACTTCATTTGTAAAATAATGTAAAAAAAATTATGTACTACTTTTACCCGCTGGTGGGATCATAGCAATAAAATTAATTTTGACCAAACATCCATCCATCCATCCATTTTCTAAACCGCTTGTCCTGGTGAGGGTCGCGGTGACAGCAGTCCAAGGAGAGTGGACCAGACATCCCTTTCCTCAGCAATCATTTCGGAAGCAAACAGCGTGGGGGTTAAGAAGACCCCTGAAGCCGCATATGAATACATTAATGGACCAGGGAAACTTTCGAGATTTTTTTTTCAGGAGCGCATTATTTTGGGATGTTTGACACATCGTTATAGATTTATTTATTTCCACAAATAGCGGGAAACTGCAGCGCGTGAATAAAATACCGTGGTAGAAAGCACTGAATCCCCGAACGGAGAGATGAGAAACCTTCTTGCTCTACTGCCTCCTCAACGCCAGCTCTTAGATCTGCATGTTGCTGTGGTCATGCACATTGTGACCACCAATGAAGGGAAACACCTACCCAGTGCTGGTTCGAGCGAAGAAACTTCGACCTATTGTTATGGAAAGTGTTCCTATTTGGTTGCTCTTCAGAGGTGTTTATTCGGCATAGCCGTGTCCAGCGATCTCCCTCTCTCCCTCGCGACGTTTCGCCTCCCACGCCTGATGACGCTTACAACGTGGGAGGCGAAACGTCGCGAAGGCGAGAGGCAGATCGCTCAACACGGCTATCCCGAAATAACAGCTCTGAAGAGCAACCAACATAGAAAGATGTTTATTATTCCGGCAAAAAAAAAACCACTCTGTGAGCTTGCAAGTTCCGGAAGCGAGAAAAAAAAACTAAGGTAAAAAAAAAGTTATCCTGTAACTCATCCATCCATTTTCAGAAACAGCTAAATCCTGTACAGGGTCGCGGTGACGCGGAGCCTATCCCGGCAGACGCAGGGTGCAAGGCAGGGGAACACCGAGGATGGGACGCCAGTCCATCGCAGGGCGCTTGGGGAAATTTAGTCAGTACGCCAATGAACCTGGCAGGGAGGAAACCCGGAGTGCCTGGCGAAAACCCACGCGGACACGGGGAGAACATGCAAACTCCACACAGAAAGGCCCCCGAGCCGAGATTCGAACCCGGGCACCTTCTTGCTGTGAGGCGGCAGCGCTACCCACTACGCCACTGTGCCGCCCCTCCTGTAACTCACTTACCAGCTCTGGACGGAAAAGCTTGAGAGTGACCCTCCTCCAACTGGAATGGGAATCCCCCCTGCTGAAGACCTTCCTCCTGGCTCAGAAACACCACGGATTCGGTGGAAGACACTCAACCGCCTGAGAACTAGAACGGGACGATCAAAAGCTGCTTTGGTCAGATGGGCCAACAAGACCGGCCCAACCACCTGTGAATGTGGAGAAGCAGACCATACTATGGACCACTGCCTTGTCTGCTCTCTGCTGGCCAACCTCTGCAGCTCAAAAGACCTTGCAGAGCTCAATAAAAATGCAAAGAACCGTGTAAAGAAATGGGAAACTGTCATATAACCATCACTCTTCGAAGAATCGAAAATACGAAGAAGAAGAAGCTATTTAAGAGCAACCTGCCGGATACCTTGCAGGGCCCCGTCTCGCGACCGTCGCACGCCGAGACGCTGTCAATAGGCTGCTGCCGATAATGTAACGCAGGCAGCAGTTTGGCGGCACCGCCGATGACGCCGGCAAAAACCCGGGCGGGAACCGGCAACAGGGGCAACAATAGGATCGAGACGAGTAGGAAGCGAGATGGGGTCCCTAGACGCCAGACTTTAACGGAACCCGTTCGGGCGAGAACTCCTCACAGAAAGCACCCGCAGTTGCACGGGGGGGAGGTGGGATGGGGGGAGACACGAGTCTTGACGTGAATAGAAGCCATTTACGAAATTGCTCCACATCCGCGGGGGCGCGCTGGCTTCTTATTAAGGAGTTACCCAAGACGTTACCTTTCCGACGTTGTCAGATTTTTTTTTTGTTCTAATGCGCCGAGCAAGTGTGGCTTGTTGCGCGCCCTTCGCCTGATGAATTCGTAATGTGGGCGCCTTCGCTCGGCTCAAGCTGCAGGTCACGCGCGGCCCGTAACGCGTGTCACGTCTGATTGGAATGCTACAGCTTATTGGTCGTAGTGGGTAGCGCTGCCGCCTCACAGCAAGAAGGAATCCGGGTTCGAATCTCGGCTCGGCTGCCTTTCTGTGTGGAGTTTGCATGTTCTCTCCGCGTCCGCGTGGGTTTTCGCCGGGCACTCCGGTTTCCTCCCACCATCCAAAGACATGCCGCCAGGTTAATTGGCCTACTGAGTAAAGTGCCACAGGTGCCCTGCGATGGACTGGCGTCCCATATTCGGTATACCCCTGCCTTGCGCCCTGCGTCTACCGGGATAGGCTTCGCCTCACCGCGACCCTGTATAGGATTAAGCGGTTTCTGAAAACGGATGGATGGATGGACTTACAGCGCGCGGCCAGTTCTCAGTGTGCCGCTGTCCTTGTTGACTCGAGATCCGACGAATAATTCGAACGCCTTTTCGTATCGACCCCGACAGCGAGCGACGATGGCCCGGGTTGACCCCTTCCCCCCCCGGTCCCCCGCGGACCCAGGCATTTGAACGTAGACGCAGATTGCAAGAAAATGAGCTTGCAAATAAACAAACAAGTAGGAGCTTGTTTTGCTAGAAGCTAGGGAAGCAGATAGTGAGAGCGGGGTGATCGGAGATACGGGGCCTTTTGCCTGGGGTGGGTCGGCTGTGCGTCGTAGAGGCGTCTGCGTTCATTCTGCTGTCAGCTCGCCACTTAACGGGGCGCGAGGCTAAAAGGCCCCCGGTGGGCGCTGGGTGGCGGCGAGAGGGGCCCTCGGACAGGAACAGATGGCTCCGGTGCCTTTATTGCAGCAAACGCGATGTCTCGCCCGCGCGTGTGTTGTTTGTGTGTGCTAGCGGGCCTCCCCTAGGTCGACGCAGCCTCAAAACACCCGCTCGGGCACCGTTCATGATGGTTGCCCTTCAAAGCTGTTCTTTCGGGATAGCCGTGTGACTTAGCGCTCTACCTGAGCGCCCTCGCGACGTTTCGCCTCCCACGTTGGAAGGATCTAAAATAAAATGGCTGAGGATGTTTCGAACATGGGAGATGAAACGTAACGCGGGAGAGAGGGAGAACGCTCGACATGGCTTTTCCGAACGAACAGCTTTGAAGCGCAAACATTTTAAGAGTGTCATATTTATAATTGTATTCCTCTATTGATGGTCTGGCTCTGGGCCTGCTACCGTTAGGCTCGCAAACCAAAGATCCTATAATCAGATGTTCTTCTCGACCGATCTCGGTTGCTAAGCATGGGTAGCACGTTTACGGGAGTGTTCCTGTGAATGTCAGATGTCTTAGCTGTAAGGTGGCCAGGATGTGGCAGCTAACAAATGGATTGTTGAATCTAACTGTGCAGGGCTTTAATTATTTCCCCCTCATGTACGTGGGATTCTCCAGGCACTCTCTTCAAACCTTGAACACTCACTCTTCTCTAACCCTGAAAACGCATTCCCGTGTAACCCCAAAACACTGATTCATGGAAATGACCAAACACCCCAATGCATGATTCTCCTGAATGAAAGTTGCGACTCACATGGGGCCTTCCGTGATAATAACGAGCATTCTTACGTGTGAAAACAAAAAAATGCTTATGTAAACACACACACAGGCACGCACACGGATGCTCTATACAGCCCGTAAGTGTTTAGGATCCCTGTGTACAAGGAAGCAAGGAAACTACAATGGGCAGCTCAAAGAACATTAATTTCATGAATGGGTTTCCTGGGCCGGTCAGTTCCCATTGCCATCCTTTGAGGCAATACAGGAACTGGGGCATAAATATTTGGAGTTTGATTCACTCCAATCCGGTTGCGTGTTTTGTTTCTCGAGCTTTGAGGCCGCATATAGCGCAGGGCACACACAGCTGAATAAGCAAGGGCCCGCGCGTGAGTTTCTTGGCACAACGGAGGGATGAGGATTTTACTTTGCGCAGAGGCCAAACTTTATTGACGAATTGTGCCGCAAATTGTCGAGAAATTGGGGTGCTTTGGATCGGATATTATTTTTTGGTCCGACTTCCCCGCGTTAGATGTTCGTTTGCTGTTGTTAGAATTTTTGTTTTTGTTTTACTCTGATTCTATCGCCTATTTTATTTGTGGAACTTGTGATATCTGAGTGAAATAATGTAAAGGCGCAGCCCTGCGTTTGCTGGCTCACGCCACTACTGGCGGAAGCGCCTCCACTCGGGGAAGCTCTAGAGCAGGGGTTCTCAAGGTCCGCTTGGTCCAATTAGGTCTGGTCTCCACGGACCACTAGGTGGCGCTCGTGGTTTACTGATGGGGTGCGATGTCTTGGAAGAGGCGGGAGTACCCACACTTTACCCCACCACACCAAGACCTGCCGATCGATTAATTGTAGTTGTTATCCGATTATACTGCTCGGTGTGGGTAGAGGAGGTAATTATGGTAATGATTACAATTTATAACGCGCCGCGCATATCTGTTCAATGTCAAAGGGAGAGAACGACCCAGGGGCGTTAAGAAACCGTCAACATTTTGCGTGACACTGGATTCTACATTTTATAATGGTGTTGACCAATTGATTAGTTTTACTAAATTATGAGAGGAAACTGGAGAACTCGCAGGAAACCTAAACAGAACAGGAAGAGAGAACACACACACTTTACACAAAAAGGTCGCCTGAGGCGGAATTCAAACCTCCTTGGGAAGGACCTTCTTTCCGTGAGAATCAGCGGTGGACCGTTGACGACTGACCCTGGAGTTAATCATCTACCACACAACACTTATTCGAGCACATTGACACTTTCGTTTTCCCAACTGCAGTTCGTGTCCATTCATCCCTCGTGGCTCCACGTGGTTCCACGTGGTTCCATCACCGTGCCACCTCCGCCACCCACCACCGCGGCCCTGCCTACAGCGACCTCCGGTCTCCGGACAAACGCCTGGCCACGGGCACATGAAAATAGGCAAAGCCACGGGCACAGGCCAGGAAAGGGGGAAGCAATAGTTCAGGAATGGCTCCATCGATCAGGGCCGGACAAACACTTGAGTTTCTTTTCTCAGGATGGCCTCTGTTTTCCTTCCCATGCACGCGCCACACCGCCGCATGAGAACGCGCCGCCATTTCCTCCGGGGCGCCACTAACCCCCCCCCTCCCCCATGCCCCCCTCCCTTCCACCCCCAATGCCCCCCACGTAGATTCGATTGGGTGGCTCAGTGTGGCAGCTCCTAATGCCAGGCCGAGGTGACACCTACCTAGACTCCCCCCTCCACAGGTTTGAAGCTGTTTGAATCTGTTCCATATGCCATCCATACATTTTCAGTAACCGCTTAATCCTGTACAGGGTCGCGGTGAGTCGGAGCCTATCCCGGCAGACACAGCGCGCAAGGCAGGGGAACACCGAGGATGGGACACCAGTCCATCGCAGGGCGCCTGGGGAAATCTAGTCGGAACGCCAATTAAGCTGGCAGCATGTATTTGGACGGTGGGAGGAAACGGGCGTGCCCGGCGAAAACCCACGCGGACACGGGGAGAACATGCAAACTCCACACAGAAAGGCCCCCGAGCCGGGATTCGAACCCGGGATCTTCTTGCTGTGAGGCCACCGTGACCGCCCTTGCTCCAGAAGCCACTGTTGTTATCGCGCGTAGCAAGGTGCTGGTTTTCAGGCCAGCGGACGATGATTACGCCACGTAAAGTTTGCACGCGTGTGGTTTGTCACAACATTTGGACGAGCTACAGATGTTGAGCTCAAATCTCTTGAAGTCTAAAATGTAGAAATACCAGGTGAGAATTGCTCTCAAGAGCTGTTCTTTCCGTGTCGAGCGTTCCTGTTCTCTCCTTCGATGGAGGCATCATCAGCTCTTAGAAGCCTGATGAAACCTCCAACGTGACAGGAATCATCAGGCTTGAGGCAGAAGCCTCATTTGAGGAGGCGCCTGCTTTAAAGATGTGGCCAACTCTTTTAATGTTCCACTGTTGCAAGTGGGAGAAAACGAGAGTTCCCAGAGAAAACCCGTTAGCAGGAGGGGAAAGCCAATAAACTCCAACAGCCTTGTCGGCGACCACGGAACCGTGTATATTTAGAGATTGTTAAAAGAAGTCAGTCACTGCCTCTGAGCCTTAGCCTGACATATCGTCCAATATCGTCCTCGATTTCATACATACCCATACTGTCTTCATAGAGGCGTAATTGCATTTTGATCTCGAATGTAGATTAAGTTGAATGCAAAGCCATGTCCGAGTACCCTTGGCGCTGTTCGCTTGACTCTGAGTGTATCATCCGATCGATCCGTCCCTCTTGTTAGCCGCGTAATAATGATTCCTGCTCTGCCGCCGGGTCGATAGTCATCTGAAGGGCGGGATCGGTGTCCCCCCCCCCCCCGAACAAAAAAATTAAATAAGCTTAGGAGGCAGTTACGAGAGGCCGTGACGAACGCTGCTCAATGCCAGCGGCGGCGTATTACGCGAGATTACACGCGCGCGCAATAATTACGCAGAACCGGCCCCCGCAGGGACCCGCGGCATTATCATAACTCACATCCCTCAATCATCGCTGCCGGGAGACGGAGACGGAGGCCAGGTATCCACGCCACCGTGCACTCAGCGGCTGCCGCGCGAGTTCGTGCCTATAGAGCGCGGTGAAGGGGGTTGGTGGATCGCTAACTCGAGGAGGCAGCGGTACAATGATATAATAATAATAATAGCATTATATAGCGCCTTTCACCCGAGGGTCAGAAAGCGCTGCACAAGGCTGTGGAGAGAACGACATGTCAACAACGACAGAGAACGGCTAATAGAAAGATGTTTATTATTACAGCAGAAAAATAGCCAGTGAGCTTGCTGCTTGCAAGCTCTTTACGGGACTCCTGGGGGTCAAGGTAGAAGCGTTCACGTCGCGATCCCTGTCAAGTAATACTTGATGTTACCTGCGAATTCTACCAAACACTTCGAAGCCGAGCTGAAAGCCAACGATGTCCAGAAGCTAACCATCGCGCTTCGAAGAATCGCAAAGATGAAGACGGGACTCCTGCGACACAACAAACATGCGAATTGCTCACAATAATTAAGATATATACAAGATTCATATATCCATTTTCAGAAACTACTTAATCCTGTACACTGTACAGGGTCGCGGTGAGCCGGAGCCTATCACGGTAGACACAGGGCGGAAGGCAGGGGTATACCGAGGATGGGACGCCAGTCCATCGCAGGGCACCTGGGGCAATTTACTCAGTAGGCCAATTAACCTTATACATTGAATGAATATGTGCGCGTGATAAACATTGTTTATTATTATCATACTCAGGGGGTTTTGGCGTCGTGACTCCATGAAAGCGGTACTGCACCGTTTTATAAAACTGGTGGAGTTACCCGCCTTACGGAGCTCTTGTTCCAAGCGTGTAACATGTTCTAATGAGGTCTATTGTTGATGATGGCAGCTGGAATCTCAAGGCATGAGGTGGGAAAGAAAACGTGCGGTGGGGGGGGGGATGGGATCATGGATTTTGTTCAGGGAGTTGGGGGGCACCCGGGTAAAGAAAGGGGGCCCCCAACGGAGAGGCGTTGGGGGCGGAAGAAGGGGGACGGTATAGAGTGGCTCCCAGCCACCGCTCAATGGGATTTAGCGCTGTCCTTCCAAACAGATGGCCCTCTCTGTCACACGACACCGCGTGTTTTGTGTGCAGGGATTTGCAGTCGTTTGCACGGAAAAGTCACCTTCCATTTGATCAAACCTCGTTTTAGGGGGTGGCCCTGTCTGCAAGAATATCTGGTGCTTGGCTCTGGCGTTGTGCGTCTAATTCCGCGCGTGTCAAAACAATTAGCCGGAGGGCCAGGAGCGCCGCACTTAATCCGTCTCGTTTGGCCATTCGCGTATTTGCATGCGGTCGATTGATATTCTTTATTCGTAGCGAGCCAGCTCAGATGCGACATCTATCTCTCTCGGGCGACGCAGAGCCGCGGTTTGGTGTCGGCGCTGGGCGGCACGCGCTGGCGCAACGGGTGGCGCTGCCACCTCACGGCAAGAAGGAGCCTGGTTCGATTCCCGGTTCGGGTGCCTTTTTTGTGTGGAGTTAACATGTTCTCCCCGTGTCCGCGTGGGGTTTTTGCGGTATTACGGTTTGCTCCCACGGTCCAAAGACATGCTATGCTGCCTAGGTTACTTGCCTTGACTACATTGCCCCCGGTTGCCCTGTGATTGACCTGCAATCCCATCCCCGGTATAGTCTAAGTTATCTACAAACTTGCTTACCCCTCCCTGCTGTACAACTGTTGCTGGTCCGTGGGCGAGTTGTTGGGCCATGATTATTCTGCCTGGTCAGTGCTGAGGGTACCAGGTTCGAATCATTCTGAGGTGCGACTGTCACCTGCACAACACCAATGCTTTTATGTCTTAATTTAGATTTAGTTCCCACTTAATGATCACTGCTGAAAATATAACACATTTGCAGCTTAAAAAACCCACTTTTGCACGACTATCCACCCTCTCAAGCACTCTTCCGCCTTTACCCTGACGTCAGAAGAACGTGTTACACGCTTGGACCAAGACTGGCCGTAGGGCGGCTACTCTACTAGTGTATTAAACGATATGGTCTGTGGACTAAATTTTGTGCGTAGCTTTTAGTGCCATCCCCGCGTATACTGTCCAGCGTTTCGCCCCAAGTGCCTTAAAAGCTCCCAGCACGCAGGGTCAAACACACGTCAGAGTCGGTGCTAAACAGCCCGGCGCAGGGCGAGCCGGGCACAGATCCGAGCCCTCCGCGGTTCCACCTGGAAACCCCTACAAAGCAACAACAGCAGCAGCAGCCATCCATCCATTTTCTAAACCGCTTGTCCTGGTGAGGGTCGCGGTGGCAGCAGTCCAAGGTGAGTGGACCAGATATCCCTTTCCTCAGCAACAGATTCCAGCTCTTCCTGGGGGATTCCCAGGCGTTACCAGGCCAGCCGAAGGATATATCCCTCCAGCGTGTCCTGAGTCGGCCTCTAGGTCTCCGCCCAGTGGGCCGTGCCTGGAATA
>JAZEWU010000021.1:4812059-4843837 GCA_036362915.1 Geotria australis
TTAGCAAGCCAACTACAGCAGCGAGCGCATGGCAGCCGTCACTTAAACCCAGAAGCCTACAGCCAGGCCTGTCCTCTGGGACACAGGCACCAAGGTTGGATGTTGAAGGTACTCCTGATAAGCCGCCGGTGGTGGATCGTGTGGGGGGTTTTTTTTGTGTTGTTGCTCCAAACATTTCAGCATATCGGGTTTTGCGGTGTTTGGCTTGCGTCCCCGGCAGAAATCTAGGGAGGAATCTCGTTTTATTGGCTGTTGAGTCGTGAGGAGTTCGGAAGATACATCGAATCTCGGCTCAGGCGCCTTTTTGATGTGGAGTTTGTGTGTTCTCCCCCTGTTCTCCGTGGGTTTCCTCCGGGTTCTCCGGTTTCCTCCTACAACTTAAAAAAAGCACTCATTAATTATTTGGCCGATAACATCACAATATATAGGAAGCAGTGTGTGGCAATATGGCGCCGGCAAAACCGCCTGGCTGCCTCCTCCGTCTCTCTGCGCTTTCCTCGCTGCGCCTCTGAGTCGTTCTCTCGTCGAAGGAGTACCTTCGACAGTGAATGAATATGTGCGCGTTATAAATCTAAAATTCTTAATTATTATCATTATTAGTGCTAATGCGTAGGGTTGCCCGGTTTGAGCCGTGTTGTGTTTTCGGGATTTAGCTGCTTCTGTTGCTCGGCACGGTGTCCAACGTTTCGTTCTGCGTGCTAGAACTTGCTTCGGATAAATAGATAGATGTTGATTATTGCGGCGGATCATTCCGGGTGAGCTTGCAAGCTCTGGAAGCGGGGCTCCCGCGACACAACAAACGTAGGAAATAACCAACATTAACAGATTATAAAATCCGAAGGTTAATACAACGAATAGAAACATACAACATTAAATTGTGCAGGAGTTAAACATTAGCCGTAATAAGGAGGTGAATTGAAAATATAAGCTTCTTAGCTAAAGGGACCTTACCAGAAACAAACTGAGCAACTGACCGATTTTCCACATTTGTGTTTTTTTAATCGTAATCCAGGTAAGGAAGCGTAAACTCTCAATAATGCTCAATTCAGTTCCTAAAGGAGCTGCCAGGCTCGTGGAGAGAAACGCAGAACGTAGCCCGAAGATCCCTCTATCCATCCATTTTCAGAAACCGCTTAATCCTGTACAAGGTCGCGGTGAGCCGGATCCTATCCCGGCAGACACAGGGCGCGAGGCAGGGGAACACCGAGGATGGGACGCCAGTCCATCGCAGGGCGTCTGGGGAAATTTAGTCAGTACGCCAATTAACCTGGCAGCATGTCTTTAGACGGTGGGAGGAAACCGGAGTGCCCGGCGAAAACCCACGCGGACACGGGGAGAACATGCAAACTCCACACAGAAAGGCCCCCCGAGCCGAGATTCGAACGGAGGTGAAACGTCGCGAAGCAAAAGACAAACACGCTGGCCACGGCGACCCCGAGCGAGCAGCTCTTCAGAGCGATTCTCAGACACGCATCATTCCGAACAGCACGCAGTAACAACCCAAGAACGCATCTAAGAGCTACCTACGCATTAAGTCTCGTTCGATAGCGGGAATTCTCGATCCAGCGACCCATTGCTGGGAACCCAGCGCTGGCGAATCATCACCGTAGGCGGCTCTGACCAGGAATCCAACTTAGGCGGCTGGGTGCCGTCTCCACCATCATCAGTGTGTCTGTCTCTGCGCATTTGTCTTGTTTGATCTCTTACTGCCCCCCCCCCCCGCGCCCCCCTTCACTGTGTCTCCCTCGCTTTGTGTATTTTGCTTAATACCTGTCCGCTTCCCTCTGTGTCTCTCACTGCGTAACTGTCCGTCCATCCATCGACTTGCCAGCCTGTCCGCATGACTGTCTTGTCTGTCAGCCTGTCCGCCTGCGTGTCTCTCCGCCCGTCTCTTTGTCTGCTCGCCTTCCTGTTTGCCTCCTCTGTCTGTTGGTCGGCCATGCGACTCTCTCTCTCTCTCTTCCTCCCGCCGTTCCATTATCGGGCCGTCTCTGCCCTGTCTCTACTCTGAGTCTCACCCTCTCTCTCTCTCTCCGCGCATCTCACCCTAAGTCCATCTCTCCCTCGCTCTCTCTCTCTCTCTCCGTGGTATCTCAAGTGAGCGCGTCCGATAAGGCGGGCTCCACGCTGTCTCCCCACCCCCTCCTCTCTCTCCGCGGCAGGAGACGCCGCTCTATCTGGCCCGTCGCGTCGAGGTCCCGGCCGAACACCGCGCCTCTCTGATTCGGCGTCCCCCACCCACCCACCCACCAGCCCCGAGCCAGCCCGGTTTCAAAGCTGGGACCGAGAGACGCGAGGGGGCCGTTATTTATCTCCCAAGCTCCTCGCCACTTCCAAAGCAAAACAATGAGCTCACTCACGGTCGCCCCGCGCTTGGAAAGGCGCGGGCGTGTGAGCCAGCGAGCTGCCGCTGCAGTCGCTGATGATGCTGCTGCTGCTGCGAAGGTTTTTCCGTTGTAGCCCAGAATCGCTCCGTGGCCCCCATGTCTCTTAAGGCTGCCGCGTCGCGTTATCGCGCCCAGATTAGTTCGTCTCGCTGGGGTTGGATGTGCGCTCGTCACAGATGCCGAGTGGACTTTCTGTACGCCCCTGTTGCCACTGATCCCCGGGTCGCTGGCGTCGCGTCTGCACGCTCATTCATTCATTCGTTCGCTCGCTGCGTTTCTCATTAATTGTTTTGGCCATTCATTCGTTTGCGCATCCGGTGCTGGCAGGGAACTGGCGTCAGGAATAACGGCCTTCGTGTGTGTCATCTCTGCGTGCTAGAATGGCACCGGAACGCCTCTATTATTGCGTATCCGTCCATCTATTGTCCATCCATCCATCCACTGTCAGAAACCGCTTAATCCTTACAGGGTCGCGGTGAGCCGGAGCCCATCCCGGCAGACACAGGACGAAAGGCAGGGCTGTACCCAGGATGGGACGCTAGTCCATCATAGGGCACCGGGGGCAATTTAGTCCGCAGGCCACTTAACCTATACAGCAGCATGATTTTGAACTGTGGGAGGACACCGGAGTGCCCGGCGAAAACCCACGCGGACCCAGGGATTCTAACCCGGGTCCTTGTTGCTGTGAGGCGGCAGCGCTTGCAATCTCACTGGGTATTTTTCTGCTGAAATAATAAACATCTATCTATCTCAGATTGAAATCTCCCGCTCGTTATCTCCCGCGGCCAATCCTGGCCTTCCACTTAAAATGCGGGCTCCCCACCAATCAGGGCGCTGCGTGACGTCGATCTATTGTTTAAGTTTCCCCAGGTGTGGGGCTTTGAACCCTGGGGAGTCGGAATGTGCCACGTGTGTTACCACGACGCCTAGCGAGCCAAACGGGTCTCCAACTCGTTTACGAAGGAGATGTTCGCCTCGTGGCCGGAACGGTGGTGGGTGAGTAGCGCTGCCGCCTCACAGCAAAAAGCTCCCCCGGTTCGAAACTCGCCTCGGGTGCATTTCTGTGTGGAGTTTGCATGTTCTCTCCCCCGTGTCCGCGTGGGTTTTCGCCGGGCGCTCCGGTTTCACCCCACGGTCCAAACACATGCTGCTGCGTATGTTAATTGGCCTGCTGACTAAATCACCCGCGGTGCCCTGTGATGGACTGGCGTCCAATTAAGGGTATAGCCCTGTAATTCGCCCTGTGTCCGCCGGGATAGGCTCCGGCCCACCGCAACCCTGTACAGGATTAAGCGGTTTCTGACGATGAATGATTGTTCGCATCGTGGCGCGGTGATGCTCCGATGCAGCCAGGAGACACGGTGATGTTTGGATGTCGAATGAGGAGATTATTCCGGACGTATGCGTTGCACCACTGTTCACGATCTCCGCGGCAGACAATGGCTTGGCTTGGGGAGACCGTCATCTAGCAGTGGGTATACTGTGGCCGATGATGATGATGATGACGGCAATGCCAGGATAATGTAGCGAGTGTCACCCCCGTCCAGGGATTTGAACTCGACTTCCTCCCGCGTGCGAGCCAAGTCACCAGCACCACCACTCGCCCACCACCCCATTCATTTACACGGGGGTGGAGGTGAAGGCGGGATGGTGAGTTGTGGAGGATAGTTGGGTGGAAGTGTGGCAGGTGGAGGGGGGTGGGTGATGGGTTGTGGAAGATGTTGAGGGGGTGGAGGTGACGGTTGTAGGATCCATCCACCCATTTTCTAAACCGCTTGTCCTGGTGAGGGTCGCGTGCTGTCGGATCGTTGTGTGGATTCGTAGCGAGGTTGGAGGGTGATTGGATGGAGGTGCGGGTGATGGGATGGGTGGTGGGTTGTAGCGGGTAGTGGGGGTGGAAGGTGGGGGGCATCACAGTGCCTATCAAGTGCCCTTCTTGCTCGGCGAGGGAGCGAGACGAGGGGCGGCGGGGAGGGCATCAGGAATGTGGCTTTGAGTGGGGGGGTCTGTGCGCCTCGCTGCCGGGGCTGCCGCTGGGCGCCTGGCCATGGCCCGCCGTGTTGACATGTTTACTCGCGCCGCGAGATTTAGAAGCGTCGCGCGGTGGCTCCGGCTCAGATTTACCGATGTTTTAATGTCGGAGGGAATCCAGCGCCGGCGTATGGGGAGCGTCTCTGCGCCGTTGCCCCATATGGGTGGGCCCTATCCCGCTGTCCACAGCGGCTCTTGATGATGGGTAGGCGAGCGATTTGCCCTGGCTTGTCTGTGTTTTTTTTTACTTTCAAGCGTCGTTCTCATTTTTGTGACCGCACCACCACTCGCTGTTGCTCCGCCCGACAGCCACCCACGTCTGTGTGCTGCCTCCCCAGGCCCGGCTAAATCCCTTCCACTTACTTCTGCGCCTCCTAACCCATTCTTCTTGTCCCTGATCCACGGTAATTAGGGGGGGGATTGCTTTGCTGAGCCGGTGTACGCTCTTAGATCTGTGTGTGTGTCCCGAAGTCGCGCTCAACCGGCGTGCCGAGGGGCTTCCTCCGCATCTTCAACCATCATCGGCACCGTCGCACATCCATCGTCGCTATCAATGTGTACGCGCTGAATCTTAAATTAATCAGAGCTGTGTATGATTGAACGTGTGATTGTAACCACTTTGGGACAACTCCCCCCCCCACCCACGCCCCAACTCCATCCCCAATTCACTGACCCGCACTCACCAGTATGGTGAAATACGGTCAAACAAACTCATAACCCGCACGGCATTGCGACGCTCTCATCCAGCAGTGTATAGACACAAGGGCTGTGTGTATTTGGATCTTGTCCTATTCGCACTGCTGTTATCTCGTTGAGTTGGTGAAGAGAGTAAAATAATCGAATGTTCAATCCAGCAGCCTGTAGGCGTTAATTTCAGATACAAATTCTGGAGGGAGGTCACGTGGTGGCAGTGCAGACATTGATTCTTAATTGTTTTGTGCAGAGCTTTGAGCGTCCGTCCCCCCCCCAGCCCCCCACGAACCTCCACGCTGTCTACCCCCCGCGAGTGATGACTGCACTAAGTACTGTACATTATCTTGCGTAAAGCCTCAACCATTTAAAATGCTGCGCTTGGCAATTTGTGGACCTATTTGTACGAATTATATATATATCTACTGTTAAATATACAAACAAAAACTGTGCTTGTTTCTAATTTATTTCCACAGTTTAGCGCATCGTTCTCATTTGACACTATCCAAACCTAAACCCTATGAAATTTAACGGGACCAGTGATAGTAAACATGATAGGACATTACGCCGATTGGTGTTCATGCAAAACATCTGCCTTATGGCCATTATCTTAAACATCCTAATGACATAAATCATGTTGCAAGTTTTTAAACAAGCAACATGACGGAATTGTATTTACACTTACAAAGTGTTAAAATGTGGCCACGTCTCAAGATGCTGGGAAGAGTAAGGCGCGTGCATCTCTAGAGGTTTGGGAAACAGGGGGGGTGGTGTCTTCTAAAATAACACATTAATTCCACAAGTATTTACTGCCTTTTGTCAACCCACTGGCAGAAAAGGCCCTCCACGTGATTTTCGACCGTGGGCTTTACTTGAGCATACTTCACCAGTGTGGGTTGGAGATTATACCAGCTGTTAGTCATGAACAGGAATTAATTCCCCCGCCCAGTGTGGGGAAGTATGGCGTAAACATCCCGTTGCAGCATGCGCAACCTACTCATTCAGATATGGATCGACTAAGATCTCTCGAGTATTATTCCTACTAGCAGAGTACCCCGCCCTACGGTCGATCTTGTTCCAAGCCTGTAACGCGTTCTACTTAAATCTCTTTTTGATGACGTTTTCTGTTGACATGACTGCTTTGACCTGAATTTCTAATTGGTGTCCTTTTGGGAATATTGCTGTTGGCGTTCAAAAGTTTCAGAAGAGTAATCCATAAGTGGGAAGTAAAGCTGACACAAGACGGAAAAGCATTCGTATAGTGCAAATATAATCTGTGCTTACGAAGGAATCGAACCCGGTACCCTCAGTGTAAATGTACATACATCGCAAACACACTTACTCCATTATGTATAGATTGCATAAGGATGATCAGACTGTCCAGCCCAAAGGTGAAATGTTGTTGGGGCTAATGACAGAACGTTGGGCCAAGATTGGTCGAACGCAGTTGTTCTTAACCTGGAGCGCACGCGTCCCCTGGGGGTGCGAGACAGGACAGATTTTTGTATTTATTGTATCACAAATATCGTATTACACTTGTATTTATTAACAAGGTCATCCGAGCAAGTATTTTGAGAACCAAACGTGTGCTGGCTGCAGTAAAGATTACGAACCACCGGTCTAACCGTTACAACAACACGCCAACATTGACTGGGCCCACAGAAGAAGACCTTGTGGTAAAACGTTGAGAAACACGAAGCGTGAGACCAAAAACAATCTACGCTTGCGGGGAGAGAGAGAGACGCGGCGGCGGAGAGCAGAGTCGCCGACTCCTCCAGTCTGGGCGCTCAAACGCGGCGAGTGAGATCCCTCGCAAAAGGGCCTGCCACCCCCCCGAACTTATCCGGACCGCGGTATGTCGAGCCGGCTCTTTTTAATTATGTAACGTTTACGATAGCGGAGACAGGTCCGTCGAGATTGGGGCGCCCGCGTATCGCACCACGGGGGGGGGTGCTGCCTCTCGTCCCGCGTGGCTAGCCCTGTGCCGGGGCCAGTGGCGCCGCGGCCGGGACTGATATGGACTCCCGGTCTCGGGGCCCTGCCTCCCACAGCAGGCCCCGTCGCCACCACCACCACCACCAACAACAAAAATACCCCGTATAGCCTCAACAGACTGTTGGGTCAAGTGACGTTAGCGAGTAGCACCTGTGAAGGCCGACACGGCACCAACGCCCGGCCGCCTTCGTGTAAAATTTTGTTGTTCTTGTTTGATTTAAATTTGGATATTTATTGTTATAGCAGAAAACGCCCGGTGAGCTTGCAAGCTCTGGATGCGGGATTCCTTGCTAGCAGTATCACGAATATTAATATAATCAAGTCAGCATCACTGATTCTATATAAGACTGGAGCTCTGTCTATGTGTCATTCCTGTATGGTACAGATAGGTATATGTGTATTGCTTGGTACTTTACAGATAGGTCGTTAGCTTTATATTGCATAGTATATATATGGGAGGTATATATTTATATTATATAATACGGATAGGTATGTGAGTTTTATATTCCTGTCTCTGCGTCCCTATGTCTCGCCCTGTTGCTCACCCTCCCTCCCTGTCTCCATCCGTGTTTGTCTTTAAGAAAGTGACGGCCATCTTAGGGGACGCTGGCAGATTTTTGCCGCTCTTAAGATTGCCAGTTTCACGACCTTTAAGTGTATTAGAAGCAGCCTTAATCATTTAATTATTTTTTGTCGTTGACATGCCGTTCTCTCTGCGGCCCTTGTGCAGCGCTTTGTGACCCTTGGGTGAAAGGCGCTCTATAAAATGCTGTTATTATTATATTGCATAGTATAGATAAGTACGCGGGACGGCTATCGCGAAAGAGCAGATCTGCATAGCAATTCTAATTCATCGAGCTGTCAAAACATACATCAGTGTACATTGCGAACGTTTTGGGCAAGTTCCTAAACCACTATTTTCCAACAGCCTTTTTTCGACTGCATTTGTTTTGCACGCTTGGTAACTTTAGAATTATTATTTTTTAAATACTGAAATATACACTGGCGTCTCCTCTCTGTTCAATGTAACCCTTTACAATCACCCACACATTCCTGCTGTTGCTGCAATAAAAAAAAGAACCACTTTGGCCATTAATAAGCATTTAGCCGGTAACGTAAATGTTCCTCGAGTGAGCTGGAACTGGGCCGTGCCGTGCGGCTTAAAGCCCCCCAAGTGATTGCATGGGGCTTAAGAATGAGCGATGAGGCCGCGGAGCGATTGATGTTGATGATGATAATGATGATGGAGGTGGTGCTGACAGCAAACGGAACACTCCCTGCCGTCAGGGGCGGCCGTGGGCTGTCACTCACTTGGGCTTTCAAATGACAAATCAATGCTGCTTGATACAGCAGTTTGTTATCGCGTTGTTAATTGATAAACACAGTTTCTGTACGTATGTATACAAATGCAACCCAGTCTGTAATTATATAGAGCGGCAGGGGTGGTTCGATTCCCGCCTCGGGCGCATTTCCGTTCGGAGTTTGTGTGTTCTTCTCCTGTTCTACCTGGGTTTCCTCCGGCTTCCCCGGTTTAATGCCACAACTAAAATACACTCATTAATTAAATTGGCCGATAACATCATAATATATAGGACACAGTGTCCGGCAAATGTTGGGGCCGCGTAACACGTTCCCGCCTTCTCCCGCCCCATTTCTCTGCGGCTTCCTTGCGTCTCTGAGCCGTTCTCTCTTGGGAGTAAATACCTTCTAAATTGAACGATTATGTGCGCGTTATTATTATTGTTACAAAATTACAATAATCTTCCAAAAATAGTTTGTCATTCAGCTTCAGAATTTAGGATTGTTTGGGCAATTTAGTTTTACGTGGGAGGATATCAGGATGTTAATGGGTGTGGGGATATAGGGCCTACGTAGGTAAGCTGTAAGATTGTCTCCCTAAACACAGTTAAAGTGCCATTATCGTCAATATTCGGTTGGCATTCCACGGATAAACCCCGACAAACGGGAGTAATTTTCTACCGCTTTATTTTCGTTCTATTGCTGAACCACATTGCCAGATAAGATTAGAAAAATAGTTTTAATGAATCTCAACATGCTCTCACCTGCTTAAATAGACGAAATGACTTTACTCGCATTAATTAACAGAGGGCATTAAGTAATGTGGTCGTGCCTATCAAACGTAACATGTATAGAGCGATGCGTGTTCCACAAAGCATCGCAATATCAATTTCAATATTGAGATCAATACGGAAGAGAGATCTGTTGTAAAGCTGCATTGTTTAGTGTTCGCATACTCTGAGCGTAATGCAGCCTTCATTGTATTTGCAGAAGGGCTGGGATGCGCATACAAAAGGTAAAGGCGCAGCCCTGCAATTGCTTGCTGACACGACTGCTGCCGGAAGGGCCTCCTGGCTAGAGGGAGCGCTAGAGGCAGGGGTGGCGCAGTGATAACATCTGCGACCTCACAGAAAGAAGGTCCTGCCCGGAGCAGTACGATTCCTGCCTGTGGCGCCTTTGTGTACGGAGCGTATGTGTTTTCCCCCTGTTCTGCATGGGTTTCTCTGGTTTCCTCCGGAATCTATAAAAACACTCATTCATGAATTGGCCGATAGCATCATAATATATAGGACGCAGTGTTTGGCGAGTTGCCACTAGGGAGACAAAGGCGGTCGGGGCGTGGTGCTGGCCACCCACCCCTTGGTGTGCCGTAATGGCCTTCATAAGGTGCTCGCTAACAACACTTGACCCGACAGTCTGTTAAGGCTATACGGGGGGGGGATCTTTGTCTTTGTATCCATATATAAACACACGGAAGTGGTCTCCCCACAGCCAAGAGCACATCGACCCCATTGAAGGCAGTGATTAATAGGGGCACATCTCAAATCGCATTGCTTGTCATGCTGCTGGACGCCCGGCTATTGTTTTTGATGTGAAGTCAATACGCGCTTATCGGCCTTGATACCAAATGGCACTCCTAATTAGATGCCGCTCATTGGCGGGCAGCTGGGCTCAAGTTGAGACGATCGTCCGTATTAAATCCTGCAAGGCTCGCGTGGCGTTTCCGCACGACGCAATGAAGACATTGCAGGGCAGGATTTACAGCTTGTGCTGTGGACGAGGGTTGGTAGATAGATGATAGATCTCATCTCATTGTCAGAAACCGCTTAATCCTGTACAGGGTTGCAATGAGCTGAAGCGTATCCCGGCAGACACAGGGCACAAGGCAGGGCTCTATTGAGGATGGGACGCCGGTCCATCACAGGGCACCGGGGTCAATTTAGTCCCCAGGCGAATTAACCTATGCAGCATGCATTTGGACTGTGGGAGGAAACCGGAGTTCCCGGCGAAACCCCACGCAGACACGGGGGAAAACGTGCAAACTCCACACAGAAAGGCCCCCGAGCCGGGATTCGAACCCGAGCCCTTCTTGCTACTCGCCGCGCCACCGTGCCGCCCTGAATTATAGATGTATTGTATTATTTTTGCAGAAAACACCCAGTGAGCTTACACGCTCTGGAAGCGGGATTCCTACAATAAAATGTCGTTGAACAGGTACGTGGATAGTGTGTATGAGCAATTCCCAGCTTGTAATGATGTCGCATTAGACGGCTTGATGTATGAGAGTTGCGCTTAAGAGCTGTTCTTTTGTGACGGCCGTGGCAAGCGTACCTCACCTATTCTTCCCGACGTTTCACCTCCCACGTTGGAGGCATCGTCAGGCTCTTGAGTCTGAAGCAGTAATACATTGTCACATTTATTCACGTGACGTTATTAGTTAGCTGTGTTGGGTGGAGAAGATAGATGTTTATTATTACAGCAGAAAAATACCCAGTGAGCTTGCAAGCTTATTACGGGATTCCTGCGACACAAGGGTTGACGACATTTTATTTACACGATCTGACCAAAAAATATATAATGAATTGTATATGTTTTACCAATAAAATTACCGTGCAGAGTTTAAACGTACATGACCAAGTTTGTTGTAGTAAAATGAATTTTTATTTAAAATCCAATGTAAAAACTTTTCTTACAAGCATGAAGCTAAAAGCAAAAAACACCTACCAGTCAATATTAAAACAAAATATATGCATGCATACACAGCAGCCGTAATATTAAAACAAATACATCATTACTTGCACTTTATTGCCAGCACACAATTCAATTTAAAATGTGTATCTCTTCAAACGATTTTTGAAAGAAAAACTTTAAGCCACCAAACATGTTAACTTCATCGTTTGGTTCAAACAATGTAGGCACGCAGCTCAATTGCTACCATTTATTACGTGATTATTTAGGCCAGATGACATCCCAATTGGAAAAAAACCCAGGGTCGGTTAACCGCATGGGTAAACACGCCGAGCTGTAGCGAGAGTGTGCAGTTTAGTTTTTTTTAAATACATTGTTTTTTAATGTCTGCCGGGATAGGCTCCGGCTCACCGCGACCCTGTACAGGATTAAGCGGTTTCTGAAAATGGATGTTTTTTAATGTGTGTGCAGACACACACACACACTGCCCCACACCATTTTCGGCATTTCGAAGGCAACACTTTACACAACTGATGCCCTGCAATAGACTGCGATGTTGATGTTTTGTTTAGTTTTTGTTGCCGCTGTGCCCCCGTGTAAAATGTCCGGGCAACTGTCTAAACGGGATCATCCGTATCACAAATGAGATACCCTGAAATTTAATTTGTAACAATAACACGGTCCCGGTACGTGTACCCAACCAGGCATGTAAGAAGAATTACATACGTACTGATGATGGTTTCATGGCTCGACTCATGGTGGATGCTTTTAAAAGCTGTTCTTGGAGGCATCTTCAGGTTTGAAGATGCCTCCTACGTGGGAGATGAAATGTCGCGGGAGAGAGAGGGCGAGTGCTCGACACGGCTATCGCGAAAGAACAGCTTTGAAAAGCAACCATGAAGAATATGTTTGCGGATTTCAAATTGAAAAGCATACGATAGTGGTGAATCAGTTTTGTAAAGTCTAAGTTCTATTACATTTCACTCATTTGCAATCACATTCATGTAAGCTGCTTTGTTATCACATGCAGAGTTGCAGCACATTTCACCGCTGCCACTAAAGGTATGCTCCAGATTATGAGATGCCCTCAAACATCTGCCCCAAATCAATAAGGAAACACATATCTCATCATACGCACCTGCCAGATTATGAGATACACCCCCAACTTGTGCAAAACAAGAAGGATACGCGTTGAAGTGTAGCTTACAATACTTCGAATAGGTAATTGGCAAAATGTTAATATAAGCAAATATGTTTAAGGCACTTATTTGTAATCTGACCAAGATGTTTCAGAAATCCGTATTGCGCAACCAAAATGAAGCAATGTGTTCACAAGCTGCCGGTGATTTTCCAGCCACAGGCGTCAACACGCGTGATCGGCTTTTTCAGTGGCCGAGCTGTAAGACAACGATGTCCAGAAGCTGACCATCGTGCTTCGAAGAATCGCAAAGAAGAAGAAGAGTGGCAACTTAGCGTCACCTACTGGCTGCTTTTTCAGTATTCAGTGTTAAGTTGAGCTCACTTTCAACCAACCACCAACGATCAAACTCATCAGCATATATGTCCTAACAAAACAGATCACCTTATATGTACATCGAGAGCCCTCCGTCAATCCACTGCTGGATGCAGCTTCTCTATGCCGTCCGTACGGTCTGTGAGGGATTGTCTTTTTCCAGATTTCCCCCACGCTGATTAGTCTTGTTTAGTGCAGCTTATAGACAGTATTACATATATTTATTGTTAAGTTATATCTGTGCGATCAAATAATAATGTTGCGTAAAAGTGTTATTGTCATTTCATAATCTGATTGTGATATGTTTTTATTTGACCTGATTTATTCCGAATTACCGAAGCTAAATATCTCTAGGAAGTCGCGATTATTGCTTACGGATGTATCCTTCTTATATATAACCCGCTTCTAGATTAGACATTAAGATTATTAGTTAGCTATGAGGTCACCTACGGGCAGAGATAGTGCAAGACGTTGATTACTAAAAGTCCGCTAATGTTTATGCGTGCAACACTACACATCAATCAAATAATGCATGTTCGTAGCATCAGCGATGGTACCTTACAGTAAAAGCACATTAGTCATGATTGTATGTTTTAAGACAAGAAAGCAGAGCCGTATAAAAAACGTCATATCATTTCATAATTGCTTGTTGTAACAGTCGATCATATTTAACGTTTTATGACGTAAGTACAGTTCAGAATTTATAATAATAATTAATCAGAATATACTAGAGTATAATTCAGTTTAATAACAGTTCCAAGCCACCCTTGACGATTTGCCACGGGGTCTATGATGGAGACTTGGCCACATTTCCTCCAAGAACTGGACAGAAATCAACATTCCTCACCCCGTGAATCTGGCCCCAATGTCTTTGACAGTGAGTCAGTTGCGTTTCATCATTTTGCATTTTATACAAAACACATGCTCTTACTACATAATTTGAACATACTTCATTATTTCGTTCGAAGGCTTTCATGACCGATAGTATCCATAGTGTTTTAAGGGTTTAGAACTTTAGATCATGTGAAAGGGTTATGCAAGTGTGGTGTGACCGTCGATATGTTGGAAAAACGACTGGACACTTGCAAAACCTTTTCACGTGATTTAAACCCTTAACACACTATGGATACTTGATAATGCTTTTTAACAGTTAATTCTCAAATACAAAATTGCAGTCAAAGACCTCACTTACGGTGACGTTTTTCTCAGTCACCTATTGCCGTGAGATGACACACCAAAGAAATCCAACTCCCTGATTACGTGTTTTTTGTGGGAATGTCCACAGCATTAAAACCGGCGCATCTCTTCCATCACGTACAAACGCGGCCACAAGTGATTAATTTCACGATATTCACCATTAGAAGCGCCCAGTCCAATCCCTGCCTTTTAAAAAAGAAAATCATCCCATTCAGCTTTAGCACCCCAGTAAACTTACCGATAAAAACGAAACCGAACCCTGTTTCATTACATCGCTGTCAGATTAATAATGTCGAGGATGTACCGATGTAGGTTTTCACGGCTCGATTCATCACGGTTGCTCTTCAGAGCTGTTCTTTGCGGGATAGCCGTGTCGAGCAATCTCCCACGTTGGAAGCATGATCATGCTTCCAACATGGGCGGCAAAACGTCGCGAGGGAGAGACGGAGCACGCTCGACACGGTAGTCCAGAAAGAACGGCTGCGAATAGCAATCATCAACGTCGAGAATTTCCGACGTTCCGCCGCCCCCCGCCGCCGCTAGCCGTGGCGGTAGCAGCGGTTGGCGATGGTTGGCGACGGTTCTCTCCGCTCCCGACCCCGGCTCACGGCTCGCGCCCGAGCATGGTGATGCCCCGCACGTCCGCGTTTTCCGGCCGGGAGTCGTTGTCGCGGTCCGAGTGGAACTCGGCCCAGATGGGGCAGTGGTCGGACGCGACGCCGCCCCAGCTCCAGCCGTCCGGGATGAGCCGGTGAGACAGGCCCTGCCGGACAACACTCCAGCCGCCTGCACCCAACACCCGGTGTAGTAAAACATTGTTTTTATCATTTTACATTTATAACGCGCACATATTCATTCAGTAGCGATGATATTCATTCGACGATACAACGACTCGGAGGCGTAGCGAGGAAAGCGCAGAGAGGCGGAGGAGGCAGCCAGGCGGTTTGCTGGCGCCATATTGCCACACACCGTTTGCTTTATATTCAGAGGTTATCGATCGATTAATTAATGAGTATTTGTTTAAGTTGTGGGAGGAAACCCACGCAGAACAGGGGGAGCACACACAAACTCCACACTGAAAGGCACCCAAGGCGGGAATCGAACCTGCTCTGGCAAGACCATTATTTCTGTGCAGCACAGATGTTACCACTGCGTCACCCGCGTGTAATGGCACGCGAGTGATTCGCTGAACGGCGGGCGAGCGGCAAACGGCCGAGGCCAGTGTTTCCCGGGAGGATGTCAACCGTCGAGATGGACGGATGGTATCGGCTGAGTGGAAATGTGCTCGGTGAATTGGTACATCGTGCGTGATTGAGAGATGGTGATGGATTAGACAGGCCTTCATCCAGTTACGGGCGGACGATTTACCCCGCCCGACCCCATCTCTGCGAGTCGATGAATCGTCAAAATTCTGGGTCGTGATTCAACTCAAGAAATTATACGTTTTTATTTATACATCACCAACCCTTTTTATATTACTTCTCGCCCACGAACACTCGCCCAACCACCCAGCCTCCCACCTAGGCACCCACCCAACCACTCACCCACCCAACTGCCCCACGCAGCAAATCATGCACCCACCCACCACCCATTCACCCACCCATCCACCAACCACCCATTCACCCACCCACCGGTATAGAGCTGCTTCGCAGCCGGACTGATCCACATGTTGTCGAAGGACTTGGATCCGTCGGGGTTCTTGAGGCTGATGTTGGTGAAGACGTTGGCCGGCACGCAGCTGCTGAAGCCCTTCGAGCGCAGCGCGTCGAAGTCGCTCGCATCCGGCGTCAGGTTGAAGTCGCCGAGCAGCAGGGTGTCCTTCTCTCCTGCTCAGGCGGCGCGCGAGGTAACACGAGCGGCATGAGCGGCGCGGCAATCCTGGGCGGGTGCTGAGGGGCCTTCCCCTACACGGGACGGCTGCCGGAGGACCGGACGTTTGGCCGAGCGACGTTCTGCGTATCAGTTTTTTCACGATTGATAAATCGTTGGAATCTATTGCAGAGGAAAGGGATGTCTGGTCCACTCTCCTTGGACTGCTGCCACCGCGACCCTCACCAGGAGAAGCGGTTTAGAAAATGGACTGATGGATGGTGTTATACAAGAATGCTTGTTGGTACTCTGTTAAAGTAAATATATGAAAGCTAAGTCGCGTTATTGCATCGTTCATTGGGGAGGATTCAGGGCCGTTTAATCGGTGTAGGGTGGGCCTCATCATTGAATTTTTGCCTGGAGTCCTAGCATCACTAAGACTGTCCCTGGATGCCACTGACAAACTGGCCATGGCTGTGCCACCTGCTGCAATCCTAGGCCCTCCCCTAGGTTGCCACCTGTCCTCATTTTTCTAGAATTTTTATTGTGGAAATAGCTGTCCTAGGAATCGGCACGTTTTCACGGAACGAGTCGTGTGTGTTCTTGTGCTTCAATGTTGATTGTTTAATTTGGATTGGCGTTGTTTCCCCCTCGTGTCTGTCTCTCTGTCTTCCTGTCTCTGTGTCCCTGTGTCTCTCCCTGTCGCTCACCCTCCCTCCCTGTCTCCCTCCGTGTTTGTCTTCAAGGAAGTGACGGCCATCTTAGGGGACGCTGGCAGAATGTTGCCGCTCTTAAGTTTGCCAGTTTCACGACCTTACAGTATATTCGAAGTAGCCTTAATCATTTATTTTCTGTTGCTTTAGTTTTTATTGTTTTTTTTCTTTCGTTGTTGACGTGCCGTCCTCTTCGCGGCCCCTGTGCAGCGCTTTGTGACCCTCGGGTGAAAGGCGCTATATAAAATGAAATTATCTTTAATATTATTAATGAAAGTCCGGGGCTTTTGACGGTTACGCGGATTCTGTTCACATCCCCCACGACGTGGGCAAGTTTTGTTGCGAATCCGAGGCGGCATCCCTACCCCTCGGTCGCATACCTAGGCGTGGCGTGTGAACTATCAGCACGGGGAGACCGAAGTGACCGGGCGCGGTGGTGACCACCCACCCCTTCGTGCAGCCGTGCCGACCTTTGTAGGTTCTCGCCAACAGCCGTTTGCCCCAACAGTCCGTTAAAGGCTATACGGGGGGGGATCCGTGTCTGTGCGTTTTCGTGCGGGCCCCACCGCTCAGGTGCTCCTCCAGGAGCTCCAGCAGCTGCGGCAGCTTCATGATCTCGAGCTGCAGCTTCTCCAGCTCCGCGTTGCCGAGCCCCGTCGCCTTGAGGTGCACGTTCACGAGCGTGAAGTCGAACCGCCCGGCCTGCCGCGCGCCCGGCACAGCAGCAGCAGCAGCAGCGACAACAAGCGTCGCGTTTAGATTATTCGGGCGGCACGGTGGCACAGTGAGTAGCGTTGCCGCCTCGCAGCAAGAAGGACCCGGGTTCGTATCCCGGCTCGGGTGCCTAGTCTGTGTGGAGTTTGCATGTTCTCCCCGTGTTCCGCGTTGGTTTCCGCCGCGACCCTGTACAGGATTAAGCGATGAGATGAGGTATTCGCGCCAGGCGGCACGGCGGTGAACTGAGTAAAGCGCTGCTTGCCTTACAGCGGTAAAGGACCGAGGTTCGATAGCCACCTCAGGTGCCTTTTTTCGTCTTCGCTGGGGACTCCCACAGTTCTAAGACACGCCGGTGTGTGTGAGATCGGCATAGCGTGGTTTGGTTCCGGCTCGGCATGGCAAACAGCCGACGAATACCTGGCAGCACAAAGAGGACCCTGTGCAGTGGTACCAGTTGCGTTTGTCTCCGTACGTGTGCCACAGGTGTCTGCGGCCACACGTACCTTAAAGTAGCCGAGGTACGGGTAACGAGCAAAGTGCTTGCTCCCCTTCTTCTTCCTCCCGACGAGGCCCTCGCTGAGCAGCTCCAGGCCGGACGAGGCGTCCCACGCAAACCCCGCGTACTCCATGCTCTGTGAGCGCACGCAAAAGACAAAGATCCCCCCGTATAGCCGTAACAGACTTTTGGGGCAAGTGCTGTTTGGGGAGGAGCAAGCTACGAATGCCGGCAAGGTACGCAAAGTGGTGGGTTGCCGGCACCACGCCCGGCCGCGTTTGTTTACGCACCGCACCAAGTACTCGCTCGAAACTGAGTCGACCTAGGGGAGGCCCAGGACCGGTTCAGAAAATCGTCACTGGTGTTGGCCGTGAGCGGGATTCAAACTCGGGTGGCCAGGTTTGCAGCCCAGCAAGCTAACCACTGAGCTACCTCTCCCCACAATGGGACATCTTGAGCACACTAACTGACACCAAAGATCTCCCGTATAGCCTTAACAGACTATAGGGGGCAAGTGCTGTTAGCAACTAACACCTATGAAAGTCAGCGTGGCACACCAGCCGGTGGGTTGCCGGCACTTGGCGCGGTGTTTATACACCGAGGTCTTTACACACCACATCAAGTACCTGGTACATGGGTCCCGTGGGGTTCTCCGAGACGACGCAGCGCCACTGTCCCCGCGGCCTCGGCCACTCGCGCACGGAGCGCAGGCTCGGCGCGTTGAGCTCCGTGCACAGCTGTAGCGGCGCCGCGTCACACACACACACACACCGCAAAACAACAACAATAATAATCATTATTCGCATTTCTAAGCGCCTTTCACCCGAGGAGTAAAGGGCGCCGTACGTAGCCACGCGATTAATTCATGTAAAAGGCAAAGCGGCAGAGATAAACGAAGCGCAGGTATGTTGTGAAACGGAAGAGAGTTGTTGGGTTTTTTTTTTGTAGAACGTTTGACAAGCAGGATGGGTATCTTCACAAACGTAAAACATGTGCCGGTCCTACCTTCTGCAAAGCGTCCTTGTCTGCCAGCTCCTGCACGGCCAGGAGCTTGATCCTGGAGTAGAACATGGATATGTTAGCACCAGTGGCACCACTCTCGGTATAGTGTACAACGATTAATAATCGCGTAAAAGATGCAGGCTTATAACTAAGGCTAAGATTTTGGGACAGTAATGTTTCGCAAAAACAAAAACCTTAATTCAAAGAAAGGTGAATTATTTGTGAACGGAAATAACTTAAGTGCCCAATTGTATGTTCTTTACAGCCGTTTTTGCAAGACTTCACAGAAGTTTAAATTCACGATTTTCGTGGCAACTGTGCCGTATAGTAAGTGTGTCACTCGCATATCTGTGCAGGTTTAAGATGCGGCCAGTAGGTGGCAGTACGGCAAATGTGTCACCGTGGATTCAGACATCACTGATGTCAACCGTGGACGAGTATGTTTCACCATGAAAATACTTACCGTAAAATGTTTACATCTGTGAGTCAAAACGACTTGTTTCATACAGTTCTATATTTATGTATTGTTTTATAATCTACAATCCGCCCAGACAGTACGTTTAAATATTATCACCGCTCATAATAATAATACCCCAATTAGGGAATCGCAACCTATCATCCCTCTTGAGGAGACAACAATAGCACCGATTTATAGGAATATAACAGGGCTTATACTCTGGCAAAAGGGCTGTCACTTTCAGAATGGGGAATTTCCACCACTGGCTCAGTACAACAGCAGAAACAGGCATTGCCCAGTGAGACAGCAATGGCACGATCTTGTCAGAGGAAAGCCACCAAATGAGAATCCAGCAATGACAACGACAGAAGAAGGAAACAGGCGGAGGATGACCGCAAAAAGGTCGTCGAGTCCAAGCGACACCAGAATGGAGAGGGATGACACAGAAACACCGGCAACCCATCGATGGGATTTGATGATTGTCAACAGTGAAGGACTGCTGTCGGAACATCACGGACCCAGCGACCTTCGCAAAGCTGCTGCACAGGAAGCGACAATGCCCTTGTCAGCAAGGAAACATTGCATTCCTGTAGGTTTTCACGGCTCGATCTATGAGAATTGCTCTCAAGAGCCGCTCTTTCGGGATAACCGCGTCGAGCGAAGGAGAGAGAAGGAACGCTCGACACGGCCGTCCCAAAAGGGCATATCTTGAGAACGCTCGTCAAGGAAAGATTTTCACTTTCCACTCGCACAAGACCACCAGCGGGCGCAAACACCCTCACGCCGTGAACCCCTGACCCAGGCGCGTCGCATCCACGGGTGTTGCAGGAAAAAGTAAAGGGTATGGAATCATGTTTCTGTGAAAGTTCGGGTGTCGCAACACCCGCGGCTGCGACGCGCCTGCCCTTACCCCTGCTCGAGCAACGTGAGGCAAACCACCTCCAGCACGCCGTTGTTGTCCATCTTGTCGGCCGAGCAGCACTGCAAGTTCCAGCTGGCGATGCGCACGGCCGGCCGGCCCCGCACGAGCCCGCTAAACAACTTCACCCCCGGCCTGGGAATCGGCGCCGGGAATTCGGGCCCCAGGCACGGGCAGGTCGGGTAGCACGCGCGGTCGGGGGCGATCGCGGGCGAAGGCCCTCCGCCGCCCGCGTCGCCGCCGCCGCCCGAGCCCCCTCGGCCGACGCTCACGAACGGCCGCAGCCGCTCGACCAGGCCCGAGCTGACTCCCTTGACGTTGACAAGCTCGTCGACGGTCCCGAAGGGCCCGTTGGCCGCGCGGTACGCCACGATGGCCGCCGCCGTCTTGGTGCCGATGCCCCTAAGCGCGGTGAGCTCGGCCTCGCCCGCCGTGTTGACGTTGATCAGCGAGGGAGAAGCGTCGCCCGATTCGGCGACGTCGGCCGAAACTACCTCTGGCGGGCGGGAGTCGGAGGCGGAGCCGGCGTCTGTGGTGTCGGACGCCGGGTGATTCTGAGCGTCCGGAGGCTCCACGCGGGACATTGGGGCACCCATGGTTTTGGACGGTTCTTGTCAGGCCTCCGGGCGGAGCGCGCGAAGGTTTGCTCTGAAAGATAGCGGTGGTCGGGACGAGGTTTGCACCGCGAACTCGTTCTGCTCTCGTTTCAACACTATATCTTATTCGTGTTTAGTTTGTGTCTTGCCATTTGGCTCATTGTTATAACAATTAAATGTAAAAGGCACGGATTTTTTTTATGTTCTTAAGTATCAATGCCTTTGTGATTAGCCAGGGCACCTTTTACGAGGGGAGTGGCAGGCAGCCTAAGGCTGGGGTTACCACCTGTCCTGGTTTTCCCAGGACCATGTTCTTGTTGAGGCAGGTGCTTTCTGGGGAAATCTGCGAGGCTTCTAGTTTGGTCAGTTGCATAAGATACTATTTCCCTCATATATTCTGGCTTTTTTCATACCTCAAGGGTGACAACCCTACCTAATGGTCAATCGGAGCTTGGCTCACTGGAGACATCTTTATCTGCGTGTGAGTCACCCTGGACTCTGTCGATATTATTTAACCTCCAGCTTGTTCCCCGCGTCGAGACTAACCTCGAGCGAGCGTGCTGGCGTGTCGACGTTGTTATCCTGTCCCACACAGTGTTGTGTAACACACCGAGAGGTCATTTGCAGGTGACACGATGGAGAGCGCAATGGTTACGCGTGATGCGCCAGGCCTTGGGGTTGCGGGTCGCGCCGCGTGCAGTGTTGCCTATCGCGCACTGGGTGTGATTTGCCAGGTCGGGCGCCGTGCGGTATTGAGCACCGCGTTAGACGTACGGCCGTGCTGCCGATCGCATCGCGTGTCGCACTGAGAACCGCGGTGCGTCTCGCGCGCCGATCACCGCTGCGTGCCATCCAAAGGGTGAAAGTAACTTAGATTTCTTACCGGTACTCTACTGAATGCTTCGGACAATTTCTTACCAGTACGCTGTACCGGAACTTACCGGCTTTTACCTCTGGTGCCGTTCATCACAGCAAAGAAAGTGACCTGGCCAAGCATCACGTAATTTTACATCAATGTTGTGTCATCAACCTGCGTACATTCTCTACTCCGTGTGTTCCTCCGTGTGCCTCTCAGTGTAATTCCGATAATGCATCTCTCCGTGCACTTTGGTGCAATGTTTAGTTGTCCGCTTTCTTTGCCAGCAACAACATTATTGAACCACAGGTCATAGCAGTGATTAGTACACACGTGAATTTACGCCATATCTCAGTAGCAAGACAGACCTATTCCCTCACTGGAAAGGGCCAGTGTGCCTCCAACTTGCACTTTTGGGTCTTTGGGAGGATGATAAATGTCCTTGTTGACAAACAAAACCCATGCACCGTATTGTTTATTTGTGCCCATTAACTCTGGTCACTGGTGGCCTTCAAGCTCTCAACATTGATGATGACAACGCTTTGAGTTGGATGAAACATATATGAGGAATCCACAAATAACTAAACATTCAGCTGCTTCTAAGATATAAAAAAACAGCAAAGGAAGGGAGTTGTAGCGTTGGTAGGGAGTGGCCGCCTTCAGACTGAGTGGCACCATGCAAGGAGGGCATCAACAAGCATCTGGCCGGTAGCCAGGAACAGAAACGGCTCACGTTTTTTAACCACCAGGTGCCTGCCTTGGCTTGCGGGTGGAACGGGAAACGCTCAGTAGGGAGATAAAGTCGTGATAAGCCGTGCGAAATGCAAAATACAGATGTTATCAGACAGTTATGTAATATAAAACAATCCCACCCTGGGGAAATATGCGCAGAGAGCTAACGCTCAAACATCTACTGTATCCGCACACGCATTATAATTATTAACTCACGGTTAAATTAAGCCCTCCGGAAGCCTGGTCAGTCATGGGTGTCTCGTCCATGACCAGGCATGAAATTTGCGCGCTTTGTAAATTAGACCGCTATTATTACCATACTTCACCACGCTTTGTAAGGGCAGGTTGGTGAAGGCTGGGAGCCAGGACCTCTTCAGGTATCACTCGCCACTGATGTCAGCTGTGGTCGGGATTCGAACTCAAACTGCCAGTTTCACAGGCGCAGTGCAAAACCACTGCACGATTGCAGTGTCGGGTCTGTTTCCTGGTTCTAAAAGTATGGCCTAGAGCCCTAGACTGTGTTTGTGCCAACTAGCTGATTTATACAGATTAAACAGCATAATTACAACATTTTCTCAATTACCCAGTCGCAAAATCTTACTTGTATTGACGGTTGCTTTTCCTTACATGTTCTGTATTGTACAGTCGATTGAAACATTCATTTTAAGGCATTTAATAATATGCTGATAGGTTACAATTCGTGATTTCCATATTTATATTAAATAATCTCTGTACTGTCCTGTATTTTCCACTCACTCATAATACTGTACTGCTGTCTAAACAAGCACCTATTACAAGAGTCCCCGTTGAGGATTTAAACAGCAGTTACGTAACATGACCCATTTATTATTTATTCTAAAGGTTGTGATGTATTGTGCAAATGTGGGAGCTCTGTTGTTCGTTAGCCCAACAGCACATGACATTTAGACAACGTCAATAGACAAGGACTTATAAAGACAAAGATCCCCCGTGTAGCCTTAACAGACTACTGAGGGCAAGTGCTGTGTGCGAGTAGCACCTATGAAGGCTGGCACGGCACGAGAGGGGGTGGGTGGCCAGCACCACGCCCAGATGTTTAAAGCACACTGAGTCACAGTCATGCCCCTTGATACACACTTGACTATACATAGAGCGTTTCGATTTCAACTTGGCCCGTAAACAAAGGTCTGTATTGAATTGCAGCGGAGCATCTTAAGGCAAAATCTCCTACACGAACAGACAATTAACAATAGCCTGCGCTCACCAGTTTTGAACCGTACACTCACCACCAGAGGGCAATGGCACTCACCGCTTGCTTAGCTCATTCGCTTCCAGCATTTCATAGCTAGGTTACTGCCCAAGCCGAGTTCACTGGTTCACTCACAAACCTAGATATTAACACACAAACGTTGTTGTAGATTTTCACTGCCCGCTGGAGAAAGGGCCTCTGCTGATGCTCCCAACTTGGGAGGCGAAACGTCGTGAAGGAGAGAGAAGGAACGCTCTACACGGCTATCCCGAAAGAGCAGCTATGGAGAGCAATTCTCATCACACAACCAGCCATGACAACCCTACATCAATACAGAGGAGGAACGCTCGACACGGCTATGCCGAAAGAGCAGCTCTTAAGACAAATTCTCCTAAAAACGTTGCGGAACAACTTCCCCACCATACGAAGCAGAAAACCGTACACCTTTACAACGTTTACACCATGTTAAACAAACCTGTTAAACACACAGACACACCGCACACGTGCTTCGCCAACGCCGCCGACTCACCGGTCACGACACAGCACGAACGCCGCCGGACTTTCCACTCTTGACAGCCGCCGGGCTGTCGGCACAAGAGGACAAGGCAGCTGTGCATGAGCAACAGTGATGGGCCACAGTCACTCGCACACACACACTAGTGAGAGACGTGTGGCCGCATGCCCCCTGGGGGGTGGGACGGGACCCGCAGTACGGTCACGCTAAGTGCCGGGAACAGCGCGTGTTGTTGGGTCCGTGTTTGGGGGGTTGCGAGAATGTGGGCGGATGGCGTAAGAGCTGCGTTTTGAGAAACGCTTCGAAGTCAAAGCAGGAGCAGCGGCAGCTGCACTTAAAGCCACTGCGCGCCAACGCAGGAGAAAGGCAACACACACACACACATTACAATGTTAGTTGGTGTCATCCCTTCTTAGCTGGCACGGGCTGTGTTCAAGCATCACCGGGGATATTTGCATTCCAAATGTCACCCGTTTGCGACGAGTGTCGCGTCATGAAACTGATACGACTTTAGTTATTGGCAGACTTCTTGTTTCTGTAAAGGAAATGTGTTTTAAATAGTGTTAGTCTCGTTTTCACCAACAGCGGAAATTAAGCAACCCGCATCCAGGATAAAATCTGTTCTGAACACAAAAACAAAAGCACAAATACACGAGCAGGAAATGTTTACGTTGAAACACTGCGGCGTACTATTACTACGACTATATTCAGCTGGTTTGTAAATAGCGTTGTCTTGTAACGGGAACACGAGTGAAGTTATTAATGTGAGCACGCTGCCGTGGAGTAGTGGTTCGAGTTAGAGCAATGAGCAATGGACTTTGCAAACCAGAGCTCGCTGGTTCGATGAAATGTAGGAGGTCTCCTGGTAACGTGGCAGTTAAAAGATGATCCAGCCTGGCAGTATAAATGTGTTCATGACAGTCGATCGGCATCTGGTGAATACTCCCACCCCTTCCAAAGCATCTGGCCAGCGTGAAAGAGAATGCCAAATAACTCTCCAGTAAGCGCTGTCTAGAGCTCCCTATAGTCGGGGCCGTTTCGCCAGGAGTGTTGTGAGCAAGGAATTGCAGGCCTGCCCCTTTAACTTTTAGCCTTACCTCATTAATGCAATACTCATAATTTAAAGTAAATTTGTTACCTCCGCGCGTTACAAAAGTAGATTATTATTATTGTTGGATGAATGAAACGAAGAGTATGCTGCGGTGTAAAATACAATCCATCGCAGACCTTTAAAACTATGTTTTACGAGTTCTATTCACAATCAAGAAGTTTAAATACATGTTTTGGTCTTTATACTAAAATTCGATTACGGAAAATGTTTTCCTTTCCACTCTAAAAAATATTACTCTGCCGCATTGATTCGCTCGCTAGATGCCATGTCCACCGGCGGAGCCTTTTAGTGCGTATTACTGTTTTGCCTTGCATGTTTACAGCGCATTAATAATGCATGGTCAACGAAGGGGAAGAGTTATTGTTAGTCAGCATTTCTTCGACTTCGACCATCCATCAATTATTCAGAAATGCAGGTATTCAATTAAAGTAAGACGTGTACGCTTCATCTCGTGCATTAAGCAAAGATCGATGTCAACATTACGGCGCCCCCAACCTGTGATGACATTCACCGGCCCGCACGTGAGTCCACTGCTAATCAAGGATGGAAGGCCACAATTATGAGCTGTTTGTGTTATTCATTAGTCCAGTATTAGCAGAGTACCCGCCCCACGGGCGATCTCGTTCCAGGCGTGTAACGCGTTCTGTTGACGTCAGGATCAAGGCAGGAGAGTACTTAAGAGAGTTGATTGGCACAAGCGCAAAATTGGGAATGCAAAGCTGACATTGTCTAGCTCTTTTTATGAGTTAGGTCACGTATAGAAGTGTCGTAGTAAACCCGCTTTTAGTGAGCTCACAACACATAATAGAGCTAGACTTTGTATAACATTGGTTATGAAAGCCTTCGTGTTAAATAAAGCTGACAATGTCTTAAGGTTTCGGAAGAGTGATGAATAAGTGAGAAGTAAAGCTAAAGTAAGACATAAAAGCCTAGATGTTGTGCAGTTACAATTTGTGGACATACATACAAACACGTTCTTCATTAAATAGGCTGGTACGGCAATGGACCTCCGCAATACAGAACCCTCTTGAAAAAGATACTCAGTTTGGCTCCCTGATCAAATTACTATTATTGTTATTACGAATGGTGTGACGTTGTTTGGACGGTGGCGTCAGATGACCGGCTCATTGATGCGCATATAGTTTGAAGAGCGTACACCAACAGTTAGATCTTGGCTTGTCTGATTACGTGGAAATTCGTTTTCCCATTCTGTGCTGACAACCTATTCTTTGACAAACCAACAGTTGGGCGAATGTGGCTGTTTAAACCTGCCATGAAAAGCACTGGGAATGTCGGCTGTTTTGAGTTTTCTAAATTTCTGCACAGCAGGTCTCCCCACATTCCTGCGTAACGGAGACGGGAGAGATACACAGCTTCACCTGTCTTTACACACAACAAATAATTAATTTACTTATTCATCCAAGAGACCCACACAAGCGACACTTTATCGACAGGATCCTACTTCTGTTTTATTTTTATCACAAGATGTTTTCATACAATTCACGATGAGTTAAATACCGATCACTTGTGGGAGAAAACCGGAGTATCCTGCGAAAATTCACGGGGGGCACGGGAAGAACAGTCCAGACAGAAAGGTCACCCGAGCCGGGAATCGAACCCAGGGATGTTTTTGCTGTGAGACTACAGCGCTACTCACTTCGCCAGCGTACCGCCCCCGTCTCCATATCAATAACCAGGACGAACACAGCACAGGTTAATTGGCCTGCCGACTAAATTGCCCACGGTGCCCTGTGATGGACTGGCGTCCCATCCTGGGTATAGCCCTGCCTTGTGCCCTGTGTCTGCCGGGATAGGCTCCGGCCAACAGAATGAGCACAGCACTAGCGCCCCGCACTCCTTACTCCACCAATGTTGCGGTGACCACCCCTGCTGACCACTACCCGCCCCACAAAGACCCCCGTATAGCCTTAACAGACTGTAGGGTCAAGTGCCATTAGCGAGCACCCTATGAAGGTTAACACGGCACACGAAGGGGTTGGTGGCCAGCACCACGCCCGGCTGCCTTTGTCTCCCTAGTGACAATATTTACACACCGCGTTAGTTGCTCATTTGAGGCTGAGTGGACAAAGGGGAGTCCCAGGACCGGTTCAGAAAATCGTCACTGGTGTTGGCCGTGAGCGGGAATCGAACTGGGGCCCAGCGCGCTAACCACTGAGCCACCGCTCCCCACTAGACACAACCCTCCCCACGGATCCCCCAGCAGCAGTCCCCCACGGTGTAACAGGTTGCAGTCTCCCACTTGTCTCTATCCACTCGGTAGATTCATCTCATCCGTCTCGTATGAACGGGACAAGAGCCGTTGCCTGTTCGCACGCGTGAGTTTTCTCCGCTTACCCCCCCGCATATGTAAACACTCATTAATTGGATGAACATAAATATCGTGGTATGTAGAGAACTGCAGAGCTTGGGAAACCGCTGGTATGGCCCGCTTACCGCCTGACAGCTGCCTTCAAGCTTGTCACGCGGTTCCGTGGTTCGTCGGCGCGTTGTGACATTTCCAGGAACGAAACTGGCACTTCACTGAAACTTAACGGAATCGGACATTTGTGTACGCACGCCTCTCCCCCGCACAGCTTACCTTGCGTACAACTAACCCTTGACATCTCGGGGCAACGGACTCGCACAGATACAACCACGTACGACTCTTCACGTTAAAAAACAAACGCACACACTCGTGAAGAACATACTCACAATTCCTCGACAAAGGCAGGTTTCGTAGCGAAGGTGGAGGAGAGTTGCTCCTGTGACAGACGCTCACAATTGTTGTTGTCTAAGGAGGGGTGTTCCCGTGCCAGCCCACACGGCACGCTTGTCACGTTGAGTGGGTTGGTGCTCAACAAGCGCGTCATGTAGTAAACAGCCGTCCCACTCACGGTCACCACACGCCACCCGCGTCCCACAACGGTCTAATGCATGGGGTTCCAAGGTGTTTGAAGTCGATTCCAGGATTAAGCGGCTTCTGACCTAACTCATAATTACTCAGTAGGCCAATTAACCTGGCAGCATGTTTTTGGACGGTGGGAGGAAACCGGAGTGCCCGGCGAAAACCCACGCGGACACGGGGAGAACATGCAAACTCCACACAGAAAGGCCCCCGAGCCGAGATTCGAACCTGGGACCTTCTTGCAGTGAGGCGACAGCGCTACCCACTACGCCACCGTGCCGCCCTATTCATAAACCCTGGGTTTTTTTTCCGAGCCAAGATTTTCTATGTGAAGACCTCACCCATCATTAATTCTACAAAAGTAGATTATTATTATTATTCCGCTAATCCGCCAGCTGTTACACTGGGATTTTCCCCATTGTCCAGCCTCGGCGTCAACGATGAGCTTACGGCCCGTCTGCGGGCGTGCTTGGGCATGTCAGAACGTATTACATTTATCTTGAACGTATGCTATGATGAGTCTATGTCTCTGGCATCACAGTATTCAAACGAAAAACTCTCAAAGAATACTATGATATAATAACAAGTACTCTTCTTCTTCTTTACGATTCTTCGAAGCACGATGGTCAGCTTCTGGACATCGTTGTCTTTCAGCTTGGCTTCGAAGTGTTTGGTAGAATTCAAGTACTAATAGCGTATGCATGGACAACGAGTGTAGTTTAGATAGATGTTTATTATTACAGCAGAAAAAAACCCAGTGAGCTTGCAAGCTCCTTGATAAAGAGGCCACGGCACTAGTTTCTGGGAGCGGCGATAATCTTTTTGGCTGGGTAGGGGTACTCAATGAACCACCAGGTGAAGACTCGCCAAGGTGTATGGCTCGCGTGAGTTTGGAATGTAGTTAATCGCCTTTACACTCTTGGGTTAAGACATTACGCAACTCTCTCAGTTTAATCATTATATAAAATGAACCTTTGCTCAAAAGCACAACGGGGATGCCACAAATACTGTATACGCGCGTGGCCCAAAGCCAATGTGGACATTCCACAACTGGCAAGGGAATAAGCACGGTCGACTTCTTACAAAGAGCGGCACTGTGAGTAGCGATGTCCTCTCACAGCAAGCACCCGAGTTCGAATCCCGGCTCGGGTGCCTTTCTATGTGGAGTTTGCTTGTTCTCCCCGTGTCCGCGTGGGTTTTCGCTGGGCACTCCGGTTTCCTCCCACAGTCCAAATACATGCTGTTGCATGTGTTAATTGGCCTGCGGACTAAATTGCCCCCATTGCCCTTTGATGGACTGGCATCCCACCATGGGCATAGTCCTGTATTTTGCCCTGTGTCTGCCGGGATAGGCTCTGGCTCACCGCGACCCTGTACAGGATGAAACGGTTTCTAACAAAGGATTGACTTCTAACAAAGGGTTACATATTTATCGACCTCCTTTGGGTTTAGTATGATAGTCGACTCCAGTATGCTCTACGCTGACATCACGGCAGCCTCTGTACACTGACATGACTGTTATGTTTACAGGCTACACCAAATCGCAATGGACCATTCTCTCTTCTATGATACTTAGTGCTTTGGTTTCGAGATGGTGGCCCTATGTGAGTTCATTGAAATAGGACACCAGTCAATATACAGCATTTTTATTTTATACAACGCTTTGAACACGTAAAACAATCCAGCACCTCGTGTGATTCTTAAAAACTCTAACATTCACAAGAGCAGATCGATCACTGTGGCCCCTGGTCAGTGCTCGTGAAGGTGGGACTTTCATGAGCGGTTCACATATCACTTGCCAATGCTTGGTCGTGGCTGGGAATCAAGCAAAGGTTGCGTCGCTCACTGTAGTGTGCCAACCATGCTGGTTTCAACCCGCAACCAAAAAAAACACTCATTAATTGGCTGATATCACAATACAGAGGACGTAGTGTCTGCCGGGTTGGTGTCGGCTCACCGCGTGGATTGACTCCCCTCCAAATTTGACGTGCGCCTTATAAATTCTATTCAGTATCATATGTATGTTTTACTCCTGTGACGTTTGCTGAAACTTACCTTTGGGGTTTTAAATCTGAAGCAGTACGAGGCGAAACAAACACTTTTTTCTTAATATGCTTTATGACAACGGCCATTGAATATTAAGCGTCAGCATACAATGACTGTGATATTTCCAAGCCAAATATGACAACAAAACGCACCAATAGTCTTTTATTAATCCGCTCTCGTTCATAAATCTGTTTCATAACGACAGAAGCCACAACTCGTATTTATGCATTTCATAAGGTGGAGAGCATCAATTGCACAGTTTTTTTTTAAACGTAACGAACCAACAACCGTACAGTTTTGGTGACTAGCGAAAAGCACGGATATTCGCATTCCAACGGAGCTTCCAGCCACTCCGAACATCAGCCGACCACCGCCTTCAGTTGCGCTGGTTCATCCCCGTTAAGTTCTTTAGCTGCACAGGAACGAAAACGCGAGTTGCAGTAAGTGACAGAATGTGCGGACAATCTACAAGTTTGCAGGCGGAAGCAAGATTCCGATAACTCCGCTGTGTGGGTGCACGGGCCTTAATCAATTTACCGTAACAGCAGCACCAACCAAGCCCTGCACCAACGCTTCACCCGTGTCCTTCACCTGCCGGGGAACAACGGCATTGCTGGCATTAACACGACGCAGCATAGGAAACGGAACGTTATCTAGGAAGGTAGTACACACGACTACCACCAAGTGGCGCACCATTATCAATGGAGATAACTAACAAATGAAGGTACCAAACCAGTTTTAATTCCGTGACATCACCATCGAGGGGTCATCCTATAATGTGTAGTGGTGGTCCATGCTAAATTTTGCGAAATTATTTTTACACAAAAGGGGTGTTGCCTCCTCGCACGCGTGGATTTTCTCCGTTTGCTCAAGTTTCCAAACACCAAGTGGCTGGAATATCTTAAAATTCATATGTACCTCCGTGTGTGTTGCGGATTGTGCAGAATCGTAAGATGCGGTTTTGTACGAATGACGCGATATGAAACCACTCTATAAATGCTATTATTATTATAACACGGTGTAAATTAACTGATTTTGCAAAAAGTTCTGAAAAATACACGTGCCTGCTGGGCAGTCTGCGCGGCCAGCATGGCGTTGCTGATGCGGTTCTCCAGGAAGGTCCAGGTGTCCTGAAAGTCGGGTGATTTGTCCTGCACCATGACCAGCTCCGTAGCGTTGTAGATTGCGGCCACCACCCCGCGCCGCGTGTACCAGTTAAACTGCGCACACAACGACAAAGATCCCCGGTATCGCCTCAACAGACCGTAGGGTCAAGTGCTGTTCGCGAATAGCACCTATGAAGGTGAGCACGAGACGAGGGGGTGGGTGGACAGCAACACACTCGGCCGCCTTTGTCTTCCTGTTGACGATGTTTACATGCCGCACCAGATGCTCATTTGACGCCGAGTTGACCTAGGGGTGGCCGAGAGCCGGTTTAGAAAATTATCATTGGGGTTGGCAGTGAGCGTGTTGTCAGGTTTATAGAGCCGCGCGGTAGCCACTATACTACCGGTTAAACTGCACTGGAGCAGACGTGTTTACCCAGACACACCACCACGTGCAACGCAAGTGACATTATTCAACAGTCTCCTTTAGTCCTTTGTTGTTTCACTCAATTCGATAATAATGTGTCAGTGCAGCTGCGCAGCCTAAGTGGCAATCGTATTCAACAGAGGGCCACTTTGCACGTAATGTTTTCTTTGATGGTTTCAATCCTGCCACTATCTAGTAAAATGTGAGGCAATTTTTCAAAGCCTGCTGTAAAATGGATTTTGAAGACCCTGACATTGGTGAAATGAGTAACTATTTGCTTGTGGCACAGCCCGAACAAAGCAGTCCACTGAGTGAATCTCAATGAAATTATTTCATAAATGCCG
>JAZEWU010000021.1:4853261-4865815 GCA_036362915.1 Geotria australis
CCTCCATGTCTGAGGGTCTAGTGTGTGTTGTTGGTGAGCGGACTTTAAACATCGGTGTTAGTAGTGTGTGTATTTTTGTCGTGGCTGTAAACACACGGCATCAGTGTGTGTGCTAAGCGTCTTCCTCTTCACGTCTCAGTGTGCGTGCACGTTTAAATACTGAACATATTGTCTGAATCTGTAGACACCGCGGTCACTTCGCCTGCCACATGTACTGTATCCATGCCTTGTATTGTTCCTGGTCATCGGCCAGTGGTACATCTGTACTCGTACGAACAAAAGTATGTTGTTATTATGAATATCCTAACGTAGCACGCCGACACAAACACACTCATCGTAATACTTGCCAAGTGTGTTCTCTTAGTGAGTGCTTGTTCTACTGTATACATTCCCAAGTACGGTGTCCAGTGTATTGTCATGGTTTGGCTGTGAGTGTGTCCATGAGCTAATGTATTCACACACGCATCACTCCTCAATCTAATGCATGTTTAGTTTGTACAACATTCTGCTATTGAGTTGTTTACTATATAGCCGGTAGTGTGGACACTCTACTGTGTACATGTCATCTTCAGTCTTTAACTTAGGCATGTGCTGTGTCTGTGTCTGTATGTCTTTGATGTGTTGCCTGTTTACGTGTGGAGCGATAGATCAATAGTTAGCGCGCTGGGCTACAAACCTGGCGCCCTGAGTTCGATTCCCGCTCACGGCCAACACTGGTGACGGTCCTGGGCCTCCCCTAGGTCGACTTGGCCTCAAAATGAGTAACTTAGTGCGGTGTGTAAACATTGCCACAAAGGCGGCCGGGCGTGATGCTCGCCATCCACCCCCTTTTGTGCCGTGTCGGACTTCATAGGTGCTCCCTAACAGCACTTGACCCTACAGTCTCTTAAGGAATTATGGGGGATCTTTGTATTTGTTGCCTGTATACACACACACTCCACCCTGTATGGCCTTTGAGCAAGTTCAGTGTGTGCTGTGGCGTGTTTCCATCACGCCTTCCTAACAAGATGATTTAGGATGGTAATTCGATGTGACTTGCAGTACAAGCGGGTAAGTGGCTTTGGCTGGTTATTTCTCTTAGCTTTGCTTTGTTAGCAGCACCATCATTCTCTTTGCCCACTCTCTCTCTTCCAATTTGTGTCCGTGCAGCAGCCTTACCTTGCTGTGATGTGCATTGCAATTAATGGACACTGCAATTAGTGCCAGGAGGTCTGACAAAACGTAAACACAACAAACCCGTGACAGTTGCCAGTCGATAGACGTTTGACAACGCGTTGCAGGTACAAGATTTGTCAGGGTTGCTGTTCTTTGTGTGATGTGACATTTCAAAGGGAGACCCAGTGCAGTTTGTGGCAAATGACTCTAGGCTACTGTGCAGGAGAGTGCAAATACATGCTTCCACGTCAAGTAGCAATTTACCGTGTAACCATTCAATGTCATGGAAGGGATAATTCGTGGGCGGCACAGGACGGTGCAGAGAAAAAATTGTTGTTCTGTACTGTGTGCTTCTATGCTCCCTCTTGGTGCTGCATCCACCTTTGATAACCCACAGTGACTGGCGTGGTGAGGAGGCCTTCATCCAGCAGTGGATTTTCAAAAGGGCTGTACAGTACATGTCATGGACTGTTTTATGTAGCGTGCACAGTACTCCATATAGCATATACAGAGTACTATGTGTATACTGTACATTGGTCTGTTATCCATAGTCAAATACAGGACTACATTTTTTATACACAATGCAAGTGAAGGTTTAAAGGTTTATTGACATCACTCAAGGGACCATCAAATTATTATACGGTATTCCAAAGGTAACACCAGATAACAATAGATATACATATGCAGTGTGTTCCTGTAATGTGTGGCTTTTCTGCAGTAAGCCATTTTATACTGCATGTGCTTTGTTTACGCACAAGATATAAATACACTCCCAGTAAACGTTGCATTCATTCAATGTGCAACCCTGACGTTTGTAATGCTAATGACCATACGGGCACACACGTTCGTTTGACAATACGCTGCACTCTTTAATTATGCCACTGGAGCCCTATATTTGTGGCATTAGTGGCATTAGCCCAGTCTCACCACTTGTCAGGTCTAGCGTGCTACATAAAGGCTGTTTTTGCAGCACATTTACGTTCAATGCATTTTGTAGTAGCTGCACTATACACGAAGTAAGCGCGCGATATCATGAGTGGTTTGGGGCCAATATCCGTAACAATGTACAGGAAATTGATAAGAAATCACGTGTAGTTTCGTGGCCCTGTGGGCTAAGGAATAATAGTGATCAATATTCGCTCACCAGCAATGGCTCAGTAATGTCCCTGGTGCATAATACATATATAGTTCCAGTGCTTTTGTGTTCCCATGAATTACAGAAATTGGGATGTCCAGTGATTTATCATGATTGCTCTGCATTGGCCATGTGATGGATTTGAGATGTATGGAACTGTAAGTTCAATACCTCACTGTAGAGTATTTGAACTCTGTCCTGTCCGATGGTCGGTGAGCCGACCATCGCGATCCCTGTCAGGTAATACTTGGTATTGCCTGCGAATTCTACCAAACACTTCGAGCTGAAAGACAACGATGTCCAGAGGCTGACCATCGTGCTTCGAAGAATCGCAAAGAAGAAGACCAGTGTGTATATATACTTGTGTAATATTTGTTTATTTTGGTATATCCGGCAATGGTCTTCATCGATCCGCATTGTCCGGCATGGTGAAGTACGGCCAAGTAATAATAATAATAATAGCGTTTTTTATAGCGCCTTTCACCCGAGGGTCACAAAGTAACCACCATTACCTGCAAGGAGAGGGGAGGCTCTTATCCAGCAGTGGATTGACAGTTTGGCTGTACATGTACAATAAATGCACTTCTATCGTGTGTTTGTTTTCAGCCAAAAAAAAAGACGCAACAGGTGCCTGTCTAATGAGGCTAGGTCTGGGGAGAGATACACGGTTAGAAAATGATACCACATTATTGTAGTATAAGAACAGTTGCCTAATCCGTGCGGCACATATGCCACTTTTAAACATTACTGTAGGTACGGTATTTAAAGTCACACATGGGAAATCTGATAATGTATACATAATGCATTCCTGACAATGTGTATCGCGACATTTGCACGTTGAATTTTGCATGTGCAACACTGCTTTCCATGTACCATAGTATAGTATACGCTATTCTTGCATATGTAATGCATGATTCACACCTCACCTGGTTTTCCATGCATTGTTTTAGTGTTATTATACATGTGCATCACACGTGTAGAATCTCAAAGCATTTGTGCCTGGCTGTCCTGTCTCTTGCACGTGTCATCCGACAGGATTTACTTGTAGCACAATTATCTTTATTATGCATTCGTATGGGATGTGCGACAATTAACAGCCATGCACATGTAGTAGGGTTTTTATTAAAATATTATTTGGCATGTGCGTTGAAGAATTTAGCTTGTAGTGCACTATAGGACGCTTTTTTTTATTTTGACTTGTAATTCACATGCCACATGTTGCAGTATTTCCGTGCAGTACATTATAGTCTTGTTATTTTACGTGTATAAAACCGAAGTTATACGATTTCCACACAGTGCATTATTGTTATATGTTGAGTAACGTACACGCCACATCCTGTAGGTTTTATAAGCAGTGTGTAATAGTAATTCTGAAAATGTAATGTAATGCCCATGTCATACCTTATAGGATTTCAATGCAGTGGATTCATAAGTAACACACATGCCACATCCTATAAGATTTCTATGCATTGCATAATTGCTATGCAAATGCGATGCCCATCTCGCATACTCAAAGGATTTCCACGCGGTGCATTATTGTTACGTGTGTGTTTAATGCATGCGACAAATTGTAATGTTGCAGTGCATTTCGGTATCGTTATTTGGCCTCGTATATTACGCATGCCATTCCTCATAGGCTTCTGCACCGAGGTCCATCCTAGATAGAGCTGCTCAGCTTGGGAGGACATGGTCACGTCGCCATGGTTTCTGGTGGCTGCTGTGAGCTCCCTCCGTGAACAAAATACCATACAAGGGAGTGATTGATTTTTCCCAATAAGCACATGCACATATGGGCCAATGCACAAAACTATGTGAATGCGTACATACTCGCACGATTGCACACTCCCCTATGCGATGTGTGAAATACATTATAGAGGCAGCAAGCGTGTTTGTATATACACACATTTTTTGTTAACGATTGCAGTATCTGGTATTTACGTAGGTAAATGAACGCACATATGGGAGTGAACACAGGTGCACATCAATGACATTCGTGTCATTTAGTCCCGTGATAATATTTTTTTCAGAACAATACTGTAGGGAGGGAGCGGTGGTGCGGATGTTACCGTATTGCACTATAAACACGGTGGCCTGAGTTTGATTCTGGCTATGGCTAATATTAGTAGCGTGTGAATAGTGTGATATCTGAATTAGTATTGGATTCTCCACTTCACAATTTCGCACTGACCAGTGCTAAGAACAGTATGGTGTAACAACCCCAAAATGATATAGCATGGGAAGACCTTCAACCATTAGTGGATTGACAAAGGACCGTAAAATAAACTGTGCCGTAATGTGATATATGTGACCTATATTACTTTAATCGTATTAGAGTTCTGTCATCATATTAATTGCATTTGTATCGTATACATCTCTAAATATGTACAGATCATCATTGTCGGGCAAGATTTGTCAACTGCTGGTTAAAAGCCTCTCCATGCTGATGTTATTTCTCACGGTCTCACATTGCCACGAACCATAGTCGACTTCCACATAAGTAGCTCTCATAACTCCATCTCCGCAGTGGCCCTCTTCTTGGGCTGCCATTTAGTCACCAGTCTCATTCATCAACCTTCATCGCTTCCAGGGCTGTTGCGTCATACCGAAGTGTGCCATCATATTTACTGTTCACGAATGTGCACTTGCACAAAACACCATACATCAACCCTTCCAGCTCCGTGTTGTGTCCTGCCTCTGCACATTCTTAAACACTCAATATGATGATTACTAATTGGCATTTATTCCTCTGTGCTTGCTTTTCTATGCACGTTTCAGGCTCTATTTTTCTGAATCAATGGCCTTGTCTGATCCACGTATAATAGCAGATGTTGTGCTGTGATATATGGATAGGGGTAACATATTAAATCTGTCTTCTGCAGCAACCTTGGTATGTTTAATTCATTGTTAAATTTAGTTTTCCAAAAGCACTTCAACCTACTCTAATTTGCCTGTTAATGCAAACATTTTGGCCGTAGCGTCCTTCGACAAATTACCGTGATTTTTGTTTCGCAATCTTGCGCAATACCTTTCTTATGTTTTGTATTGGGCCTGACTCATATCCTCCATAGTAGCTGATTTCCATTAGTTCTCACAATGACCGTCGTCAGTGACTATTACGTGGTTAATACAGTATTATCTTCACGTTTATGGCCTTGTTTTTTCCAATCCAATTTTCTGGAAATGTCTTTTGATGTCGCTGTTAATTGCCTTAGTGACAGCATATCGCCTTCCCTGACCCCTCGTCTGATTTGTATTTTATGCATTTATTTAATGTCAGCGTTCACTGTTTTCTTGCCTGTATTTCTGATAATTATTCATTCATTCATTATCAGTACCCACTTAATCCTGTACATGGTCACGATGAGCCAAAGCCTATCCCGGCAGACACAGGACGCAAGGCAGGGATATACCCAGAAAAAGACGCCAGTCCATCACAAGGCACGGGGGGGGGTGGGAAATTCAGTCAGGCCAATGAACCTAGGCAATATTTATTTGGACTGTGAGAGATGTTTATTATTACAGCAGAAAAATACCCAGTGAGCTTGCAAGCTTTTTACAATATTCCTGTGACAGAAGAAACACGCAAATTTACAAAAATGAATAGAGCTGTTCTTTCGGGATAGCTGTGTCGAACGTTTTGCCTCCCACGTTGGAAGCATCATCATGCTTCCTGAGTAATTACACTGCCTTTCACCATGCTACTGCTGAGACCGTTCACAGGAGCCTTGGGAGTGCAGTGCAAGTGCTATACTTACTATTGTAGAATATTTATTCCTGAATATTTTTTTTATTGTCAGTTAAACAGAAATTCGTTGGCCGAGGCTTCGATTTAAAGAGGTATGCTACGCATTCTATGTATATTGTAGGCCATTGGTTAAATACTTGGTTATTTGAAGTCAGAGTCTGTACAGGTATTGATTATGTTTAGGACAACACGTGGCCCTAAGGGAAAGCGGGGTTAGATGGCCGCTTGTCCGGCCTCTCTCACTAGTACCAATACTCACACCCGCAGCATGGCCAAAGCTCTTATGAATACTGTATAACAACACATTTGCACAGACGTGGGTAGAGAGGCGACGTCTGTTCACGCATGCCTTGTGCTGCCGTAGCCTACAACACTGTTGCAGAATTTATTTTATTGCACTTTCTATACCTGTACCATTCCACTAGTTCACTGGGGGTCATATGAATCATGCTGCAAGGCTGGTTGGTATTTGGATGGGGCAGCGACCTTTTATCCTGGAAACTGAAGGTTAATTCAGAGGCATGACTTCAATTCAGTGTCCTTTATTCAACCAGGTGAGAACCCATTAACACTCATGGTTATATTTTCAAGCATCACCTTGCCACCTGGAATAATTCGGGGACTTTTTCAATTTCAACGTACTGTTTTTATTTTATTCCAATTACAAATGATTTTCGAATGTAAGATTTGGGCCGGGGGGACCGACTTGTTCAATGCTTGCGAATGATGACGTAACAGGGCAGTGGGGTATCCCTCGAGTATGCAGGCAGTGCAACTGCGCTGGCCCTGAGGGGCCATTGGTAAAGGGGTATTTAATGTGCGCCTTACAGCAGAATTCACGGTTTAGCCTTTCTTTATAAATTACCAGGCAGCTGTTGAAATCGAACCATCGACTCCGTGCAAATTGACTCGGTGGCAAGCGTGACGGCGGGCAGCCCGTGCAGCCTCTGACGGCGATGTGGCTCAGAAACACTAACGCCACACTGCCCTGATGAGGACTCGCAAGGAATGAGCAAGACATGATTACATTCGCCGCATTCATTAACGTGACCTATCTCATCAAAATAACTAGACTATGGATAACATTGGTCACGAAAGCCTTCGTGTTAAATTCGCCGCATGATTAAAAAAAAACGTGTGCCTTGGCTCAAGAGTGATGAATAGACATCGGTGACGTGAAGCCATCGGCCTCAGCATAAACACCAACAATATAATCGATATGTAAAATGCAGCGTCTGGGCGTATTGTCCACCATAAAACTATGCAACTTTATGAGCTTGCTCATGGAAATCTTCAGAGGTAATTGATTACACATTAGGACTCATCATAATTAATTGATTGGTCAGTGTGCATCGGTGTCTCAAGCTCAACGGCCTTTAGACATCCTCAGTGGATGTGTTTGTCAGTAGAATGTACAAGAACGGTAAATGGATGTAGGATTGTTGAACATTTCATTGTTTTAAAGGTAGCTGTTGTAAACTGTGACGTTATATTTTTTTAAACTTAAGTGAGTTGGCAACTACCTTCATATAAAGACATTTTTCGTTCTATCTCCTTTCGGGGCAATACATTTGCCTTCGTAGTTGATTGGCCGATAGAATAGTGTTAAACATACAGCAAGTGTAAGCACCACATGGAGTTCCTATATTCTAAAGTCTAAAGTACAAATGCTGTTCAAATCAGGTTGTCTAATATAGTCCATGAATAACCTTATTACAAGTATTAGATGAGTAGCGGTTGAAGAAGCTTGCTTGCAACCAGAGAACGTATATAGTAATTAAATGCAGAGCAGTGTACCACACTTGCCAACTTTCACTTGACAGTCGGGTACAAGTTACCACATGCACAATGCAGGAATAAAACTAAACTAAAATCCAACATTGATGAAAACAACTAAACTCGGCATTCGCTAATGTTTCCACCAAGACATCTTTCTGCGCTCCTTCATGGTTGGTCTTACCTGACATCTAGCATATGAACAAGAGGCGTCTCGACTCCTGTTGCCGACATTCGCAAGTAGCACTTCTTAAACACACACTACACTTATTACACACAACCACACACTGTTTACATACACTCCTCCCAGTTTGGTAGTTGACTAAAATGCCATAAGCTTCAATCGACGATGTTTTGGGAAAAGCCCCTTCTTGATAGCATACAGACCAGAGAGACAAGAGTGGATTGTGAGACTTGTTTTGTTAAGTGTGCTTGGCCACCACTGTCATCACAGCCTCACCAAATAATCTGCCCTTTCATTGGATCGATTGCGTTGCGGATTGCTCAGTTGGCCCAATTATAATACCACCTGTGGCGGTGGGTTTTCTCCACCAGATAAAAATGTCATTTAACAGAGGCCAATTAGGTGATGCTTGTTCCTCTGCCACTGCATGGGCAGCAATACGCCGCGGTTCCTAATTCCAGAGATTCTTGGCATTTTCTCCACTCTGTATGGGCTCAGACAAATCAGGGCACATTGCCAAAGCAGGATGAATTGAAAATGACACTAACAAGTTTGTAACTACAATATACAGCAAGCAACCAGCAGTGCCGTTTGTGTGAATTATTTTGCTCAATTGATCTTTTGCCTGGGGTTTGTTAATTTTACTGTGTTTGTGAATTGTGTATTTAAGATGATCGTATTAGTACAAGGCTGTGGAATGTCACCAAACACTATGTAAGTCACTGCTTGTGTGTAACCCAAAACGGCAGGCCCCCTGTCTCTCTAGTGGCAGTGGACTGATTCACGTGAATGGCTCACTTCGCGTCATGATTTGATCAAGAATCTATTATTATTTTGTAGTGAATGTAGCATACACCGGTGAGTGTGGGGGTCATGGGAAGCAACCCATTACTCTACACAAGAGTACACCGTTAAATATCCAACTCGGTGTGGACAGAGGCATAGGCGCATATGTGAATAACTTTATGTTCATTTCTGTGTTTGTAACACAGCTCAACTGCATACTTATCCACTTATAATTTGAAATGCACTTGTATCTTGTGGTGCTGTCACAAGGCAGTAAAATGCAAACACAAATAAAAAAACGTCATCTTAAAATCGGGGGTCAAGGTAGAAGCGTTCACGTCGCGATCCCTGTCAGGTATTACTTGGTGTTGCCTGCGAATTCTACCAAACACTTCGAGGCCGAGCTGAAAGACAACGATGTCCAGAGGCTGACCATCGTGCTTCGAAGAATCGCAAAGAAGAAGATCTTAAAATCCAAACACCAGTTCATGATGATGTAAATGATATAATAGTGTGTAGCTCAATCGCGTTATAAAGATGACACTGTCATAAAGATGATATTGAAGATGGTTATGACGGTGAATGATTCAATAATTTTGCAGTTGATAGCAACTTGGCTGAGTGCATAAAATGTATTGCATTGCACATGACTGAACTCAGGGTCTGGCTCAGTGCCTTTGGTAATCATGGATGATAAAAACCTTGACCCAAAAGGTACGTAATGATTTACCCCACTTACGATGTTATAATAATAGCGTTTTATAGCGTTTTATATAGCGCCTTTCACCCGAGGGTCACAAAGCGCTGCACAAGGGCCTCGAAGAAACGGCATGTCAACAATGAAAAAAAAAAAAAGGAACAACATTTTTAAAATGATTAGACATCATTCAGGATCCTGATTCAAGAAAATAATTATCCAATTTTGTATCTTGTTTTTTCTCATCTTGACCTCTCTCCCAGGTTCGGTTCTGTGGTCAGGCGAGCGAGGAGATGGCGCACACCGTGGGTCCGGTGCCGGGGGTGCCGGGCGTGCAGGGAGCTCAGCAATGTGTCAGCAAGGTGGAGATATCGGTGTCGTGCACTGATCTCCTGGACAAAGACATCACCTCCAAGTCCGACCCGCTCTGCGTGCTGTACATGGAGTGTGGCCCAGGAAACTGGATGGAGGTAACGCTTCGGCCATGGCACTATTTCATAATATAATTTTTAGAGACCTTTGTATTGGTGTAGCTTTTCACGGCTCGGTGTATGGGCCTGATGATGCCTCCAATGTGGGAGGTGAAATCTCGCGATGGAGAGAGGAGAAACACTAGACACAATTGTCCTGAAAGAGTAGATTTTATGGACACATTACTACACGGACCTTTGTCAGTCGACGGCTGGACAAGGACCTCCCCACAACGTGTCAGTCAAAGGGGTCGCTTGTCCTTACTTCACGCTTTGAAAGGAGGAACCCAGCACCAGACATCACGCACCACTGATGTTAAACCGTCGCCGGAAACCAAACCTAGCTTGCCAGGTTCGAAGTCACGTGCAAGTGGTTGTTTTGTACGGCCGGAGAGCGTTGTTATGTGTAGGGGCATATGGATGTGTTTGTCTGTGCCTGACGCTAAACGCTTGATCCTGCACGCAAACGGTGAATACATGCGTGGCGTTGAAAACACGTGCATTAATGTGCATTTTAAGTACGTTTCAGTAGCCACAGTTTAAAAAACAGCATCAAAGTCAATCCTTGTTACGTGAAGATAATGGCATAGATTATCCGGTGCTCTTAAAACACATGTCCACGTTAATGCCACCATTATTCTAAACAGCTTACGCTTCGCACTTGCACGCACTAATGTATTCGGGTTAGAGTTTTCTTCCATGGAATCAATCGCTAAGAAGATTAATGTTAAGTCCTTACGATCAGCTGGGTGTCCACAAATGGCACAGCCAGTCCATATACTGTTGAGTCGGGCATCGTTTATTGTTATTTGCATACTAATCAGGTCGTAATAAAACTTCTGCGCAGATGTTTACAGTTGTGCCAGACGTTTCATAGCACGTGCCGCATACCAAAGTGGATGCGAAACACGCGAATGCCCGCATTGAATTGGCTTCCTTATTTTGACCGTAGTTCACCAGACTGTTCAGTCTGGGTTGTAAAGACGGGGTGCATAGATGTACGAGGTGTACAGCACAACTGTGGATTTTGCTGCAATGCCCTCTGCTGCCCACCACATGGACCCAAAGCCCATAACACCTGCTGACGGTGGGCACCCATGCAAGCGCCATGCAGGCTGAGTCTTGCTTATTTTCCAATATCTGATGGGCTCGGGCACGTTTCAGGTTATTTGCTCGTAGGCGTGTGTGTGTGTGTGTATATAGTTATAAATATAATCTCTGCGGAAAGGCACTCGGCAGCACATCTGACCGGCTCGTGGCATTCGACGCCCACGCCCACCTCGAACAAAGCACGGAGAATGAGCGACACCTGTGGCGCACACCGGGGGCTTCTTGATGTTCAAAGGCTTCCAAGCCCTGGCAGAGGAGCCTACACAACCCTGGTTGTCAAACACACATGAGCCCGTGTCACCAAATTTGTGCTTTCAGATGATTTTTTTTTTCCCCCGAGCAGCATCGTTGTCTGATCTGCACTCGTGTTCCACTTAGGCATTTAAAGAGAATAATAATTTGACATCTTTAATATGGCCCCACTGTGTCTTCAAGAATCGGGATGTCTGGCTGTTCGGTTCGAGTTGATGTCTGAAGCCTGCATGCGCTTGTCCGTTCATTGTCACGGGATGCACTGGGTAGCACATGTATTGCATTGGCTAGCCTTCCCATACTGTTATCCCATAATACCTGGGAATGTGTCATGACCTCCTAGAAATTAGACTTTGCTACACCAGATTGCTTTGAAGTGCACCTAGCCTGGCAAAGTTGTTGTAGCGATGGTTAGCTGTTGTTGCTGTGACTGTAACCTGCAAATGAACAAATGTGTTAAGTTTTCAAATATGTTTTTGTCCTGTTCTATTCATCTGTTGTGTGTGTATGGCTTAAAGTGCTCGTTAAGATCGATATTTTATCATCTTTAATTGAGGAAAGCCTCGCTGGGTCTTCAGGTCTCAGGATAGTTGACCTATTTGTTGGTTTTTGTAAGTGTCATTGTTAGGCCAGATTCAGGTTCTTAATTCCATTTCAAAATAGATCATTATTTATCTCATATTTATCATCTCGTTTTTATCGTATGTTACTCGTCCCATTTCACTTGTACAGGTTTGTTTGCTCCTTTACCTTAAATGTAACAAGAATATTTAGTTTTCCTTATCCATAAATAATATATTTTCACGCACACATGCTTCGTAACCACGAGGATTGATTTGATCATTCAGTGCATCATTACATGCCTATTCATGAACAGGCATGTAACACACCCCCTGGCCAGGGTGCGCCTCGTAGGCGTATGTGCATCGCCGAAACGCAAAGCTTCATAAAACGTACCTCCTACAGGCATGGGCGTGCTGTGGTACTTCAAATCCGTGCTCACAAAATCCCCAAAGCATCTCTTCTCACTCCCACGTAGACGCCCTCATCCTAAAACAAAAGCTCCACATCAATAACAGCACATCAATGTTTTGCGGATGACAAAACTATGGTTTTCAGCTTTCTAAATGGTCGTGCATATCGGTGTTTTACACGAAAATATATTAAGTCAGTGCCTGGTGGATTTTTAGTGTTATTAGGCTCTGTTTCCTCTTACGCACACATGCACATGTGCGTACGTGTGT
>JAZEWU010000021.1:4865927-4877698 GCA_036362915.1 Geotria australis
ACATCCTGTGCTACCTCAGCACTGGGGAGACGAAAGCGGCCAGTCATGATTATGGCCTCACCAACCCCTTGTTAAACCTTGTCAGCCTTGATATAGGGTATTCCAAAAAACATGCTTCAGTTGAAATGCATTTACTGAAATACATGATAAACAGAATTGATTTTGGTGTCACAAAACACAGCAGACTTGGGAAAGTTTAAAATGAAAACATTTTCAAAATGTGAACCATGGGCATCTAACATCATCCGTAGTCGTCGTTTAAAACGCATCATTACTCCAGCCAGGATTGCTTGATTGATGCTGATGACAACTGATTACATCTCTAGCTTCAATTCATCACCTGTATGTTGGCTGTCTCTGTAGAGGAAGCAAACTCACCCAAGGCTACTGTGTTCTTTAACACCAAAATCAATTCCGTATGTCATATATTTCGGAAAATATATGCAATGTAAACTGGATGCTCATTACCAGCACTTGCCCCAAAAGCCTGTATAGGTTACACAGGGGTTGTTTGTCTTTCTTTGTGCATCCAGTTGGGCCGTACAGAGAGCGTGCAGAACAATCTGAACCCGGTGTTCGCACACAAGTTCCAGATCGACTACCACTTTGAGGAAGTACAGAAGCTGCGTTTTGCCATCTACGACCTCGACAGCCCCAGCAAGCGTCTACAGGATCACGACTTCCTGGGGGAGCACACCTTGACCCTTGGACAGGTGAGGCACCAGATAACAACACCTGTTGCTGAGATTGGCTGAGTGTTGGTCCCGTAACCGAGAGGTATGCAAGCTGGCTTTTAACCAGATCCACGTTTCCGTTTCATCTGCTTGCTAGCCAAGCCCCGATTTTTAAAATCATTGTCATCGTCATCAGCCATGCTCTACCAACCGCTGGACGAAAGTCTCTCAAAGTCGACCTCTCAGGCCTGTTCTATCCATCGTCTTTAAAATTCTAAGACCACATTCATTTCAATGTCCCTGATAGAATTGTATATTTAGTCTTTTAGTGGATTCCGTAGTTCTGTCGGTAATTTCCCTTTGTCTTTTCTAGGCATATAAATACATCAATTGTTTAGTTAAATTGCCACATTGCTATGTGTGTATAGTTATTGAAATTATGTGTTCTGCAGCTTAGGACAGAACTGATTATTTGCAATTAATACCAATTACATGTAGCTAATATACTAATGTAGTGAACAAACCTTTATTAATTGAGACCGAAAATATAAGCAGCAATACAAATTAAACGGGGAAAAATTAAGCAAAAAATTATAACTTTTTCTTAAATGGAATCACGACCCTGAATTGTGAAAATGCATTGACGTGCTGGATGTGGAATTGTTGCATGGCTAGCATGTTTTTTTCTGACACCCGTTGTGATATTTTTATACACAGCCTCAGTCTGCAAGTCACTTTAGTGGGAGTTTTTTTTTTGTACGGAAAGGTCAAAACCAAAGAAAAGCCTATGTCCAACAAACTGACAGAGCAAGAGGGCCTTTTCTGACTTTCCACCAAATATCACACACTTTTGCAAGCATTATTTTTTATTTAAAGCTCACATGAAGCATTGATCATTTGACTCTCTTGACTCTGACACACTGCCACACAGGTTGTTTCAAGCAAGAGATTGTCACGTCCACTTGTACTCAAAGATGGCCGCCCTGCCGGAAAGGGAATAATAAAGGTAAAAATCTCAATACAATTTTTATTCGGTTACAGTTTTTTAAAAATGAAGGTTTTCTGCATTTCACACATTCTTTTCTTTGAAGCATTTTGTAAATAGCCATTACAGTACATTGTCACCAAAGAAGGAGAGAATGTCTGCAATGCCCAGCATTTTAAGTGTTTCGAGGCATGCAGTTGAATCATAATTACACTTCAGTTCCAGGCAAGCTACAGCCATAAAAAGTACGTATTATTCGGCTGACACGCTATGAAACGGCTCTCATTAAACGTTACTGGACACTTTGCGGATGTAAAATTCTTCCCCCTTTGTAGGTGTTGGCTGAAGAGATGACGGACAATCGACATTTGCAACTCCTGTTTGAAGGCATTAAACTCGATAAAAAGGTACGTCGCGCCTCCTTTTGAATGGGTAATACAGGTGGTTTCACAGCCAACCGTTCCGCAGATTGATTTGTGGCTTTTTTGTAATCGTAGCACACAGTCCAACTGCTCATCGTGCGTAGCCGATGGCTTGCTGCAAAACACAAGCACTAAGGTAATGCATCATTAACAAGGATTATATTCTCGCATCTGGGGGGTTATCTTCTGAGTACGAGGTTTCTGTAAGTAAGCCAGCTGCTAGATATTCAATACCATAACCCGACCATAATTAAAATATACTTATACTAATACGTTGGAACTCCTCTTATCCACGTAAATATGGGGGTGCTTTCCACAGATTTCACTATTTGCATTTATCTGCATAAAATACACAACTTGCCCCCACGGCGACCCCTGCATAAATTCTAACACTAGCAGGAATATTTCCGCTCATCTTCTCTCATTTGCAAGTGCTCGTGGACGCTATGCGGATTATGTGTATCGAAGTGTGATGTGCACAAATATTTCATGGGCCGAGACAGTATTCTGAATGAGAGCGACAATAAACAGACGCAATATCGTTATCACCGTGATTGTTCAAATAAAAAGAAATGTCACTACCACGATCGTCATCATCAGCACCATCGTCATCATGAGTAATTGTTTACTGCTGGGTGAAGCTCTCCCTGTGCCGTCACTATCCTTCACCATCTTGCAATGCCACAATCGTTCTCACTCCTACACATGAAATGATTTCATCACTTCATCTCCATGGGGGTCGCCCGCTGAGGCGAGTTCTCATCATCTGCACAGTTAGACGTGTAGTGCAAATGCTTGCTTGAGAACGCATCGGCATACTGCCCAGTTACAGCAACAGTATCCTCATTATTTCACCACGATTATCATCATTCTGTCATTATTAATCAATAATCATCATCGTCATCATAATAAAGCACTGAAGATTATGATTATCGTACCATTGCTGTGCGTTAATTAGCTCCCCTGGTAACGACTTGTGGACACGCCTCTTTCCTGTGGATAATAGAAATTTGTCATGCGATTCCTCTCGTGTGTGACCACTTCCAGGGGACTCTTCTTACTTGGCGGATAATAGGAGGAATCTACCTATTAGAATTCACATCTTGATTCAGTATGCAGATAACAGGAGTCACATGTTATATAAATGTGCACCAGACACAATTGATTGGTGTTTAGTCTCGAAACTTTATTTAAGACGTGACTTATGCCCTTGTTTCCATCTAGACATTTGTGCCCAAAAGAATACGGTTGCATATTGCATATTGACTTGAAAGGCTATCTCTGCCTCCTTCCATCCTTTCCTTGATCAATGCCTATAAAATGAATTGGCCCATCGTGGGAACCCTCGATTGGCTCCAATACCACTGGCTGTTGCTGAATAATTGGCACATCCCTTCAGGGTTAGGTCTTTGTCTTAAGATACTGGTGGGATCAAAAAACAAAAGTTCAGTCTCTGCAGAGCAGAACACAATGCCGCGAATTGCATTGGGAGAGAATTAAAATAACGACTTAGGTGATGTTCCTATCGCCCATTAAATGAAACGAACCTGGAGGTGCACGAGACGCCCCGATGGCTCGGCGCGCCGAGAGGTTGCAACGGTGCAGACGCACGTTAGCGCTGCTAATTTGTCGCCGCGTCCTTTGTGTTGTTCCACCCTTGTACGTTCCGACAAAGCGGAGGGAATTTAAAATGCGCCGCGCGGAACAGAGCGCTGACCTTGGATCGCTCGGTAGATTGGAGCACGGCAGTGGATTGAGTCACGAGCCCCGAGCAAAATACATTGGCGGTTCGGGCACTAGGGCGTAGGCCCCTCCCCGCCCCAGTCAGGCCCGTGCAGCAGAATGCACCTCTGCCTCCGTTTCAATATATCAGTGCACTCTTGTGTTTGTACAAATAACATGCAATGCATGCAAAACAGCCCAGCTGTGTTCCGAGCTCATGACAGACAGTTTACGAGGGTGCTGCCCTGGCTTCAGGCTCTGAACCAAGGCAGAGATCAGTTGCAGTGGGGAAATGTGCTTGTAATAAATATTATGAGGTTTGTGACCCGATTTGGAGTATAAACGAACCGACATGAAATCCAGAGCAAGGGAAGTGTAAGATGTATATTATCAAATAGATGCACGGAGATTTATATTTTCTCATTGCCTCTGTCTGTCTGCAGGATTTTTTCGGTAAATCGGACCCTTACCTGGAGTTCTTCAAAAAAGGAGATGATGGCAGCTGGGCTCTGGTTCACAGAACAGAGGTAAATTGCCCCCAATGTATTACGGGAGAGTCTAAAGACAAAGTAAAATCAAATGAATAATTGAATGTTTGGTGTGCAGGTCGGATGAATAGCATTGTCATTGCATCCACTGGAGGTAATTTGGTAGCTGGAAAGCCGTGATTATAATCTCCCTGCTGTGGTGAACAAGGCGTTTTTAATGTGTTACATTTTGTATGCTCCAGTATCCCAGAGAGCCCTCAGTTATAAAAAAAAATGTATTATGAATATGTATAAAAGAAATATAATAATAATTTAGTACATTTATGTGACATTTACAGCATGAGATTTCAGCTGAATAAATGATTAAAGAAAAATTACCCACTCTCCACAAGAAAATATATATTTTCACGGGATAATGATGTAAACAAACAACAAATTCAATTTGAGGCATGGAGTGAGTTTTAAATCATGCATGTTATAATTTATTCCTATTTAAATAAACTTCTGGTGAACTTTGAAATGCATTTCCCAACCTCATGGGTTTAATGATTGAACATGTGCTAATGTTTAGAGATGTTGCTGTGGCAACTAAAAATATTTATGCAAATTTTAGCTAATTAATTGTAGGTAAAAGTTAATATGATCCCTTTGCTGATACTCCAAGGAGTGCAATTAAATAACTGTCACAGTATTAAGACTTTTGCATGACATAGCAATGGTAAAACAGTAGGTTTTCTAATGGGGTCATAGGGGCAATGTTTGCCAATTCATATAAAACAATTCTTCATGAGTGTGTGTCATTTTATTGGCTATTCTGCCTAGAAAATGTGGTCAAATCCATAGCAAATCAAAGATATACATTTTTTAAAGATACACACAGTATAATACATTGTATGAAAAACGAGTACAAAAGCTTGCTTGCTATTGTGGCTGAATGCTTTTCTTTTGAATGGGATGGGTTTATCCTAGGTCCCTGCCTTTATTCCTGAGGAGAATTCACTTCACTTGGGAATGTCTGCTCAAGACCTTGGGTTTAAATCGCCCATCATTCCGAACAGATGAATACAAATTTTCAGAGTGAAATATTAATGAGGCAAATCAAGGAATGAAATGTTCTTGCTTGTTGTCTCTGGTGCGGAGATCATTAATCTGATGGAATCCAGTTCAGTTCTCAGTGCCTGCTGAAGCTTTCCATTTACGTGTAAATTGTACCGTCCACTTTAAAGATATTTACCTTGTGATAATCTTGAAAATCCTGCACCTTCTTTTGTTTCTACAACACAGAATTTCCTCTGCACTGATCAATGTCGTTTTGTTTGAGCTTAAGCCTCAGATCCCAGAAAATCAAACTGCATGGATCAGTGTTGTATCCAATGGCCATCCTAACTAAATGAATTTAAAGGTGTGATGTATCATTCAACTGCGATAAACTTTAACTCAAAATGCAATGAAGCAACACACTTCACAGTAGCTAGAAATAAAATCAAAGATGTACAGTTAGATTGCGCACTGTGTGTCGTGATTCACCTCTACAGTGATTCAATGAATTGTCACGATTCAGGATTTCAAATTAACTTTTCTAAAATAAAGATCCACTCGTTTCTATTATTTTAATTTCGTCCATATTGTTAAGTGCACTTTTGTTTGTTGTATTAGCCTGAATCGAACATTAGCATACACTTTGAATAAATTAGTAAAATCTATTCTCTCACATCCACATGTCAATGTATCACAGGCAATTTTGATCGATCCATCAATGCTGCCTTACATGCCTAATAGATGCATACTTGCACTACCTCTTCAAACGGGCACCTGAAGAACAACGATCGATAGTGTTTATTTATTTATTTATTTGCCTGGCGATGTGGCAGAGCATCATTCTCCCAATCATAAAGGTACAAATTAAAACTACAGACATTGACTCGGCCCATCATTCCTCCAGGACTTACGAAATTAGTACAACTTTCCAGAATGTCATCAATGGGCATCCAATGGACAGACTGTTTTTCGCCATGAAAATATAAAACTTCAGCCACTTTTTTGGGGACCATCAATGGACATAAGCTCCACCCCATGCTCAAATGAATGTGGAGACACGTTGGGTCGAGTCCCAAGAGACACAAATCAGGCCGTGATATGTATGTCCACGCTGTTATTCTGCCCAACCGTCCCTGTCACCATCGGGGTTTAATTTCAGTCGGTTACATCCGCGGTTGGCAATCCAGAAAATATTTCCGTGTCCAGCACACAACATCCAGGGTACCTCTCGATATGGCTGCGGCTTGCTAACCACGCTTCTGTTGTGGCGGCAGGTGGTTCTCAACACCTTGAACCCTTCGTGGCGACCGTTCACGCTCGCCGTGCAGTCGCTGTGCGCTGGAGAGCTGGACAGACCTGTCCGTGTGAGTAGACGCACGCTACGGGCACCGCCACGGAGAAATGCATCCACAGGTATATCAAAACGGCGTGCTACCGCCTCACAGCAAGAAAGCCCTGGGTTCATTTCCAGGTTCAGGTGCCTTTTTGGGTGGTGTGTGCATGTTCTCCCTGTGTCCGTGGTGGGTTTTTGCCGGGTACTGTGCTAGCTTCCCATAGTCCAAAGATGATTGGCCTGACTAAATTGCCCCTGGTGCCCTGTTATGGACTGGCGTCGCATCCTGGCTGTATCTCTGACTTGCGCCCTGTGTCTGCTGGGATAGGCTCAGTGCATCAAACTCGCCGTGGCATAATCACTCCACCCTACATATTAACGTGTGCCATCACTTAGCAGTAGCCAGTAATCAGGCTTTGTATTTGGCATGGGTGCCGGGAAGATTACCTTTGAAGTGTAATTCGTTCGTGGTCGTTAATTAGTGCACGTTTCCCCGTCCAGGTGACGTGCTACGACTATGACAGTGACGGGGGCCACGACTTCATTGGCGAATTCCAGACGAGCGTCACGCAAATGCTGGAGGCACAGAGCGGCAAAGAGGTATGCACCTTCTATCGGTACCTTTTTACCAGCATACAGATGATATAAAAAGATGCAATGTTTTGCCCTTTCTGCCAAATAGTACAAGTGTTAAGAGCTCTAAACACCAAATAGAGACCTTTCACAAAGTGTCAGGTTTGCAGAAAGCCACACATGCGTGTGGCAAAACATGCTTTTGTAATATATGCATTGTCCTTGAAACTGATTGGCTCATACCAGAGACAACTTTATTTAGAGCCTCGTCTTACCAGTGTTGGCCACCTGTTGCCAAAAGGCAAGCAGCTTAGGACAATGCAGACATCAATGCGTTATTAGCTCAGGTCGAGCTGTTAAGATCTTGAAACTTGTGTTATTGCCAGAAAGGGTAAAACCTTGCATCTTTTTACAGGTATAAACCTGCGTGGGAAATCACAACGATGGTACACGTAGCGGCCGTACTCGATCGTGTATTGTAACGCCCTGGATTCTTTGATTCGAAGTTTAGCATGCCACGGATATCCATGTTACTCCAGTCGTTTATGCCATCAGCCGAATACCTTCTTTGCTTCTTGCTCACGGCCTTGTATTTCAATTTAAGAGTGTTAAGAAAAGTTTCTCTGCCCGCGTTGCTCATTACACGCCTTGCCAGCACCACTTTCTTGTTCGCGACATTGTTGAGCAACTTATTTCTCCTTCCTTCTTGATTTTCACACCTCACCTAGATCCTGGTGTCCAATGACATTTTCAAGATGCTGCAGTGGGAACGCATTCTCTTCTTTTGCCTTTTCCTCTTCAGATAAAACTCTAGTCCTCACGATGGTCACGTGTGTCTCTGCAAAACACGCGGCAGCTGAGAATGCGTGAATATTTATTCGCAGTGAGCAGCTGGCTCAACCACAAGTGGCTGCCTGATGATATCTATTGGAAATTACCGAAGCGTGCCATCTGCTCTGAAGTGAATGTTAAATGCCCTCTGGAATTAACTTTTACAAAGGTATAACACAAAAAAAGCACAGAAGTCCTTGAGGATAATACAAATACAAACCTCGCTTCGTTATTAATATGTTTTATTTAATATTGCGTCAAACTAGGACCCTTATGTAATAAACAAGGTCCTTGCTTATACACAACTGACAGTTAACCAGAATAGTTCACACAAGCCTGACTAATGATCAGACACTCAATGTTGAGAGCAGTCCACAGTTTGCTTGTGATGAATCAACGGTGGGGAAATTATGCACTCCCAAAAGAATGGTGTGACTGATGGGATGTGGACAAATATTTATTCATGCTTAAAGATGTAATTATGTTTCAGTGATCCACTGAAACCCCCAAATAAGAAAATTACCCACAGCTAAGTTGTCAATCTAATTATTCTTTCATATAAAATTACGAAGTCTGCCAAATAAAAATCTTCCGGATCTCATTTGATAAGAGTCCAAAGACATTCTGCCTAGATTAATTATCCTGACTAAATTGTCCCTGGTGCCCAAGAGATGTTGTAACATGCTTACCCCTCACCGCTAGACAACTGCTAAACAGAGCAATATAGCTTAAATTAAAACTGACTAACTGACATGGCAGTCTGTCATGGTTACATTTATAATCCTGTTGAAAGCAACTTCCTGCCACATGCAGACGTTTGCGAATTCAAATCCGGGTCTCGATTCCACTCACCCCATCATCGCTATAGGTTTTGTAAAATGTGTACCACTTTGACAGAGATCAGGAGTGACTGGTCCATTAAGATACTGGTCTCCGTCACGCGAATACGGAATTTTTACTCCTGGATTAGCGTTTGCAATGAAGATGAGTGGCAACATGCGTGTATGGAGGCAATTTTATTACATATATGAACTTGTATACAGCAGGAAACATTTAAAAACCAGATAACACTTCTGTATTCGCCAAGTCACAGTCTACGGGCTGCGAATGTAATCATGCTAAAGCCTGAAATTTAATATGACCAAGATGTATAAGTAAGAATATGATTTCGGAAGACATTCAAAGGCACCTGCTCTCGGAGAGAATCAATAGGATTAAAGGAACTGTGCTGGTGCATTCTCGCCGCGTTTATTAGCTGAACAAGATTAGAAATAAATTAAGATTGGCAGGCACGTGGTTTGAGCGAGCATTCTAGGCTTCAACAGGACCTAATCGGCCTTTCCACTTTACCACAGAAGCTTCTTTGTAATAAACAAAAATGAAACACATTCGTCAATATCATATCAATTTTATAGTTCCCCATACGACCGTACAAATGCACAAATACAAAGACCCCCAGTCTAGCCTTAACAGACTGTAGGGGTTGCTGTTAGTGTGCACCTATACAAGGCTAGCTCGGAGTACAAGGGGGTGGGTGGCCAGCACCAAGCCTAGCCACCTTTGTCTCCATAGTCACAATTAATCTACCTCGGGGAGGCCCAGGACCAGTTCAGAAATTCGTCAGTGGTGTTGACTGTGAGCAGAGAGCGAACTCTGGGTCGCCGGGTTTGTAGCTACACTATCACTCTGCACATTCACACAACCACGTACTCAGCGGCACAGAAAAAATAAACCAGGTCAGTGTGCTATGCTAGAGGGTGGTGCCACTGTCACCACGTAAAAATGATAAAACCCAGAAGAGGTCCAGGACAGGTTCACGTACCAATTGCTACTGATGATACGCGGGCTGAAAATAAAACCCAGGTTCCTGAGATTTCAACGCGTTGCATGGACCACTGCACCGCCGCTCCCCGCCGCTCCCCGCGTACACAGACACACACGTTGCAATATGCTGGCTAATCCACGCGGCAGTCCTTGTGGACTCAATCCCCCACGCACAAAAGCCCAGCACTCGCCGCTCGGCTGATACGGCTAATGCTGTTCGTCTGACGGCTGTCAGAGCTCATAATGCCGCCACATTCCCAGCTTGAATTTGCTCCGATTTCCTTGCAAACTGAAGCGCTTATATTTTTAACCCTCGGAGCCCAAAGCAATGACCCGCTCTTTGGTTGTAGAGAACTTGTGTTTGTATCGGTTTTTCGAACAAAGGTGTGAGGTCTGTAAAATATACGAGGTTTAACCCCTTCCAGCAATGATAAAAGTGTTAAGATCTTAAAAACACTAAATGGGACACCTTTTTGCAGTATTTGTACAACGGCAAAAAAGGTCCAATGGTTGAAAGGTGTGAGGTCTGTTTTTTTTATATATACACGTATAATAAATCATAGGAAGTGGGGAGGGGGGGATACTGTAATCGCGTTAGTTTAATGAAATGTAAATTTACCTGATTTATTTATATTCAGTGCCGGCGAGTGATTATACTCAGATTTGCATGCATCTCATTTGCTCTGCCGTCCAGGCTGTTCAAGGAAATAATTCATTTTGGGAATTATTCATGCAGACGCACAGTGCCCAGGCTAGAGAGGTTATTGAAGTGCCGGAGGATTTTCGTCCAAACAGTGTCTATTAAGTCACTTGCGCTTGTCAAAAACCGCCATAAGACTGTTATGTTTATGAGCTAACCAGCACTTGTTTTAACAAAAATGTATAACCCTCCAGCAGCACAGTATCCACTGGAATAATACCATTTAGACACTAGTCTATAAGAAATGGGGTGTGTTTATTTTTTTTTATTGCGCTCACCTTCAGTATTTTGATAGCTGGATAACCACTCATTAATTGGCTGAAAACATCTCAGGATGTGAAGGACTACAGAGCTTGGGAAATTGTTGGCACTAACTCACTGCCTGGCTGCTGCCTTCAAGCTTGCCCTGTTGTTTTTCAGTGATTGAGAGACGCAATTTGCATGAACGACGATGCAATATATACAGCTCATTTCTAGTATTACAATTTATAACGCACACAAATTCCAAGCCTGGTCAGGGCCGAGACACGGAGATTATAATTATATTTTTTAGCACTTGCCTCTGAAAACAATGCCCAGAGATAAGTAAGCTCTTTTCCTGGTCACTTGTGATTTGGGATCTTTAGTGAACTGAGATCTTATAAACAAGACTCGGAAAAGGTTCCTCAGGATCTATCGACAGGTTGCAAAGTGGTAAATATCCTTGCCTCAAAGTAAGAAGGTCCTGCCCGAAGTGGTTCGATTTCTGCGTCCTTTTTTCTTTCTGTGTTGAAGTTGTTGTTCTCCGCCCCGTTCTGCATGGGATTCCTCTGGGTTTTTCCGGTTTCCTCCCATAACTCATTTTGGCCGATAACATCACAGTATATAAGACGCAGTGTGTGTAAAATGTTGGCAACGGCTATCCGCGTGGCTGCCTTTCCCCCACCTTTGCACCTCTTAGTGAGCATCTTGTTTGTGATTGCTCCTTCTCGGCCGAGCACTATCTAGACCTCTGGAAGCCTGAATGAATTTACAACCTGGGCAACCCAGTCACTCGAGCGAGCCGCTTGTGTTTTGACGTTTAAACCTGGGCAACCCAGTCACTCGAGCGAGCCTCTTTTTTTGTTTATTTACAACCTGGGCAACCCTGGGAGAGGTAAACCCATGCCAAGAAACTTGACCCGGCATTGAACAACACCTGC
>JAZEWU010000021.1:4877798-4888310 GCA_036362915.1 Geotria australis
TTTTTTTTAAAATGTACATCCTGGGCAACCCAGTCACTCGAGCGAGCCTCGTTTATTTTGAATTTACAACCTGGGCAACCCAGTCACTAGAGCGAGCCCGTTTTTTTGTTTCTTTACAACGTGGGCAACCCAGTCACTCGAGCGAGCCTCATATTTTTAAAAAAAATTTACAACCTGGGCAACCCAGTCAATCGAGCGAGCCAGGTGTGTTTGACGCTACAACCTGGGTAACGCAGTCACTCGAGCGAGCCTCGTTTATTTTGAATTTACAACTTGGGCAACCCAGTCACTCGAGCGAGCCTCGTTTATTTTGAATTTGTAACCTGGGCAACCCAGTCACTCGAGCGAGCCCGTTTTTTTGTTTATTTACAACGTGGGCAATCCAGTCACTCGAGCGAGCCTCGTATTTTTTTTTATTTACAACCTGGGTAACGCAGTCACTCGAGCGAGCCTCGTTTATTTTGAATTTACAACCTGGGCAACCCAGTCACTCGAGCGAGCCTCGTTTATTTTGAATTTGTAACCTGGGCAACCCGGTCACTCGAGCGAGCCCGGTTTTTTGTTTATTTACAACGTGGGCAACCCAGTCACTCGAGCGAGCCTCATAATTTTTGTATTTATTTTAGAACCTGGGGAACCCAGTCACTCGAGCGAGCCTCGTATTTTTTTTATTTTATTTACAACCTGGGCAACCCAGTCACTCGAGCGAGCTCGTAATTTTATTTTATTTTACAACCTGGGCAACCCGGTCACTCGACCGAGCCTCTTTTTTTTTTTTTTACAACCTGGGCAACCCAGTCACTCGAGCGAGCCTCGTATTTTTTTATACAACCTGGGCAACCCAGTCACTCGAGTGAGCCTCGTTTATTTTGAATTTACAATTTACAGAATGTGCCTGGGTGGATGACCATCATGCGCAAATTACAGTTATAATAAGCACTGTGGTCAGAAGAGGGCAGTATGGTGAAATACATTGGTCTGCATTTCCATCACCTTGACAAACCCAATTCTGTCCGGCATGTGAGAGTATGTATATATGCCTCTCTCTGTCTTCCTGTCTCTGTGTCCTTGTGTCTCTCCCTGCCGCTCACCCTCCCTCCCTGTCTCCCTCCGTGTTTGTCTTTAAGGAAGTGACGGCCATCTTAGGGGACGCTGGCAGATTTTTGCCGCTCTTAAGAGTTCCAGTTTCACGACCTTTAGATATATTCGAAGTAGCCTTAATCATTTAATATTTGTTCCTTTGGTTTGTATTGGTTGTTTTTTCTTTCATTGTTTACATGCCGTTCTCTTCGCGGCCCTTGTGCAGCTCTTTGTGACCCTCGGGTGAAAGGCGCTATATAAAATGCTATTATTCTGTTTTGGAACAAATACCGTCATTATAAATTGCAATGTCACATTATTAAATAGTAACACTAATCGCTCTCTGTGTCTTTGCTTTTCACTCGAGGTGAACTACAAATGCATCAACGCCAAAAAGAAGCAGAAGAAGAAAGATTATCAACATTCCGGCATCGTGCGGCTTAAATCCTGCAAGGTGATTTCACCGATCATGATAGATGCCTCCGTTACGCTGCACGCAAACAAACGACACGAGGCCCACAAGGGATCGCGGGATACCAAAGCCGCGAGAGATTGTGGGATTCCAAAGCCAATCACGTACAGTATCCAGGGTGCTGCACCGTGCAGTGTGCACACCCAGTTGCCTTTGTCTCACCCAGTGCTGGTGCTCATCACACCACAGCAGATTCTAATTTAGGCCGAGTAGACGTAAAGGAGCCCCAGGATTGGTTTAGCTAACACAGGCCCCTGACGTGCATGGTCAGGAATCTGGGATGCCAAAGATATATTGCAGGGTGATATCCATGAAGACGTATCTACCCAAAATGGAATGCATACACACACACGTGCAAACACCCCAGACGCAAAGATCCCCCACTTAGCCTCATAGGTTGGAGGAGAAAGTGGAATTAGCGACGACTTACTGGGCTTGAAACAAAACATGAGGTGTTGGTGTGGTTAGGATTATGTCTTGCCAACTTTGTCTTCCCAATGCATACGCTCAACACCATTCACTCAAATTGGGCGGATACACCCATACGCACACTCTCCCATGTTTAATATCCATCCTACAACACACGCACGTTTACTGTGCTAACGTATTCCCACCTTCCTCACACAAACATAAGCAGACAAAAAATCCCCCATATAGCCTTAACAGACCATCGGGCCAAGTTGTTTTGGCGAGCATTTATAAAGGCCGGAACGGTGCACGATGGGGTGGGTGGGCAGCCTTATGCCCGGCCACCTTTGTCTCTCCGATGGCGATGTCTACACACTGCAATTAGTACTAAGTTGAGGCTGAGTCGACCTAAAGGAGGCTCGGGACTGGTTTAGAGTAATCGTCACCTAGCGTTAGAAATGAGCAGGTATTGAACTTGGGTTGCCCGGTTCGTAGCGCAGCACGCTAACCACTACCCCACTGCTCCCCATACATACGTGCACACAACACAGAGTAGACACACAAATGTGCTCTGAAGGTATTGGCTCTGCCTGCCCTACAGATGTACGCGGAATACACCTTCCTGGACTACATCTCCGGAGGCTGTCAGATGAATTTCACGGTAAGCTTAAAGCCGTTAAGACTCTCTCCCCTCCACTATCACCGACCTAGGAGCTGAACTCTGCACCGCTGCTCACTGTACAGCTGGGGGCTCAGTCTTAGTGTTACTCTGGTATGTAGCTCAGGCAATAGTTGTTACGTGTTTTATCTGGATATATGCGCCTGCGTGTCTTTGGGTTTTGGGAAAATGTTACACACATACTTCGTTATCCGCGCCGGGATCCGTTCAAGAAATGTTCGCGGATCGTAATTTTCGTGAATGGCGCCATGTCCCTCATACACATACCCATCAGCCCTAAATATTGTACTAAAAACTAGCAATAAACACTTGCACGTACTACACAATGCAGGAAAAGCTGAAAACAAAAGATTTTAAAACATGCGACTGTACAGATGCGTTACCCACGATGGTAGAGTCTTCCTAATACCCGTTGGCCCTGAGCCGCTTTGGGTTGTGCCTTCCAAAAGCAGTAGCATCCTCAGGTGTCTCGGCAAAATTTCGAAAGTATGTGGATTCACGAATCGTAAATTCGCAGATGAGTATGGGTGTAAACCTAACTGCAAAATGTAAATAATGTAATCTCCCTTGAGTGACACTTTTTTTATTTAAAGCCTGTGACTTCATAATTGCTACATTGTTTGAGAGGAAACGCTTTAATTAAATTAGAGTACAGTCTAAAACATTTAAATTAAAGTTATATTGCCCTGAGTGTTGTCAATATTTGTAGTTAAGTCATTGTTATCGTGTCCCTGGCATAGATGAGTGAAATTGTGGGAAGGTATATTTTTTATGTCATTCTTGTCCTCTGCGAATCTGAAGCGTTTTATGTGAAGTGTGGCAGCGTGCACTATATAATTGGATCCACAATTATGTGCAAAGTATTTCATTATAATTTGTTAAAAATGCATTATGTGAGAGTGTTAAGGTGAAAGCTATTTATTCGAAATTTAATTGAGTGTACCACGTCCACGCTTGTCATTTAAAAATTTCAAAAACTTCAAACCGATCTATTAATTGGGCCCTGTTAAAATATACTGTGGATTAAACTGCTCCGAATATATTCATATCTAAAATTACGTCCCGTTCTGAGGCTCTCATTAAAAGAAGACAACAGTTGATTTAAAAAGTTATAAATCCGTTTTATAAACGTTACTTTAATGAAGATGATGGTGTAAACGAAGTGAGTGTTAACGTGTAAGATGCTTAAGATTAGACGAGAGCCATAACCAGCAGTTTTCTAGTCGCCATTTTAAACAGTCAGTATTCAGGTTGACTCGGGTTGGCCGATTGCCCCCCAAAGCAAAACTGCGTGGCTGGATGCCCTTCCGGATGCGAATCTCCTTTATTCGGAGGCTCTTCAGATCGTTATTTGTCTGGAACCCCCCCCCGAACTGCTCACCAAGGCAGGCCCTAGCATGAGCGCTAAACTCCAGGTTGATATAGCTCTGGGGTTCATTGGAACACACAAACCCCTCGACCCCGATAAGGTTATGATCTACATGGGGGAACCTTTATCTGCGTGCGCGTGCAAAGGTCGGCATCGACTTCACGGCGTCCAATGGAGACCCGCGCGATCCATCGTCGCTGCACCACATCAGCCCGACCGGCATGAACGAGTACCTGGCGGCGGTGTGGGCCGTGGGCCAGGTCATCCAGGACTACGACGCGTGAGTGGCCCACACGCGGGAGTCACATATGTCCTGCGTCCACATGGCACCCACGTGTGGCCTCCACCAATCCACCGCTAGCTTCAAAGGTGGCTCTGTGGTCTGTCCATGTTTTGTTTAAATCTCTTGCTGCTGCAAGAGGTTCCCTTCTTTTGTGTTGTTTTTGCAATGGGTGGGATCCTTTGGTCGAGTAGGTTTACCACAAGCTGTTTTACGGCCGTGCGTGGGTTTCCTCCCACACACAAATTATGACAAAATGCAAAATTAATTGACACGTTCCAGGCGTTACCCTCCTCTAAATAAGCCGTGAGACTCCGTTATGTCTCATTAGATATATTAATACTTAGTTCCACTAAGGAGCTCCATTCAGATAGCACATCCAATTTATTCAGGTATCAACTGCTCCTAAGAGTGAGGCGCTTACAATATTTTGTCTATTTGTTTACGGTCGGTTTATTTATCTGCAAGCTGTTGTACAAAATTACTAGTCCGGGACATAATTAGTGAATCTCGCTCTGGTGGACGTGCGTTCTTAGGCTAATGAGTGTGTGGGGAAGATTATGGATAATGGCAGATAATGACAGTTAATGAAAAATAATGGTAGGTAATACGAGGTAATGATAGAGGTAATGGCCCTTATGGCGGAGCACCAATGGGCGCAGGTTGTCCATGTAGTGGCAGCATCTGCGCCTCACAGAAAGAATGTCCTGCCCGAATGGGTTCGACTCCTGCCTCGGGTGTCTTTCTGTGCGGAGTATGTGTGTTCTCCGCCTGTTCTGCGTGGGTTTCCACAGGGTTCTGCGGTTTCCTCCCGCAACTAAAAAACACTCACTAATTAATTGGCCGTTACCATCAGACTACAAGGGGATGCAGTGTCTGGCAGGTTGGCGCAAGCTGACCGCGTGGCTGCCTCCCCCCACTCCCACTCCCACCACCCCCCACCTCTCTGCGGTTTCATGCAGCACCTTGGGACCACTCGGTGAAAGGCGCTACTAAATAAATGCAATACGTTATGCTGATCAAAACAAGAGGTGGAAAGAGCTGCCAGCATCATGCTCGTGTCACAGATGCTCCTTAATAACCCCGTGACAGGTCCATTAACATTACGGTTCTTGTTTTATGATTTATTTGTGTTCAGGGACAAGCAGTTCCCAGCTCTCGGATTTGGAGCTCAGCTTCCTCCAGAGTGGAGGGTAAGGATTCGTGCATATTTAGTAATAGTATATACAGTAAAACCTCGATTTAATGGACCTTTATTCAACGGACTCCAGAAGCAACGGATGCTGTCTGCTACTTCGGAGACAGCGGTTGTTGTTGGAAATAATGTAAAAAATATTTTTTTATTGAAATATTTGTATTGCCGCTTTTAGATACATGTATTGGTCTGTTTAATGGTGTGCATAATAGATGGGTTGTTATAAGATATGGCCATTACTCTGTAAATAAGAGCGTCTTATAAACATCTGCATTCAACGGACTTCTGGACACGCATTTCCCCCTGATAGTCTGCTAAGAGTCCATTAAATCGAGGTTTTACTGGATATCTTAAAATATTAAAACATCTTTCTGTTTTATTCACTTACCATTCACTGGTCCGCACTTCCACCATCCATCCGTTTTGTTTCAGTTTGCAATGTTTTTTTTATATTTATTTGAAAACGTTATCCCCCCACGAAAAACGTCGCCTCTCTCTCCCACAGGTCTCGCACGAATTTGCCCTGAATTTCAACCCCTTAAACCCATTCTGCACAGGTATGCACGACACTCACTTCATCCCGACGAGGGCTTCCCCAAGTGCATGTGCACGTGCATCTTTAACCTATCACTGCTTGCGTAAAGAAAAATAATTTTGTAATTTTGTGATTATGTACGGCGCCGTTGCGGAGTTTTGCTCATAGGGCGCTTTGCAAGGACTATCGTTTTCTAAATTATTGTTCACATCAGGACGCTGTTTTGGTGTAATCGTTAGCACGCAGGAGTTCTAATCCAGAGGTCGTTGGTTCGATATTCCAGCGCGGCAGTTGAAAGAACATGGGTGTGCTTCATGAATCCTACCCCCACCGCTTCTGTACACCGAGCCTTGCAAATGCGTACAATGACAGTCAATCGGCAGGTTGCGGTGTGGTTACATGTTTGTAGATGTTTAAAATTACAGCAGGAAACACCCAGTGATCTTGCAAGCTCTGAACGTGTGATTCCTGCGGTACAAGAAAGTTCAAACTAACCAACGCAACCAAAAGATATATTGTCAGATTTGAACCTGTGTCCATGTGACTCATAACCAAGAGCAAACCAACTCAGCCATTGTGGTGGGATCAAGTGTGGGTACACCCACCTCTTCTGAGACGTCTGTCCAGCATGGACGAGCTTCTACACAAGAGCCGACAGCTTACCTTTTCAGTTCGAGAGAGTGCTCTGCAACTCGGGATTTCCAGTTTGTGCAAGACATTCGTCCGGTTTAATTGAATCAAATCGATCGGTGACCTTTATTCAAGCCACGCGCAAGCCCTTTGAGATAAAAATTCCTTTCAGGTGCGAGCGTATAATTCCAGAGTCGCTTCAACACATTTGCTTCTAAATTCTTAACGTTGGTTCCCCACAATTTACGTGAGAGTTCAACACACGTACATTACAGTTACTCTAACTTACCCCCAATCAATCGAAACCACCTGTTTATGTCACCTGAATCTAGAAAACCTCGGGTGGCATTTGCTGCCTTTGTAACAATGACAAAGCCTCCTGTCTAAGCGACTGTGTTTCGTTGAGCGGTAGCTTTGCGCGTGAACGAGTGGACAGTGTGGCAGCCCATGACACCTGGGTCTGTCCTGTGACCTCCTGTCGGCGAGCCTTCGACACTTCACGTGGCCTCAAGGTGCATATGTCCCGGCACAGGCGCCGTGGTGAATGGCGGTTGTTATTATTATTGGTATTAGTGTGGCCGTCCGCCAACGACTCAAGTGTTGAGGGAAGCCGTGTCGTTGTCTGGAGGTACTTTTTTCCCTGAGGGTTCAGCGCGGGTGACGGTGGCCTCACCCTGTCTCCCACCCCCCGACTCGTGCAGGTGTGGAGGGCATAGTGCAGGCGTACATGGCGTGCCTGCCCCAGGTGCGCCTCTACGGCCCCACCAACTTCTCCCCGATCATCAACCACGTCGCGCGATTCGCCGCCGCTGCCGCCCAGCAGCCCGCGGCCACGGTGAGGAGACCAGGCGGCCGCCAGGCTCGCGGGCCGTGCGGGCGCGAACGCAGCCGGGTTTGGAAACGCGGGTTCGGGATGTTCGCCACGGTGCCCGCGCAGGGCTACGAGCACTCTGACACCACGTGAAGCGCCTGGCTGAGGTGACTGGCAGATGAATGTGGTGTGGAATGTTCACACACATACTTTCCTAGGTCGAGTCAGCCTCAAATGGGTACTTGGTGCGGTGTGTCACTATAGCGTTGCGGTGTTGGCCACCCACCCCATTAGGTGCCGTGCCGGCCTTCATAGGCGATTGCTAACGGCACTTAACCATACAGTCTGTTAAGGCCGTATGGGAGAACTTTATCTTCATGCAACAAATGTGGGTAGTGCAGTGGTTAGTGTACTGCTTTACAAATCTGGCCAACCAGAGTACGATTACAAAACAGCGGTAATCAGCGATATCCGAACTGATCCTGAGCTTCGCCTTAGTCTGCTAGGCCTTAAATGAGCACCTGGTACAGTGTGTAAACATCAGCGAGCCGAGCGGCCAAAGCACAGCAAGCTGGCACAGTGGAGAGCTCAGGTGGTGCATCTGCCAGTCATCTCGGTCATGCAGCCCATGACACCTGGGTCTGTCCCGTGACCTGTCGGCGAGCCTTCGACACTTTACGTGGCCTCAAGGTGCATATGGCCTGGCACAGGCGCCGTGGTGACGTCACCGCCACCTAGTGGCGAATGGCGGTTGTTGTTAAACATCAGCACTTGTCTATCAACGGCTTCCTGGTGCGTCTGTGTGCGCGCGCTCGCACAGCAGCAGTACTTCGTGCTGCTCATCGTGACGGACGGCGTGATCAGCGACATGGACGAGACGCGCCTCGCCGTGGTGCAGGCCTCCAGGCTGCCCATGTCCCTCATCATCGTGGGCGTCGGCAGCGCCGACTTCTCGGCGATGGAGTTCCTGGACGGCGACGGAGGGATCCTGAAGGCATCGTCGGGCGAGCCGGCCGCCCGCGACATAGTGCAGTTCGTGCCCTTCCGCGACTTCCGCAACGTGAGCCGTGGTGGCTTTCCTCTCTCTCTCTCCCCGTGTCGCGCAGGCGTGGAGCGGGGACGGCGAGCGGGCGCGGCGCACCCTTCCCTCTATATATATAGGGTCCGGGGAAGGGTGGGATGGGACTCATCAGAGTTGTGGCTCGACAGATCCTTGTTCATGAAGCTGATTGCAACTATCATCGAAACGTCGTACCTTCATTGTAAACGTTGTGGTCTCGCTCTCCAACATACCAGTGTGCTGAAGTAGTAACGAATTGGTACGTTTTTGTTCACGTGACAACCCTTACTGATTGGCTGTGTCGAGTAGAGGCGGGTTTACGAGACTTATACATTTTTACGTGACCTAACTCATAAAAAAAGAGCTAGACTATGGATAACATTGGTCACGATAACCTTCGTGTTAAGTATCTGGAATGTGTTGTTCGCGTCGCACCACGAGATGGAATACTTGTTTGGGTCTCTCGCAGACCAGTACAACCCACTGGAGCAGACGTCACAGCAGGGAGCAGCACTTTTCCACTGGCTGTGCCGGAGAGTGGGGTTTATTAATTACAGTAATTAATCATCCCAGCTATAATAATAATCCTGCACGGCCGAAAACCAGATTTGAACCCAGGATCTTGGCGGTGCCAGCTCGATGATCTGACCCCTGAGCCACCAGGCCACCTCCTAAAAAATATAATGAAATCGGCATGCAGTACCGTATCCATGAAATCTTCTTCTTCTTTGCGATTCTTCGAAGCACGATGGCCAGCTTCTGGACATCGTCGTCTTTCAGCTTGGCTTCGAAGTGTTTGGTAGAATTCGCAGGCAATACCAAGTACTACCTGACAGGGATCGCGACGTGAACGCTTCTACCTTGAGTTGCTTATTTTCGGCTGAACCAGTCAGAAGCCAGATGATTCCTCCAACGTAGGAGGCAAAATGTCATGAAGGAGAGAGGAGTTACAGTCTTCCTTCAACCAGGGCTGTGTTTGTCGTGTGTCATCTCACAGGCTCCCAAGGAGGCGCTGGCTAAAGCGGTGCTGGCGGAAGTTCCAGGACAGGTGGTTACCTATTTCAAGCAGCGTGGCCTCGCACCAGCGGTTATTGAACAGGCGGCACAGTAGCTAGGACACAGCGACAACAGCAACAACACGCAATGAAACCTGGATTCTGCACGACCTAATGAAAACGAAAGTGATCTCTGGCGTTTTAATCGTCAGTTTTACATGATTTATGCCAAGCTTATTTTGTTCTTTCCAATGTTTAATTTTAGATTTTTATTTCCTTTTGTTAAAGAGAGGGTCCATGTTTTAGCAAGTGCTGAGAACATAGGTTTTATAAATTTTCGTGCCCTGTGTGTCAAATTATTTAAAGTGAGGCCCAAGTTATGCCCAGTGCTGAGAACATAGGTCAGAGATTGTTCATTTTTGAATATTTACCACCGAGTCAAAACTGTTGTCATGGCTTTCCTACAAAACAGGAGGCTGTGTAAAACTTTGGAAGGATGGTGACAGAACTGTGCTTGTTATTAGTTAGTAACATGGGCCTGTAGTATTAGATTTAAGAGCACAAAGGTGTGCAGCACAGCATGCATAAAAGCGGTCAGCCTTATCCAGACCATCAGCTCAAAAGAAATAAATGTCTACCCATTTTGTAATTTAGACCGCCAACCCTAGGAGTTGAGAAAATGATGCTATTCCAACAGCAGTATTCATCAGCCTCTCCGTCTCAGGCATCAGTGCTACAAACAACTTACACATTTTTCTGCAGCTTTTCAAAATGTACCTTAAACTTTAAAGGCTAGTAAGACTGGAACAAACTTAAATTACATGTTAAAAACAGCCATAGTGCAATGCCTACTTAGCACACGAGTGCGACTTGTTATTAAAATGCAGTTAGTTTCTGTAGAACTGCATTGTTGTTTGCCATTGTAGCGATGAAAAACAAAACATATTAATGGTTCCTGTAAATGAGCATTATTTAGTTAGTTGCAAAACGATAAACAA
>JAZEWU010000021.1:4891754-4926497 GCA_036362915.1 Geotria australis
TTGCATCAGGGGTAGAGTGAGCCGAGGCAGAGAGTGAAGTACTGATGATTGCAGTGGCAAATATGTCAGGAGTGAGAGCGCTAAGCTTTCGAAATTGGATATGGCGCTTGGTGATGGGAATGGGAGGCGGTATTTTGAGATCAAAGTACACAGCAGAATGATCAGACAAACCTCGATCAATGACAGACATGTTGGTTACCGAAATGCCCCGGGAGCAAACCAAATCGAGAGTATGGCCGCATCTGTGAGTGGGAGATGTCACGTGTTGAGTGAAGCCCAATGAGGTCAGAGTGGCCATGAGATCCCTTGCAAGGGGGCTCTTAAGAGTCAACATGGATCTTGAAATCACCAAGAATCAGGATCCTTTCAGAACAGGAGCACATCTTAGAAAGCAGCTCAGACAGTTCATTGACAAAAGAAGTGGAAGCTCCAGGTGGACGGTAGAGCAGCACCAACTTCACAGGTTGAGCCGACCTCCAAAGCAAACCGCATAAAAACCGCACAAAACGCGATGTCAGACTACAATAAAAGAAGACTGTAACGATTAAAACTTAAAATATAAAGAGAAAACTTAATAATACGTGATTATAAACAACAACAAAAATAATTAATGGCTGAAACCTATACTAGAAAATGGACAGCAGCTTGCGCCCAGTATAACTAACTATATATATATCAATTTCAAGAATCGTATTGACGAGATACTATAGAAATACTCATGAGGTAATGACTAAGGAATTGGCACCATAAAAAGGGAGAAAGAACAGGGCAGGGAGATTTAAGAGCGCACGTGATACCTAATTACAAACACACGAGTAAATACAGTATATGTAGACTGTATCGAATTAAGAGAGGGGGGCGCAGAACACAGTATCTGACGTGAGAGTGATGAAGGAAGGAGAGTGAGAGAGGAGAGAGAGTGAGGAGAAATTATGTGATCCGGTGTTGTTACCGTATGGAGCTGTGAAGTGATGAGAAGCATAGGCCTCAGGAAAAGCCTAAGGCTTCTCAACTGGGAAAGGCCTCGGCTAGCAAGTTTAAGACACAAGTTACAGACTTTTCAAATTAACGATTAGCAACAAAAACGCCAAATAAACATTAGCACTAAAATATAAATATAAACACAACAATTAACTGGGTATATTAACTTTTCAAGCGTGAGAGGTGCTCAGACAACACGCGGCCCTCACGCCTGTAACGTTAGTCTCCAAAGTTAAATCCTCCCATAGACTCCAATGTCAAACGTGAGGAAAGAGACAGAGAGAGAGGAAATTTGATGTGTGAACCGATGCGGGTACTGTATAGATGACGACGAGTGTTGAAGCTTGAGCTGGGAAGAGGTGAGACGAACTTCACAAGGACAAAGGCTAGAAGGCAAGGCCGCAGCTCCACTCGCTTCCTCCAGACGTAAGTTTAAGACTTAAAATATACCGATTAACAGTAAATACTTAAACAAAAACATTAAAAGGAAAGTAAATAATAAAGTCAACAACAAGAATTAAATGATTATGGTATTATTAAAGCAGTCTTTAAAGCAATCGTGAGAGCGGCAATCGCCGCGTCCCGCTCTATCGCGTGGTCACGTGATATCATGCCACCGGCTCTGCTCGTGATAGGGATACTCAATCAAGGAACACTTCGTAAAATAATAAGTGGGAAAATTTGGATTTGAACCCGGGACCTCACATCAGAAAGCGGCTTGTCTGTTCGGGTGAGGAAACACGCGCCGAGCCACATCGGCATAGGCTAAGTAGTGTCCTCGGAACTTTATGATAAACATTACTTTGCATCACTCATATTACACGATGATTCCACGGACTCTGAACACCATGAGAAGCGGAGACGCAATGCCGCTACATTCTCCTGACACTAAACTCGGCTCATGAACTTGGTGACGCTGTTGAAAGATTTATCTGCAGCCTTATTTTTAAAAAAATCCTTTAATACTTAGTGAGGCTTTCCTGTGTAACCAAATTACATCACCAGTGCTGCAGGAACACTAAGTAAATTTAATGTTAGTGTCCAGCATTCTGTGACTATGAATCAGTAACTTACCTGGTTTTGTTCACAAGGATGGCCGTGTGTTGTTGAGGAGAGTTAGAGCCTAGATAATATAGGCCGCACTTCCATGCATAGTAACAGAAACGTTATCCATCAGTATCTACATTTCCAGTGTAAACGTGTATGAGGTATGTCTTCTGGATTAGATCAGCACTACAAAGTTGTACAAAAAAGCATTTTACTTTTTGCAATTAGGCTAATTGGGCCCGATACTCGGCCCTCAATCCGGGTTATGTACGGTAAGGTTATTCAGCTCCTACTTGATCTGTCACCTCGTTCTCACGTCGTCTCTGTCTCTCAGTTACCTCATTCGGGCGCACGGCGCGTGCCGAGTGCTGACCAATTAGGAGCCGCCCGCTAGCTAACGTTACGCAAAAAGTGCATATCCAAGTATTGTAGCCATGAGACTATTTAGCACAGTCTCATGGCTACAGTACTTGGATAGGCAGCTCAAGGAGGTAATGGGCAGGTATATTTAAACAGTGACTAACGCAGGGTGTGGAACAATCAGACCAAAGGTGCAGTGTCTGTCCAGTACATTTAAGACGTGTACCTTGCTCCACACGCTATAAAATACCGGCTGGCGCAGGTAGTCAAACAAGTTGGACTTGTCTCCACGGTTCCGTAAGACAGGCGACAGGTGTGATGACAAGAGACAGAGGGTGTTTCTAAAATGATATGTTTCTGTGCGCAAACATTTTAAAACTGCAGTAATGAGCAATTAAACAGTGCAAACCATTAAAATACAAGTTGAATTCATCCAAAATAGATTGGAACAAAATTCTAAATTGGGCCAAAAAAAACACAGGCAACTCACTAGCAGAGCTCAGGAGCAGGGAGGTCAAACTGTACCATGGGTTCCTTCTAAATCACAGAGCTGCCTGGGTATTAGGTAATGACACATGCACCCTGTGGATAGAGAATGAAATCTTACAATTTACACAATATACATTTTTGGCATTTGGCTGGTTATTACATTAGTTGAAAGGCTTTTCGTATACATTATCTTGGTGTCTAGGAGGGGAGGTGGAATCATTAATCATTCTTCAAGGTTTGATACGTAGTACCAGTTTGTGGTAAATCAACTGATGTATCTGGCTATTGGAAAGTGGAATTTCCTACTCCATGGTCATAAATGGATGCAAGCACTGCCCGTTGCTGATTTGAGTGTGGAGTGCACGAACCATTGAATAATAATATCAATTTATATAGCGCCCTCACCCGAGGGTCACAAAGCGCTGCACAAGGGCCACGAAGAGGACGGCATGTCAACAACGAAAGAAAAAAACCAATAAAAACCAAAGCAACAGAAAATAAATGATTAAGGCTACTTCGAATATACTGAAAGGTCGTGAAACTGGCAATCTTAACAGCGGCAACATTCTGCCAGCGTCCCCTAAGATGGCCGTCACTTCCTCGAAGACAAACACGGAGGGAGACATGGAGGAAGGGTGAGCGACAGGGAGACATAGGGACACAGAGACAGGAAGACAGAGAGACAGACACGAGGGGGAAACAACGCCAATCCAAGTTAAACAATCAACATTGAAGCACAAGAACACACGCAACAGCAAACAACGCAGCCACAACAACAAAAACACAACATCCACACGAGACACCACGAGGCGAGTTTAGGCAAGGCAGGACTGGGCCACGAGTAGGCCGCGCAAAACATACAAAGTTACACAGCATGGCAAACAACAAAAACAAACACCAAAGTTACACAGAAACAAACCACCAACCAAAGAGAAAAGGAACAGATGAAAGATGACAAATGTACAACAAATTAAAGCTAAATAAATACGTTTAACGCAGGCAGCGGCAGCCCACGCGATAGCCTGGGCTGCCGCTCGCTTCATATGACATGGCGCACCGGCAGAGACACAGCGCCGTGTCTCTGTCACGGAAAGAATGGTCACGACATCATAGTGCACTTTAACTGTGACCACCTCCTCCTGCATCTCCCGTCACTGTTGAACATCAGGCAATTCCAAAACACACGTGATCAGCACAAACACAACCACCCTACTGCAGACATTTAATTTCACGATTAAGTGCTTACGTGTACAGACACAATATTTATTTTATGTATTGGTTTTAAAAAAGTTAAACAAGGTTAATTCTGGTGTCGTGTTAAAGACTGCAATGGTAAATGCAATAAGACGTTGCAATTCGGTTCATTATAAGGCTCCCGTACAATGCGTTTAATGGCGCAGACATGAAACAGTGGCATCTCTCTGCAGTGTACTTTGGTTTAATCGTGAGGGGTGCCAGATGAAGGCTCCGATGCTAAATGCAATATAAATTAAAGCCATGCAGTTAATAACCAGGCCTCCTGTTACCGATGTAAACATTACCACCATTAGACGTTCAGTTGACCAACTTCCTTAACCGGGTGGCTTTATCTTTTTTGCTATGTTTTTTTAATTTTCCAGCCACACACAGCAATATTCTTAAAGTTCGAGTTTAAAGTCCATCTAAAAACGAGACCTTAGCCTATATATTGAACAACTGAACTTGGTAAATTGCATTGTTTTCTTATTTTCAAATAAAACCAATCCATTGTAAATCAATAATGATTGACACTGTGGAGTGATCACAAGAAAATCTGAGAGGTTCAGCAAAACCACTTTGATATTGTAATTTTTATCTGATGTTTTCGAAAACGTTAGTTCTATTGGTCTAATGTTCTTACAATTGGAGATATCAAAGTGCATGAACCCGACCGAGAAAGGTCGTCTCCCGGGAAGGACAAGAGGTGATACAAATCCATTACATGCAGGAAGCAGCGCGGGTTGAGTCAATCAAAGCAACACATTCCTTACATTTCTCCGACATGCAGCTCACCCATCAAAATACAACAAAGACTTCTAAAAAAACCCACTGAGCGAGACGACTCATTTTCACAAGTTCTGAATTGGAATTACTGGAAAACTTCTTAAGGAGTGTAATGAATGTGGCAGGAGACTGCGGCCCCGAGAGGAAACCTACCATGCATATAAATGGGTAGCATTCGAACGTTCAAAAACAAAGATCATGAACCTGCTTGCTGTACTGCTAGCTTCTGACCACCATGCAGCCCGGGAAACTTGGGATTCTCGCAGCACTTGATTGTATCGAGGTAGCCCATCAAGCTTGGCTGCCGAGCCCTTGAATACGGGTGTGACGCAGCACACCCTGCAGAGGCATGCTGTCCGTTTAGATATGCCACAAACAGAGAGTTCTAAATTAACACCTATGAACCAATAAGCAGGTAGGCGGATATTCATTGGGTCAGAGAATACGGATGCCAATAAGTAGATGGCATGTAAGCCAGTTCAGCAAGCTTGCCATGAAGCATCCTATGGCACTGTTAGGCACAGGGCAAGGGTAATGTCATTGCATTGACAATAATCCGCTAAGGCACAGGGTAGGAATAAAGGCTGCGTTGGGTGTCGCCTGCTTGCCATCCTGGTGTGGGTTTAAAACGGAAAATGTAAGTTCGTATTCCAGTACGTGGAACTTACAAGCATTGCCCTATGGCTGTGATGTGAAAGTACAAATTATTCCTGTGATTTGACACTAGCATTTTCAGCTACAGCTTGGGCTACTTCTATCTTTAGCTGGTGTAGCAGTTACTGTACGTCACATTGAGCATAGATTTCACGCTTCACATAATCAGCAGGTCCCTGAAGTTTGAATTCGTTGCTAATATATATTCTACGTGTTTTAACATACCTGTATAGCTATGGGCTAAGGTTACTGTTAATTCAACATCTAATTGTACAGCCACGTATGTGTGTATATTATACATAAATACATGCTTGAGCACACACACAAAAGGAGTGGTAGCTGTTCTGAGGACACTAGTCCTGCTCATGCTAAACTATCCTAAACCCCATATAGGTATGTTATAATCATATTACAATATCGTATTAAGAGGATAAGTGAAACTATAAAGCATGTCATTGTTCCCTGCTAATATCCTGCTCTCAGAACATACAGACTACACCTTGCAGATGCTCATAGTAATAACACGTGGTTTCACACCCAGAGAAGCATGGATTCACCTATACCGTGAATTAATGTTAGCAAAAGACAAGCCAAGCTAGCATTTCTGTTTTTAGGCAATTATGTTCACGTACACGCTGTCAGGCCACTGCTAGATAAGGGCCTCCCACACTTTGTGGGTTGTCTGACCATACGTCACCGCAGTGGTCAGTGCGGATTGCATACAGAATATAAACTGGACAATAGTACAGTACAACAATGGATTGTGCTACACTGAACTTCACAGCCCTGTGCAGCGCTTTGTGACCCTCGGGTGAAAGGCACTCTATAAATGCTATTATTATTATGACAACGCAAAGCCGCAGAAGCAGCCTAGAGCACCTGTTTGACACACGGTAATTGTCACTCATCCAAGCGTCTTTCAGGCTCAACCCTACTTGGCCTCTGCGATCTGATGAAACTGGATGCATTGTGGGTGAATGTCATAGGCAACTATCAGCATTGCTTAATTATACATGCAAAAGCATTTTACTGTACAAACACACAATTGAGTTGGCAACCACTTGGTTGAAGTCATCATCAGCTGTTGTCATATGGAGACTGGATCTTGCTATAATGTGAGATTCCCACCAATGGATCGGAACCACAGCTATCCTGAAAGAGCAGCTCTTGAGAGCAATGCTCATACATCGAGCTGTGAAAAGCTACAAAGTAATTAAAAGTAGTTTGAAAACTATTTTGGCACGACCCAAAAAAACACAAATGTTTACATTCTTGTAGGTATGAATGAGCCTTAGGCAGTGTGTCCTGGGTTGTCTGACAGGAATTTAAACTCTTAACAAGAATAAGCACTCTCGTTATGGCAAGGAGTGCCATCACTGTGAAGTAGACCCTGCACATTACCAACGGCAAGACAGTGATGTCACTACAGCGGTCGTGTCGCACAATCCAGGACACACGGCCGAGCAGCAATCATTTAGTCAGCGTATTAGTGTCTAGTCACCAACAACTGGAGGAATTTGAGTAACGTCTACGGCTGCGGATTTTAAAATAAAACACCACTTGAAATCTACAAAGTACGTTTCCACTCAATTTTCAGGGGCTGTCATTGGCAAGACTAAGACCAAAAACTAACATTCAGACTGCGGTAGCTGTACATATATAAACAAGAACTGTAGCAGTTGTTGTTTGAGTTAGGTATTTGACTAGTGAGCCTCGCAGGATTAACGGAATTACCTAAGCAAACACATTCACTCACGACTCCCCTCTGCCTGCGATGTCTTGTATGGCACAATTTCTCCATCTGAGATCAACCCGCAAAACTTGAGGCTCATCCCATCCTCTAGTGACTCAGCGAGCGACCAAGTTATGATCGTGGGGCATTCGGAGGGGGCAGGCCCCTCTGCTTGAAATACGTCGTCAACTGCCGGGGAACCTCAGCCAAGACGCTCCTGGCCAGTGCCTCCTTTGGTCTCTGCAGAAACACCAGCAGGAAACAACACGACACGTCAGTCAGTTAAGGGAGCCTCTCCTTACTTCATTTATAACGCGCACATATTCATTCAATGTCAAAGGTATTAATTCTACAAGAGAACGACTCAGAGGCGTGAGGAAAGCGCAGAGAGGCGGAGGAGGCAGCCAGGCGGTTTACCGGCACCATATTGCCACACACTTGCTTCCTATATGTTATGGTATTATCGGCCAACTAATTAACGAGTGTTTTTTTTTTAGTTGTGGGAGGAAACCGAATAACCCGGAGGAAACCCACGCAGAACAGGGGGCGAGAACACACAAACTCCACACAGAAAGGCGCCCGAGGCGGGAGTCGAACCGCCTCGGGCGAGACCATTCTTTCTGTAAGGCGCGGATGTTACTGCGCGCGCGCGAGAGAGAGACAGGCGCAGAGAGATGACGCCACCACGGCTTACGTTGCGGAAGTCGCGGAAGGGCACAAACTGCACGATGTCGCGAGCGGCCGGCTCGCCCGACGGCGCCTTGAGTACTCCGCCGTCGCCGTCCAGGAACTCCATCGCGGAGAAGTCGGCGTTGCCGACGCCCACGATGATGAGGGACATGGGCAGCCTGGAGGCCTGCACCACGGCGAGGCGCGTCGCGTCCATGTCGCTGATCACGCCGTCCGTCACGATGAGCAGCACGAAGTACTGCTGCGACACGCGCACACAAGCACACACAAGCACACACAAACAACAAAGAACAACAAAGATCCCCGTGTGGCCTTAACAGACTGTAGGGTCAAGCGCCGTTAGCGAGCACCTATGAAGGTCGACACGGCACACAAGGGGAGTGGGTGACGAGCACCACGCCCGGCCGCTGTGTCTCCCTAGTGGCGATGTTTACACACCACACTAGGTACTCATTTGAGGCTGAGTCGACCTAGGGGAGGCCCGGGACCGGTTCAGAAAATCGTCAGTGGTGTTGGCCGTGAGCGGGATTCGAACTCGGGTGGCCATGTTTGTAGCCCAGCGCGTTAACCACTGAGCTACCGAGCACACAAGCACACACATGCGCGCACACACGAAGATCCCCCATGTAGCCTTTGCTTAGCAAGTGCACTTAGCGGGCACCTATTAAGGCCGGCACAGTCTGGGTTAACAAGAACGTATCACAGTGCAATAACCGTGAAGACAACACTACCCGGTGGCACGGTGGGTCCCCCTGTCGCTTCACAGCAAGAAATCCCTGGGTTCGATTCCCGACCGAGGTGCATTTCTGTGTTGAGTTTGCACGTGCTCCCCGTGTCCACATGGGTTTTTTGCTGGCGACTCCAGTTTCCTTCCACCATCCAAAGAAATGCTGCCTAGATTTATTGGCGTTTTACCTAAATTGCCCCCCAGTGCACTGTAATTGACTGGCATGCCGTTCTGGGTATAGCCCTGCCTTGGCTATTGCCCCCTGCGATCCAGTATGGGATTAAGCGGGTGCTGAGAAAGATGACATTTGCCCGATAACAGAACACATAGGCACTATATAGCAAACAAATACGGGTGCAAAAGGCCCCTGTCATTTAGCCTTAGGGAAGAACAAGTGGTGACAGCGAGCACTAACCAAGCTGGAAACAACACCACGGCTGGCTGCTGGCTGCCTTTGTAGCATATCCCCAGTGCTGATGCTTACACACCATGCAAGATAATAATTTAAGGCAGAGACAAACTAATGGAGGCTTAGGACTCGTTCAGAAATCCTTGTCACGGATATTATCCACGATTGTAAACTAAACTCTGGTTACACAAAACGGCCGTACATAAGCACGTGAATGTGTGTAGATGTGGACGAACAAAAGTGCTCTCGCGTGTGTCATTCACAAGCGGCTGAGAAACGTAACGGGTGACATCACATCATTTACACAACTGAAACCACACTACAGTACGCTTCCGACTGTATGAACCGGACACTGCTGCCAAGCGTGTAACAGGCTCTTCTGTGTCTTGTTTCTGTTGACATGATGACTGCTTTGAACTGGATTTCTTCCCGATATCCTTTTGGCAATATTGCTGGCAGTGTGAAATTTCCGGAGAATAATCAATAAGTGCGAAGTAAAGCTGGCGTGAAACATAAAAGCCTCGGTGTTGTGTAGATAAAATTTGCACTTAAGGATTCGAACCCAGAACGCTCAGTGCGGACATACAAACACGTGCTCCATTACAGATTATACATAGATATGATTCAGACCCAGGGGCGGCATGGTGGTGCGGTGAGTAGCACTGCCGCCTCACAGCAAGCAGACCTGGGTTCGAATACCGGCGCGGGTGCCTTTCAGTAAGGAGCTTGCATGTTCCCCCCGTGTCCGCGTGGGTTTTCGCCGGGCACCCCGGTTTTTCCCACAGTCAAAAGGACATGCTGCTGCAAAGGTTAATTGGCTTGCTGACTAAATCTCCCCCGGTTCCCTGTAATGGACTGGCGTCCCATCCTGGGTATAGCCCTCCCTTGTGCCCTTTGTCTGCCGTGATGGGCTCCAGCTCACTGCAACCCTGTACAGGATTAAGTCGCGTTTACGACAACTAATGAATGAAGGATGAATGATTCAGACCCCTTCGCCCGCCGAGCCCCGAGGCTGCCGGGTCTCCTCACCGTGGCCGCGGGCTGCTGGGCGGCGGCGGCGGCGAATTGGGCGACGTGGCTGATGATCGGGGAGAAGTTTGTGGGGCCGTAGAGGCGCACCTGGGGCAGGCACGCCTTGTACATGTCCACAATGCCCTGCACGCCTGGGGGCACCGGACACGAGCGCAAAACGACAACGATTAAAATCGTTGCTCGTCAGATGCACCCGTCGCCACCTTCACCCACACAGGGTTCTAGATTTCACGATTTATCCAACCGCTGACAATCATTTCGTAAATTATGATGGTTGCTCTTCAGAGCTCGCGACGTTTCGCCTCCCACGTTGGAAGCGAGGGAGAGAGGGAGACAGCTCGACACGGCTAGCCTGAAAGAACAGCTCAGAAGAGTGACCATCATAAAGAATCGAGCCGTGAAAACCTACATCAGTACATTTGTAAATTAGTCCACTGCTTACTGGACGCACCCTAGGGTTGGTAAGCACAGAAAGCTAGCTATACATTGCGGGGGTCAGGAAGACCGCAGTTGAGAAGCACTGGTATCAGGAGTTAATGTCAAGCTGAATGAATGACTCTTACTGGCCACTCAGTGCACATTACCGTTGCAGTATGGATTTGCTTGGTTGAAGTTCAGCGGAAATTCATGAGAAACCTGGGCGAGGAAACAAATCAGATTTAAGCGCCCGCATCGTCCAGAGACAGCGGCAATGTTTTACTATGTAAGAGCCATTACAAATCAACTCAGATACTATTTGAAAAAATAAACCACGAAGTGTAGGAAAACACGTAAAAGCACACGAGGGGATTTCTCAATTGTAAAATTCACTTTTTATCTAATTTAAACATTTAAACCAATGATCATTTACACAATCAATGAAAATGTACATGTGACTTACTAACTCCTTACCTGCCAGTTCGGCGGGATCTGTGCCCCAAACCCAAAGGCAGGGAAGAGTTTATCCCTGTAAAAGAATTACGAGACTCAGCCCAACATGCGACACTGACGCAGCGTAACGCGCAGCTGAGGCCCACAACGACCACGGCAAGAGAGAAGCAGCCACGCAAGCCATCGTCCTCTCACTGCCAAGTGTACAGAGAACTATAATCTATCATCCAGCGGTGACACGGGTGTACACAGAGCCAACGATCAAACACACAGATTGCTCGCTGTCCGCGCACTCTCGGGACCTCGTCGTTGCTGGGTCGCTACATCCCTGGCGCCCGTAGACATGGCCCCATTGGTCCTGGGCCATACCGCAAGATTGCCCTTGCTCCCCCCTACTCTCCCACGTGTCCTGTCCTCACTCCCCTCAGCTCGGTCGCTTCGCTTTCCCCATTCGTTACGTCTTCTACCTTGGCTGCATCCTTTGCTCCATTTAGATGCTACGTAAATTGCGGCTGTCGTCGTTATTAACCCAGGCCTGTCTCAAACAAGGGAATTATGGTCCCACTGGCTCTCACCTAGTTATAAAGGGCGCAGTGACAATGATGATTAACGTTTGCAGTGCGTGAGAATGCCGACGCTCGTGGGCAAAATGGAGCCATTTCCCGCATGCTAAATGGCCTGGGTATTTTTATTTTTATTTTATCCCGTTGAACTGCAGCCTATGAATTGTAACGAGTTCCACTGTACCAATGAATGTATTAGAAAACACATTAAAGCTATGGTTGATACGCAATAACATACTTGAAGAGGAACATATACAGGGAATTTTATCTAGCTGCAAAGTAAATTCTGAGTCACGTCTGTGCACCGCCTCGGTGGAAGAGTTCACCCTTGTGCTGTTGGACATGTAATATCTGTAACCCAGCTAACAGCACTGCCTCTTCACCGCAGATGCCGGGATTTTTTTTTCATTAAGTGACCTCGATGCATTATTGAGTGGAAGCGGGGACCAGTGCACGAGCCAAATGGAGCGTTTAATGTGGTGAACCTTGCGTACCGTACGCACGGTCTTCGAGATGACCTTGAAATAGTCAAATAAATATATGAATACACGATTCGGGCACGAGCGGAATATATTAATGGCCAAAACTTGGTAGGGTGGAGGTTTCAGGAATCATTTAGTTTGCTTGGCGAAGCTGCAGACAGTTACACGGACCGCAGTGAAGAAAGAAGGCCAAGGTTACTTGTGATGCCAAGCGCGCAGTGATGCCAAGCGCGCAGTGATGCCAATTGCAAAGCAATCGCTGAAAAAATGGAAATGTAGTATTGATCTTGCTGCTGCTCGTGATCAACGTGCATGGCCCAATACTCAATCGAGCAAGGAGGAGCGCTCTTCCCCCATTGGTGGATAGAACCAGGGGAGGAAATTCCACAATCCTAGTGCCATTGCAGACTTCCCGCAATGTGATGCTCATTTTGTTTACGACAAAATCATACCGAGTTAATCTAATATTTCTCCGACCCATACCCAGTTAAAATCCGCACATGGCACCACTCACCTATACCCACAGCTAAAGCCAATAAGCCACCGTTGCATTGCCACCATACAGTCCAAGCCGATAACACCGGATTTCCAACGCAATCTTCCATATAGTACTAATCAGGATTCCTACTTGCTTAGCTTCACAGATCACACGAGTTCGGGCGCATTCAGTTCAGGTCCATGGAGGCCTTACGGTCGCTCATGACGAGCGACCGTGGGCCGCGGAGTTTCGTGTCGCGAGCGGACGGGTGCAGTAGCGGCCTCACGAGTCGTAGTCTTGGATGACGTTCCCAATCGACCACAGCGCCGTTAGGTACTCGTTCACGCCGCTGGGACTCAGGAAGTGGAGTGAGTCCGGCGACCTAGGGTCCCCGTTGGACCCCGTGAAGTCGATACCGACCTGTGGTGGCACAGGGGGCGGGCGCGGGGTAACCGGTGGGAATCAGCCGTTATTTGTGTTTTGTCAAAAACCCCATTAATTAGTTAGCCGATAACATAATATATAGGAAGCAGTGTCTGGAAATATGGCGCCGGCAAACCGCCTGGCTGCCTCCTCCGCCTCTGTGCGCTTTCCTCGCGCCTCTGAGTCCTTCTCTCGTCGAATGAATATCTTCGACATTGAATTAATATGTGCGTGTTATGAATGTAAACTTATTCATATTATTAGTTAAAATTTTGTTTCGTTCATTTATTATTTGTATATGCTTTATTTATTTGTGTAAATTTGCGTGTTTGTTGTGTCGCAGGAACCCTGTAATGAGCTTGCAAGCTCACTGGGTATTTTTCTGCTGTAATAATAAACAACTAGCTATCATTCGTGCTCCGTGCATGAAATTAGACATGCACAGTCGCCGATAATATTGAGGAGAGCTCTTACCCATGCAGATATGGGGGACCAATATCGCGGAACTAACATCCGCAGAGATATCTGCGATTTTATTTGACTCCTCTTAGATGCGGGGTAGATACATTGTGGATAACCCCACTCGTGGATAATACGAGTAATGATGTAATACCTATTACTCGCTGCTAACTCCGCGCGTGACAGGATGACTTTGGCGGGCGACTCCTCTAATCCACGAACAAAGTTACGGGCAGTAAATTTAATGTGCGGGCCAGGGAGGCTGAAGCACACTATGTAGTTGCAAACGAGTACCACAGAGACTGACTGGGACGATATAAATGATTCACGCATTACTAGAGGACAAACACACCAACGTGACAATACAATCGAGATATAAAATAATGGGTTTTTAAAAACTGAACCACAGCCACAAATTATGCCATGCCTAATCTGAATAAGGAGAAGAGCTGTTGACAAGTTTGTTGTTTATTACTTTGGGAGATGTATTTCAAGCTCATCAAAACTTCAGTTCATATGAACGAAAACGTTTTGCACACACCAATGCTCCTGCACAACACTCACCGTGAAATTGATCTGACAGCCACCCATGATGTAATCCAGGAACGTATATTCAACTTCGATCTGTGGGATTAATAGACAGAGGACCGTGTTAATATATATCTCCGTACAACCGTGCCACGTGGCAAACATGAAGCTATGGTTAGGGACATGGTTATCGGTTGTTTGGACTGGGATAGTATTAAGTTTATTACGTAATGTAAGTCCTAGGTTATGGTAAGAATTTTGCTTTGGATAGAGCATAGTTAGGCTTAGTTTGTACAGGTTTAGGGGTAACGGCTACACTTGTTTTAAAATAATGGCTAAATTTAAAGTATAGTTTGGTTTTAGCGAGGGAAGGGATCAGGGCGATAGTAAGTTAAGGCGGTGTGAGATGAAGGCCAAGCTTATGCTTAATTATACCAAACACTCCGAAGCCGAGCTGAAAGACATCGATGTCCAGAAGCTGACCATTGTGCTTCGAAGAATCGCAAAGAAGAAGAAGTCTAAGAATAGATTTGGATAGGGTTTGAGTCGGGTTAATTTGTATGTGGATAGGGGTAAAGAACAGGGCCAAGGTCAGAGTTTGAATTGAAGACATTTTCACCAGGCTAGGGTTATTTTCCACTGGGCCAAAGTTAATAATTAGCGCGTAATAGTTGCTTTTCAAAGCAACGCCTGAGGATGCCTCCGGATGTCTCCAACGCGGGAGGCAAAACGTCGCAAAGGAGAGGGAGCGCTCGACACGGCTATCCTGAGAGAACAGCTTTGAAAGGCAACTACCATGCATCGAGTCATGAAAACCTACATCGTTAATTAACGCGTAGTTTCAAATTTGTATACGGCGAGCAGCGGGCCTGGCTGGGACACAAACCCGACACGTCTTGACGATGACCAAGCCCGAGCCCTTGTAGTTCTTCTTCTTCTTCTGTTTCTCGGGGTGAATGACGGTGAACTCCACCTGCGTCGAGCAGCAAGGGGGGGCGAGGTCGCGTTCACATCCATCGCTTCGTGCAAGCTCAACGAGACTAACAACAACAACAGCCGTCGTTTGCCACCAAGTGACAGGGATGTCACCCGCGGTGCTTGCGTCAGGCCAGGTGCACCTTGAGGCCACCTGAAGTGTCAAAGGCACGAAGTCACAGGACATGCCCTGGTGCCACGGGCCGAGTGAGCGACATCAGACATTTTGTCACATGTACTGCTCCTTTTGGCGAGGCGCAGTGGCAACATCCGCGCCTCGCAGAAAGAATGGCCTTGCCCGAGACGGTTCGATTCCCGCCTTGGGCGCCTTTCTGTGTGGAGTTTGTGTGTTCTCCCCCTGATCTGCGTGGGTTTCCTCCGGGTTCTCCGGTTTCCTCCAACAACTTTAAAAAAATACACGTTAGTTATTTGGCCGATAACATCATAATATATAGGAAGCAGTGTGTGGCAGTATAGTGCCGGCAAAACCGCCTGGCTGCCTCCTCCGCCTCTCTGCGCTTTCCTCGCGCCTCTGAGCCCTTCTCTCGTCGAATGAATATCTTCAACAATGAATTAATATGTGCACGTTATAAATGTAAATCATTATTAACCGTGAAGATCAACAATCGTCGCAGGATGTGGCCGACCCACCTGCCCTTTGTCCGCCTCCTGGAGCTTCTTGACGTTGGTCTTGAACTCGCCGATGAGGTCATGAGAGCCATCGCTGTCGTAGTCGTAACAGACGACCTGCATTGCACGCACCGCGCATCGATCCATTCGTGTTGACCAACGTTTGCAACAGTTTCAATTCCTCGTGTGATAGCGTTTTTGGTTTGTTTTTGCTTTTTGTCATTGCTGTGGCTTTGTTTTGTTTGCTTTGCTTTTGTCATTTTTGACGGGCCAGGTCACTCGTGCAAATGAGACTCCTGCTGTTTTCTCGAATTCTCACCTGGATAAGAAAAATAAATTTGAATTTGACAATATGCTGCTACTCACAGAGCTCCGTTTGCACACAAGTAATGCAGTTAAAAATGTCTACATCAGTTGATTATCATTTATACGAGTCCGTTAGAAAGTACAGCAGCCTCTGGTATGGTACAGTGTGGGTGTCTGCATCATCAGCCTTCGATTTGCAGCATAATGCAATGCAGAATGTTGCTTTAATTGTATTTACAATGTCACCACTTCACGATAAGAAGCCTCTTACAAATAACCCTCCCTCTGTTCCTATACTGTGTCATCGTCTGCAATGTTAAATTACTTCATTTGCATTTCAATGCAGGCAGCTGAATGTGGGACAGGAGGAGAGAAATAGTGCATCAGGGAACGAGTATAATAAACCCTGACAATAAAGCACTCACAACATACAATGTCTGGCCAAATGGTCCTGTTGATACGGTGCCCGACTTGCAATCGTAACGTTTAAAGTTCAAATCCTGGTTGGGGATCTCCACAGCCTATCATCCTTAAAGTGTTGGTAAAACGAGTACCACTTTGTGAAAGGTCAACATGATGAAGAAAGCCAGTCTGTTTTCCCAAGAAACCTTTCTAAGGCTTTTAGTAATTTCTTCCGGATAGTCCTTAATTTGGATGCCTGACCAATAAAAAAATCAATGCTTGTTTGGTAATGTTGGAAGAAACTGGAGTTCCTTATCCACAAACACTGCAATACAAATTAGAGGCCGCTTCTAGTGGGGGGGGGTTCTCAAACATTTGCACCTCAAGGCCCACTTGGGTAAGGCCTCCATGGACCACTGATAGGTTGGGTCCCACACCAGTTGAAAATGGCGGCTGTGCTGCAAAGTGGTCAGTAGAGGCAAGGACTGAGAAAAAAACCCCTCTGTACCATCCCTTGTATCGAAGTAGGTTTCCACAGATCAATTTGTGAGAATCACTCTTAATAGCTGCTCTTGTGGCATAGCCGTAGCGAAAAATGAGGAATGCTTGCCACAACTATCCCGAAACAGCATCTCTTAAGAGCAATTCTCATACCGCCTCATGTCTATACTCTGCTTTCGCTAACCTGCACCGACCCCCGTGGCAAAGTACAGTCAAACAAACCCCACAGCCGAGCAAGCACGGGAAATTCCCTCATCCAGCAGTGGATCGGCGACGCGACTCTACGTGTACGACGTGGTTGCAGCAATGAGCTGCGTGCGTCATGTGGCGGCAGGGTCACGCACCCGGACGTCTCTGTCCAGGTCCCCGTTACACAGCGCCTGCATGGCGATACTGAACGGTCTCCACGTGGGATTCAGGTTGTTCTTGATGACCTGTGAATTGACAGCTGACATTCAGGGAGGTACCACAGCCAAACACTGAAACTGCTCACATTGTAATGCACCGTTGTTACGTTAAGACAAATATCAAGGATGGTATTTACTACATGGACAAATGGGATTTGTTCCATTCAAAGTTATTCAAATGAAATTCACCGTCATCTTTGGCTACACACCTGCTCAGCAATGCAGAAGGTATGAGGAAAATCAGTGGTATGCTATTTTGCCGAAAGTGTTTAATTTTAGCTAAATATTAACCTAACACTTTTAATTTGTAAGATGATCCTGAGAGTCAGATGCACCCAAAAATTGAGCCCGGTGGCAATAAATTTATACAAATCTGGTCATGCATACACCTAGTGGATTATAAGATACACCGGATTGCACCCCCAACATCTAGCGAGAAAAAACCACAACACCGGTCTTATAATCTGGAGTATACAAACAGGTAGGTGACGTTCAAACGTGACGTGAGCCCAGACAACCCAAAAAACAATTATTGTGACGAATGTCACATGGTTTTTAAAATGTAATTTCAATGGCCAAATGCGAGGACGGTGAAAACAGCTCAATGACGAACGTGTCGGTTGCTAGAAATGCGCAGCCGCCGAGTCTAACGACTCAAACGCAGGGATGGAGGAGGTTTTTCTGAAGTGCAAGGGCGCTCTCACCTCTGTACGGTGTGCCATCTGCCAGGTGCCGTCATCCGCCTTCTTGAAAAACTCCAGGTATGGGTCAGACTTCCCAAACATATCCTAAATAAATAATGCATGTCAGTCGAACACTGATACTTTAATGTCGAACACACGATGACGCAGTAAGTATTTGTATGTATAGGCGGCACACCGCTGTAATATACCATGTAATACAATTGTAAATGCGGTACATTACAACGGTACACTACTATAATTTCAACACCCACTGCTTTAACGATCACGCAACTGTGAAGTGGCTCGGTGTCCTCAGGGGGAAAGACTACTTCAGAGACACTGAGGACCCACTGCTGAGATGCCAGTGTTGACGGTCTTAACATAGTCACCAAAAAGTCATCAAATTAAAAACGTACTTTGTGACTAATTCGCAATCATCCAGCGCTAAGGATTATACATTTTGGTTCGAGACTGCTGGTGACATCAGAACCAGCACAGGGGGCGTCTCATTTAAACAAATATTTATTCAAAACGATCGTCTGCACAGCCCACTAACTGGATGAATTCTATTAACGTGACGCACCTTCTTGTCCAGGTTACGAGCATCCACCTGAAGAGCAAGAACCCTGTTATCTTTAATCTCCTCCGCCACGATCTGAAGAACAACGTATACAGCAGGAAATAGTTACACGTGCCAAACTCACAATGCTTGACACTCTTTCTTTCCTGAAAGAGCAGCTCTTTAGGGCAATTCTCACTCCGTACATGATCCTGCGAGGTGGTTACGTGGATCCCACACTCACCGTGATCTGACCCTTTCCGGCCGGCTTGCCGTTCTTCAGCAGAAGCGGGCGGGTCGTCTTCTTACTTGACACAACCTGCACAGAGTGCAAAGACAAAGATCATGCCAAATGGTGTGCACGGCTTGGAATTTAACTCAGGTAGCCGAGATTGTAGTGCAGAGTGCGCTCATCATTACAGCACAATAGTTAGCATAATAAACTGCTGTTAGCAAGCACCGCAGCAGACAGATTACTCCAAGGGGTGCATAGTGGCAGGGTCCATTGCTGGGAGGTTTGACATCAAATTTGAAACTGGTATCATGCAGATGGCCTTAATACCTATAAACCAAATGTGCAGTTCATTACCCATAACATTTGCCAAGGCCAGTCACTTCTGTGTCCAGTTGGCAGAAATATTTTTTGGCTAAAACTGCTGTATTCCGCTGGGTGGTGATGGGGTTGGAGTGCATCACTTGCAATGGAGGGGTTTTTGTTGCCGGTCTAAATGGCCGATATCCAGGATGACCCGGGTTGGCTGGTTGGCCCCCACTGGTGGGGGAATTGGAACAGAATGCTCTAGCCGAATGCCCTTCCTGGTGCTAACCTCCATTAGTTGGAGAGATGCAATGGAAAGGTCACAACTTCAAATCCTAATTTGGGTCAACTTCTCCCACATTCTCGCCGTTCAATGTCAAAAGCTTCGTGACAAAATAACACTGGTCTCCCAAGGAAAACTAGTTTTCTGCCATGAGAGCGCAACATTTCATCAACTAGATCAGAGATAAATTGATATAGGTTACATCAGAGCTACTCAATTACTTTTTTCCAATCAGGATGCACTTTACCGGTAATTTTTATATTAAAAACGCACCGCCAAAACAAATGAGACAAATAATGACACGTCAGATGTTTTTACTGTATTCATTAAACATCAATGGGGCCACTCACCTGCGCCAAATTGCACTCCAGTTGACCCAGGAAGTCATCATCTGCTAGGTCAACGGTTTTGTTGTCGATGTCATAGACCCCAAAGCGCAGATTCTGCACTTGCTCGAAGCAGTAGTCTAGCTTCAAACGCTTGGCGAACGCTGGCTCCTGGCAGTTCTCAACCTGCTCGGTGCGGTCCACCTAAACACACCCAAATCCGTGGGGGGGGGGGGGNTTAGAACACAAGCAGGAGTGAATTCGTGCTCCATATAAATCCAGCAATGGTGATTTGTTTAGCCAGGCAAGCCTGCTGATATTAATATGAAATATGTCGACTTTTGTAGGCATCAATGTACGTGTAAAAACGTGATGTAAAATTATAATAAAAATAAACCAAAACTATTTTTTTTTATTTAATCTCTCGTAAAAATCTACAAGATAAAGACGCATTCCAACACGTACATTTATCTGAGGACGCTTCCAACGTGGAAGTCAAAACGTCACGCGGGAAGGCGCTCGACACGGCTATCCAGAAAGAACAGCCCTGAAGAGCAATCACCATTTATATTCCCTAGCGATTATTTTGCAACGTATAAATTTGGTAATAATAAACGCGCCAAATATTGCACTAGTTTCTCATAACGTTGCATACACTGTGCGGGGTGCCACTAATCATTGGGAAGAGCAAGCTGTGCTACGTGCGTAAGTATCAGCTAACAGCTTGTGAATAGCGAATAGACCTATGCATAATAAAATAATGGGCCTTGCAGCTACCCACTGGCTTTCACTTATTAACAAAACACCGTGGCGTTTCCTCATGCAGTATACATGCAGAACACGACGGGAAACCGACTGATTAGCTTTCACGCCATTTAATTATTAAACAACATAACAACCGCCCAAATCACCACAGGCCTGGTTCTCACTCAGAGAGCTACTGTGTTTAGATATATTCCATAGAGTGGAAAGGTCTCTCCATGTGCCACATTTACTGGGGCCACCACAATATGTAATAACAATCAATGACATAAACAACGATTATCACCTCTCCTTTAAACCTGAGCAATAAATGCAACGATCTGAATCTAAAATAAATCAATTATTTGTTTGCCTCCTTTGTAGCGTTATGGTCTCCTTTGTAGGCATTAATTGAAGGGTAGGCATGGAACACAACAGCGCAGTGGTAAGAACGATAATATCAACACTCATGGGGCGATGTGTACGTGTGTGCGCTGTGCAGGTGGGACATGTATCTCCTGTGTTATGCAAAATAAACTCTAATAGCTTAATTCAGCGACCGCACCAACGCTTTTATCTAGCAATTAATTTGCGCGTGTACGACAGCAGCCGCGGCATATGACAACGCATGGCGACGCCGCGAACAGCAATGCAGTGGGGGGGCAGCCTCGATTGTGATCTGCTGCAGGAATCGTTCACTGCTGCTCTAACTTGACCACCGAATGCCGGATGTGAAATGATGGACCCAGGCCTGCGGTCACCGTCAAATGTTACATCCACTTGCCTCGGTCCATGTGCCCCCGGTATCTATGAGCACCACGCACAGCGGATCCGACTTTGAGCCCACGTCCTTGTCGAGCAGGTCCTTGCAGCTCACCGTTAACTCCACCTTGCTCACACACGACGCTGCCATATCGCTGCTCACTACGCAACCGCGCACACACACGCACAATGACAAACATGCGTCCAGGCAGATAAGTGTCGAAGCACCGCATAGAATGTTGAACTCAGAGCAAATTGGGCAAAACGGTATGCATACACAGCGTGATAAAATATGTGCACACACGACATGATTGATCATCATCATCATCATCAACGTCGTCAGCCCTGCCTTGCGCCCTGTGTCTGCCGAGATAGGCTCCGGCTCACCGCAACCCTGTATAGGATAAAGTGGTTTCTGGCAATGACTGAATGAATTGTTGCCCGAAACCGCAAGCAAAATAGTCGAATATATATAATGCGGCAGTTCGGGTGTCATTCCAGATTCTTTCAGGGGAGGCACAGGACCGGTTCAGAAAAGTGTCACAAGGTGTTGGCCGTGACCTAGAATCGAAACTGGGTTTACCAGATTTGTCGCCCCTGGGCGCTAACCACTGAGCCACCGCTCCCCACAAGATACCGTGACACGGACAGTGCAAGTAACACATACAAGTTCAGTCCTGTAACAATGCAGGTGTGCTATGCCAATTTCTTTCAAATTCGCCGCAGGCAAAACGTCTCTCTCTCGCTCTATGGAGTTGCTTTGTGGAAAGTTTAACACAGGGACTGCAGCTCAGCTGGTGGTCTTCTTCTTTGCGATTCTTCGAAGCACGATGGTCAGCCTCTGGACATCGTTGTCTTTCAGCTCGGCCTCGAAGTGTTTGGTAGAATTCGCAGGCAACACCAAGTATTACCTGACAGGGATCGCGACGTGAACGCTTCTACCTTGACCCCCAGCTGGTGGTAAAATAATAATAAACACCCACCGGACGTGAAATTTGAAACAAGGGTGTGTATTTACATATGCGCACACGGTATACAAGGAAATTCCACATTCACCGTGGTGCATATACAGCACGGACTTTGCAGAATGCGTAGTACTGTATGTATAGTGTCATACTGTAGAGCAGAACCATAATAATAGTGGCCTTTTATTGTCTTTATGAGGGTCAAGGTAGAAGCGTTCACGTCGCGATCCCTGTCAGGTAATACTTGGTATTGCCTGCGAATTCTACCAAACACTTCGAGGCCGAGCTGAAAGACAACGATGTCCAGAAGCTGACCATCGTGCTTCGAAGAATCGCAAAGAAGAAGATTGTCTTTAGCAATGAGCCCTAAAGCACACATTGTAGAAGGGATCCTCCATTGGGATTCTCTCCTACAGGAAGACAGGGAACGCATAGATGTCCCCACCATGCACGCTTAGTGGGTTATACACCCAAAGCTACACACTGATGGATTTATGAATCCATAGCTGCACTGCCATATACTGGCCACCTCAAAATCCAAGCGTACAACACGCAGGTTGAAATAATACAGTATAACAGAATACAGCCCTGTACAGAGATGCGGTGAGCCGGAGCCTATCCCGGCAGACACAGGGCGCAAGGCAGGTATATACCCATGATGGTACGCCAGTCCATCACAGGGCATGGTTCGAAATTTGGTCCACAGGAGGCAAACTAACATATGAAGCAGCATGTGTTTGGACTGTGAGAGGAAACCGGAGTGCCCGGCGAAAACCCACGCGGACACGGGGAGAACATGCAAACTCCATACAGAAAGGCACCCGAGCCGCGATTCGAACCCGGGAGTTTCTTGCTGTGTGTGTACACACTATATATATATCATTACACAAAAGGTGGCCACAGCCTTGCTGATGAGTCACACATGAGGACACAGAGCCTTTTACAGAATGTGTGATCACATTTCATAGGGTTACATATTCGTCCATGTTAGGCCGAGTCTATCTAGGAGGGACACAGAACTCGTCCAAATACTAAAGCGCCGTACTCATACAGCCCTGTCAATCTACTGCTGGATGACGGGGGCCTCACCCACGCTGTGTTTGACCATACTTCACCACTCTGGTCAGTGCGGGGGTTTATCATTGGCGGGGAACTACATATGCGGGCGCATACAAGTACGGTACAATAAACCACGGATGACCTCGCCGAAACCGCCCATCTCTCAACACTCGTTAGCCACTGTCACAGCTATGGTTGCCACCTCGGAGTCACAACCAACCGGAACATATCGTTAGGTAAACAAAGTGAGGGAGGAGGACTGTAAAACCATCTCAAACACGAGGACGATCCGGGGCAAAAACAGGACAGGTGGCAACCATGGTTCCTTCCAGCTTAAAAGACCGATAGATAGATGTAGATAATAATAATAGCATTTTATAGAGCGCCTTCCACCGAAGGATCACAAAGCGCTGCACAAGGGCCGCGGAGAGAAGTTTATTATTACAGCAGAAAAATACCCAGTGAGCTTGTGAGCTCTTTACGGGATTCCTGCGACACAACAATCCATAGGAACAGCTCGATTCGAGAAGTATCCAGGCTCCATCCCGCTTAGCTTCTGGGGAAACTATAGAGTCCGGATACACTCGGTCAACAACAAGAACCGCAAGTTCGCCATGAAGTGGCGGTGACGTCCCCACGGCGCCTGTGCCAGGCCAGGTGCACCTGCGTGGCCTCAAGGCGCAGGCCTTTATAAGTAACCGCTGTTAGCAAGCGGCACTTGTACAGGCCAGCACGGCACACGAGGGGGTGGGTGGCCAGCACCACGCCCGGTCCCCTGTGCAGCTTCCCCACTGGTGATGCTGACACGCCGTCCAGACCCTCATTTGAGGCCGAGTCGACCTAGGAGGATGCCCAAATTGACAGGCATGTTTGCACAATCAGCATACCATAAGCACACACAGAGAGAGAGAGGGAGTAACGTTGCGTTCTCTACATCCGCGTTCTCTTTCACCTCTTCGCAGTGGATCGTCAGCTCGGAGACCCCGCAGGGATTCTGAAGATGACGGTGATGGTTACAGAGAAGGAAAAGGAAGCGGATGAGGCGGCGCTGATGGGGCTGATGGTGTCGGCAGGAAGAGGCGGTGGTCATGCAGATTTAGTACGACCAAGGGAGGGGCGCGTTCCGCGGGTCCATTGGTGGAGGCGCGTCACCTGACCGCGGCGTCTCTATCTGACACGTGTGGACCACGTGTGGTGTGTGGGGGTCCACTCCCACGTGTGGTTTGTTGTGATAGATGGTTTTTTTTTATAGATGGTTCGATCCCCGCCTTGGGCGCCTTTCTGTGTGGAGTTTGTTTGTTCTTCCCCCTGTTCTGCATGGGTTTCCTCCGGGCTTTCCGGTTTCTTCCCACAATTTTTAAAAAATAATAACAATTAATTAATCCATAACATCCCAATATATAGGAAGCAGTGTGCGGCAATATGGCGCCGGCAAACCGCCTGGCTGCCTCCTCCGCCTCTCGTTCTCTTGTCGAATGAGTACCTTCGACAGTGAGTGAATGTGCGCGTTATAAATGTAAAAAATATTATTGTTATTACAGCAGAAAAATACCCAGCGAGCTTGCAAGCTTTTTACGGGACTCCTGCATTGACACAACAAACATGCGAACTGCTGATAATAATTAAATAATATACGAGATTCATATATGACCAAATTTAAATCAACCAATAAAAAACATTTGCACGTAGCATTGCACACATTTTTCAAATAAAACAGTCCAAAATACACAGCATTGCACACATGTTTCAAGTAACCAGAGGGTCACTCCCACGTGTAGTCTTCTTCTTTGCGATTCTTCGAAGCACGATGGTGTGTGGGGGTCACTCCCACGTGTGGTTTGTGGGAGTCACTCCCTGTTTGCTGTGAATTGATGTGTAGCGGTGGCTCAGTGGTTAACGCGCTGGGCTACAAACCTGCTGTCCCGAGTTCGATTCCCGCTCACGGTCCTGGGTCTCCCCTCGGTCGACTCTGCCTCAAATTAGTACCTAGTGCGGTGTATAAACATTGCCACTAGGGAGACAAAGGCGGCCGGGTGTGGTGCTGGCCACCCACCGTGCTAGCCTTCATAGGTGCTCGCGAACAGCACTTGGACCCGTTAAGGCTCAGGTGAGTAGCGCTGCCACCTCACAGCAAAGAGGTCCCGGATTCGTATCCCGGCTCGGGTGCCTTTGTGTGTGGCGTTTGCATGCTCTCCCCGTGTCCGCGTGGGTTTTCGCCGGGCACTCCGGTTTCCTCCCACAGTCCAAAGACATGCTGCTGTAAAGGTTAATTGGCCTGCGGACCAAATTGCCCCATGTGCCCTGTGATGGACTGGCGTCCCATCGTGGGTAGATCCCTGCCTTGCGCCCTGTGTCTGCCGGGATAGGCTCCGGCTCACCGCAACCCTGTACAGGATTAAGTGTTTTCTGACAATGGATGGATGGACTATGCGTAGCTAGAGGCAACACAGTTAAACAGCGACACTGCTGGCACAAAAAACAGATCATGTTTCACCACAATGCATTTACCCGAGTCCCCTAGCTCAGAGGGGGCTTTTTGCCTGCTCACGTTTGCTATTGGAAGTGAGCCCAAATCGGGGGGTAATTGATGCGTCTCCAAGGCGTTTGCTTGTCACATGTCTGTAGCCATGACTACAGCACAGCTACCAGCCAGGCAGTGTTTAACATCTTAGAAAAAAACACACCGCACACACCGCGCGCGGTTTAATAAAAAGCAGCAGTAAAAATTTTCAAATCACCCCCACCACCAATAATGTTCTTATTTTCCCAGCGTGTGAGCGTACGGATTTAGCGAAAGCCTCTCTCAGCCATGGCTATGCAGCTTCACTTGGTGTCGCGGGACACACACAGCAGAGGAGCCATCACCGCTCTGGGTCACCACCCTTCTAGACGGGAGATCCTCACAGGACACCAGGGTAAACGTGCCGTGATTACTTTCGTGTTGTTTCTGTTCAGGGCGGCACGGTGGCGTAGCGGTGAGTAGCGCTGGCGCCTCACAGCAAGAAGGTCCCAGGGTTCGAAACCCGGCTCGGGTCGCTTTCTGCGTGGAGTTTGCATGTTCTCTCCCCGTGTCCGTGTGGATTTGTGCAGGGCACTCCGGTTAGGTTTGCAGGGCACTCCGGAGGGCTGCAGGGGTGAGTGTGTGTGGGTTTGCTCTGTAACCACAGTGGTTTACAATATGGTCCACGTAAGGTCCACGCATGGATAAATTTTTACCTCTGTACAATTTGATGCTGTAATTTTTTGTTTACATTCGTTGTATTTCCTTCTGATTTTATATATTGTTTATGTTGCTTCATTGGCACGTTTTTGTTGTATCGCAGAAATACCGATTCCAGAGCTTGCATTCTCACTAGGTATTATTTGCTGTAATAATAAACATCCATCTATTACTGGCCGCGATGGACTTACTTGTCCTAAAATTTAGGTCATGTTTTTGCCACGTATCTGGGTCAAACTGCCGCAAGGAAATATTTTAGAGATGATGGTGACGTTGAAGCCATGTTTTTTTAAAGCGAATTATAAAATGAGTTAAGTGGGCGCAAGAATGCAACCAATTTCAATGTTATTGGTCAATAATTAAGTCCAGGCAACGTTGTGTGCTGTGGTGGCAATTGAAGGTTTATGAGCCGGTTGTAGTGGGGTGTGTGTGTAAATCATTAAGGAATATCAATGCAAAAGCAGAAGTCTTCTTGTAGGTGTAATTGCTACCACTGCCTGCTAGGCTCCAATTAAGGCAAATAACGAACATGTAACGTAATAGCAATTAAAGAGTGCCCAAGGCGTCCTGCTATTTGTGTAATCCCTACGTTCATAAACAGAATGCCGATGAGAAAAACAGCCACGATAATCATTTAGTGGCTAACTATGGTAATTGTTACGCTCCAGATCCGACGGTATAAGGAGAGCTTTTGGGCTGAGCCTATAATGATCCTTATGCTCACAGTTAAAAGCCCCCATTTGCACTAATGAACACTAGGCCATAATCTCTTTAGTAATTTCCGAAACGCAGAGCAAAGCGAGAACAAGCGGGATTCGGTAACCATCAAACATTAAAATCGGCAGTCTGTTTCCCCGCATGCATTTGCACATAAAATCCAATATGTACACAATATGGTTTTTAAAGAAAAAGTAATTTCAGCTCCTCGGTATTGCCATACCAGGTAGTATTTCTAGATGTAATAAAATAATCACTTCATCAGGCAAGCACCGTTGAGCTTATAGAGTTTCTCTGGCAGGGTCTAGTGTGCCATGTTTGGCCAGTTTCTTACACTGTACTGATGTAGGTTGTCATGGCTCGATGTATGAGAATTGCTCTCCATAGCTGTTCTTTTGGGATAGCCGTGTTGAGTGTTCCTTCACTCCCCTTCACGACGTGTCGCCTTCCACGCTGGAGGCATCTTAAAAAGCAAGCAAACTCTGGACCAGCTTCGACCATCAGCTCGAGTCAGGCTTGATAAACAAATGCCGCCGAATCACCAGAAAACGAGTTCGCTTGGAGTACCGCAACATTATGTTTCGATACACATCTGTTTGCGCAGACGGCGTGATCAAGTGGTGGGAGAGCGAGACAGGGCGGCTGCTTCTGAAGAGCTCGGAGCACCAGGGCTGGGTCACCCACTTCGTCTTCTGGCATGGGGCCAGGTTGCTCTTGTCCTCCTCCAACGACGGCTCCATAATCGCCTGGTCGGCAGCTGCCACGGTGCTCGACAGGATTCAGGTGCTCGTTCCGTGCACCGCCTCAAGCCCCCGCGTCTCGCACAACCGCACCGGGCGCCCAATTGTCACAGCCGCGACATTCCGCGCTCGGTCCAATCCGGGTACAAGTAGCGAGATGGATTTGCGGTGCCTCAGCGGGTAGCGCAGCTGGCCTCACAGCAAATTACCCCCAGGTTTGACTCCCGGCTCGGGTGCCCTTTCTCTGTTCGGTTTAACATGTTCTCCCCGTGTGCGCGTGGGGTTTTTTTTTGTCGGGCACTCTGGTTTCCTCCCACAGTCCAAAGACATGCTACCTAGGTTCACTATCCATCCATTTTCAGAAACCGCTTAATCCTATACAGGGTCGCGGTGAGCCGGAGCCTATCCCGGCAAACACAGGGCGCAAGGCAGGGGAACACCGAAGGATGGCACGCCAGTCCATCGCAGGGCACCTGGGGAAATTGAGTCCTAGGTTAACTATCCGAACGAAATTGCCCCCGGGTGCCCTGATATTTTGTATCTTCCTTACCCCTCCCCACTGGAGCTACATAGCTCATCAGTTCCTTCCAGCACACAACGGTTTCTTTCCTCCTTAGCGGACCAGACAATCCCAACGTGTGCGGCATCGCAGGTGGGTGGCTCCGTGTACTGCATGGCGGGGATCGGAGGCTGGCGCTCCCTGGCTTGCGGCACACGCCGCGGCCTTCACTCCGTGCGTCTGGCCGACGGGAAGGGCCCGGCCCGCGTGCTGGGCTCTCCGGGCCCCCTGGCCGCAGCCGCCGCGGGGAAACACGACGTGGTGTGCTGCATGGCTAGCACCGACAGCCGGCTGTACACCGGCGGGTACGACCGCCACGGATGTTTGGCACCCGGTTCTCTCTGGTTTTGCCCCAGGATCGTCAACCTTTCTCGAGGCGGATGCTTGGGAGGGGGGTTGTCAATCCTTCTCGGATTTGCCGCGAGATTTCATACTAATTCGTTAATTTCACTCATTAATTTAATAATAATTAATGAGTGGGGTTTTTTTAAGTTGTGGGAGGAAACCGGAGAGCCCGGTGGAAACCCACGCAGAACATGGGGAGAACACGCAAACTCCACACAGAACGGCGCCCAAGGTGGGAATCGAACGGCCCTCGGGCAAGACCATTGTTTCTGTGAGGCGCGGATGTTACCACTGCGCATTCATTATCTTACAAGACGTTCACTCGTACATTTCTGGTGGGGAGTTTCACGGTGAAACGGGCGCGATTGGGACGCGCCACGATAAACGGTGGCGCAAGGTGTCACCGAACTGGAATTGATATCGATCCTCCCGGTAATTGTTTAAAAAAACAAAACAATCCGGGAGCGTTAATAGGACATGTGCAATTAATGACTTTGTTGTCAGGTTTGAAAAATACACCCTCCCGGAATAGATTCAGTCATAGCTGGAAACCCTAGCTGCTGCCATGGGAAATGTGCAAGTCTTTCCAGGATATTACAAATCCCGGTGGTTTGTCACTTGCGTCTTAATAACGCACCGGTCGAGGACGATGCGTTTATATGCCGTTCTCACCGTCCTCCCGCGTTGTTAAAATGTTCTCCCGCTCAACATATCTCCCATTTTGTTTTTGTGGCTCAGAGGTATTAAATACCTGGGTGCGCAAAAATATATTCGGCCATGCTGCGTTGTCAGCGGCGCACAAACAACGAAAACAACTCCGCAGATTCGTCAATAATATTGGCCTGTGAAAGAAAGAGTACACGATGGGCGACGATTCAGGAAGTGCCACTTCTTCACAGCGCAGAGAGTGGCACAGGTCAGTTATTTTCCTTTTTTCCGTGTTGTGACCGGCATCCGTGTGGGCCACGAAGCTACGGAGGGAAGCTGGTGATCTACGATGTGAACTCGCTGACGGAGGAGCCTGACGTCTCGCTGCTGCACTGCAATCCCCGTGCCCACGATTCGGGCATTACCTGCCTGGCACTGCCCAGCGACGACCGCAGCACCTGGTGAGATCCCCCCCGCCCCGCCATCGCCACCGCCAAAGATAAAGATCACCCGTACAGCCGTGTGAGTGACGGCACTGACCATAGTGGGGGGAAGTGGTGAAATATGTGGCGGCAGCGATGTTGGTAAGGGTGGAGCGGAAGTGGGTGGCGTGCTGTGGTACGAACTGTCAGGCCTGATTTCAATGCCCGCTCACGACCGACACCAGATTTTCTGAACGAGTCCTGGGCCTCCCCTAGGTCAACTCAGCCTCAAATGAGTACCCAGTGCGGTGTGTAAACAACGCCACCCCTCGTGTGGCATGCTGGCCTTCACAGGCGCTCGCTAACAGCATTTGACCATGCAGTCTGTCAAAGCTATATGGGGGATATTGGTCTTAGTCTTTACTCGCATAGAACCTGCCCTCTTGTTCCAAGCATGTAACACGTTCTTCTAACATCTCTTGTCGATTACGTTTTCTGCTGACAAACTGTTTGGACCTGGATTTCTGCCTGATGTCCAATTAGGAATATTACTAGCTCTTTGATGTTTCGGAAGAGTAATCGATAAGTGGGGAGTAAAGATGAAATAAAGCATAAAAGCCTTGGTGTTATGCATATTCAATTTGCGATGATGAAGGATTCAAACCCGGTACCCTCAGTGCATGCATACATATAAAAACCACACTTGCTCCATTATACAGGGCGTCCCATATACATTGAACCGTAGAGAGACTTGTTCTGAAGTAACCATCTGACATCTTAAACAGGGTTCACCGTAATTTTCTTGACAGAATACAAATGCGCCAGAATAATAATGGCCAAAATATCTGACACGTGCAAATAAAGGGAATTAGCGGTCGCTTTTCAAAGCTGTTCTCTCGGGATAGCCGCGTCAAGCGCGTGTTCGTTGTGTCGCAGGAATCCTGTAAAGAGCTTGCAAGCTCACTGGGTATTTCCCACTAATTATAAACATCTATCTATCTGAGCGCTCCCTCTCTCTCTGCTTCGCGATGTTTCGCCTCCCACTTTGGAGGCACCTTCAAACATTTTCATTCTTTCTTTAGCCCCCTATGTATTATATGGTTATTTGCAATAAAATGCGCAATGCTATGTACTTTGGACTATTTCTAATTTGAAAAATGTGTGCAATGCTACGTGTAAATGTTTTTTTTGTTGTTGGTTGATTAAAATTTTGGTTATTTATGAATCCTGTATATATTTTAATTATTGTCAGCAATTCGCATGTTTGTCATGTCGCAGGAGTCCCGTAAAGGGCCTGCAAGCTCACTGGGTATTTTTCTGCTGGAATAATTAACGTCTATCTATCCATCCCTACGGTTCCGTGTACATGGTGACAGAACGCGTACAGATTATCGGACGTGTGGTGCTCTATCGCAGGCTCCTCACGGGCTCGTTCGACCGCACGGTGCGCACGTGGTCCCGGGACGGGCAGCCGCTGCAGCGCGTGGACAGCTTCCTGAGCGGCGTGACGGGCCTGTGCTACGTGCAGCGCGTTCGCGCCGCCTGGGCGCTCAGCGGCGCCTGCAGCCCTATGCTCATAGACCTGCGGTCGGGAGAGAGTGTGGGTGACACGCGTGCACGACTCACCAACAAAGATAAAGATCCCCCGTATAGCCTTAACACACTGCACAATTTCAAACGCGACCAAACGAGCGTTTGAACCAACAGAGCATGACACGTGCACGCGGTGGCCGTGTTGGCAGGTGTCCGAGTTCGTGGACGTCTTCTCGGACCCCGTGGAGGCGACCAGACACCGGCTCCAGCTGCTCGCCTACCTGCCGGAGCTGGGGCAGCTCGTAGGTGTGGCCGACGCGTGATTAACTTCGTACGGTAGCAGAGGCGTATCTAGGGTATGGCAGGCATGGCACGTGCCCTGGGCGCCACTTGAATGGGGGGCGCCACTGAGCAGTTTCTATTAAATTCAGACGAGCCATCCTCGGATAGTGAATAAAGACATTTTCTGATGTATGATCTGTCTTTGATTATCACTGGTGAGAAGCACTAGAATGGTCAGATTGTTAAACCGATTGTATTTTTGAGATGATATTATGGTACATTTACCTAAAAGATGGGTGTCACAGATGTTTGGACAGGGGCGCAATTTCAGTGCTTGCAATATGCGCTATTTACCGTAGATACGCTCCCCTGCACGGTCGCGTCCTTATGCCCTGCGACTGCCGGGATAGGCTACGGCTCACCGCAACCCTATCGAGGATTGAGCGGTTTCTGACAATGAATGCGTGAATGTACCGGCGGTGCTTCATCGCCGAATCCCTGTTGCTCCCCGCAGCGTCTACGAGCCGCCGGCAGCTGCTCGTGTGGCGGTTCCAGGCCTCGGGCTGCCTCACGGCCCTGCGCTGCCCGCATCCCGTGGAGAGCCTGGCCTACAGTAAGGGTCACGCTCACCAACAACACACACAAAGCAAAAGATCCGCCGTGCAGCCTTTCAACAGACTGTTGGGCCAAGTGCTGTTGGCGACCGGCAACTTACGAAGGCTGGTACACCACGTGAAACGGCCTGTTTTTGATGCGTCCACAAAAAAATTCTGTTTGTCATCACCTCTTTTGTGTAGAGAAAACAAAATTTGCCAAATCCGCAGGGAATAGCTACAATAATAAACTCTGTTCCTCTGTAAAATATTGCAAGAAGCCTACCTTGTTCCACCGCATGACTTAGGTCAGAAATATTAAGTAAAACTGAATTTTACAGCCAAATGCCCTTCCTGATGTCAACCTCCTTTTAGTTCGAGGGTCTTTGGATCGTTATTTGTCTGTAATCTCCCCCGAGACTTGTTCACCACGGCAGACCCCAGCAGGAACGCTGGACTCTGGGTGTTCATAGTTCTGGGGTTCATTGGAACACGCAAACCCCTCCACCACGATACGGTTACGATCCAGTGCCGCTGAATTGTCGCGTCGATGTTGCAGCGAGGAAGGCTCCCATGCTGATCTTCAGCGGTGTCGCTGATGGGTCAGTCCTCAAGTGGGAGAGACTGCAGTCCAGCCACTTCATCTACAGGTATTTGCTGTCGCTACTCGGCCGATTGCATGACACAAGTCCGTGTTCCCCGTTGTGTAAAACCCTTAATAGGTCATCCTCGTGAAGTGATTCATTGTTCACCCAGCATGCGATCACAGAGGCACTGAGCGGACTATCAACCACGTAGTCGTAATAGTAGTAATGAACTGCTCTATAAATCCTGAAAATTATATTGGGACATTAAATAGCTTTATCAACACACACACAGGTGTGTGCAATGCATGTATACAAGCGCACAGCATTATATAGACCACTGACTCAAAAGAACTGAAAGTAGCCATTTGACATTTAGACACTACACTACACACCACACACATATCCCCTTCCTTAACATGTCGCTACACTACGCTATACTATACTCTACACACATATCCCCTTCCTCCACTTATCACTACACTACGTCGCGCGTTATGAATTGTAGTATTATTATCATCTAACACAGTGCAGCTAACTCACAGGGGGCACCGCGGGATATTCCAAATTTTCGATATGAGCCATATTATATTTTCTGACTTTGGGCGCCGTGGACATAAAATATCCTAAATACACTAAGGGCGCCGTGAAACCGAGACAGTTTGGAACCACCGATCTAACCGCGTCTTAACCCGGGCCCGCTGTGTGTGTGCTGTTAACGCGGGGTTAGCCGCGAGAGATTTCCTCTGCACGGCTCCGCCAAGAAGCCAGCGGTCACAGCGACGGCGGCGGTGCGGCATCGCCCGGTGAGAGGCCGCGGGGGCCCCGTGACACCGGGCGGAGGGACCCAGCGGCCCGTGACGGCCCCAGCCGACCTGGGAAGGACGCGCGGCCAGGACCAGTCGAGCCGAAGCGTACGGCAAGCCGGCGACCAGAAACACTGCCCCAACGTGGCGATCACACGGTGAGCAGCAGCAAGCAGCAGCAGCTCTTGTCATCGTTATCGCGGTGGCCGCTGATGTGTTGGATTGATCGCGTAGCCCGCGTGCCCACCAGCCACAGCACAGCCAAGCGGATTTTGTGTTTGGCCGGATAGAAGGCGTCTTAAACGGGCACAGGGCACAAGATAGAAAAACAGACGCGTGTCTATTTCGTGTTCCATCCATCCATTGTCAGAAACCGCTTAATCCTGTACGGGGTTGCGGTGAGCCGGAGCCTATCCCGGCAGACACAGGGCTCAAGGCAGGGCTATACCCATGATAGGACGCCAGTCCATCACAGGCCATATTTGGTGTTTTAAGCCTCTTAACAGCTGTTTCATTGTCAGAAAGGCGTAAGACCTCGTATATTTTAGTGGACGCCTTTACGCAAAGTGTCAAGCGGGTTGGTTGTGGTTGCCGCGCGTGTGCAGAGCTGTGTTTGTGGAGGAGCGTGACCTGCTGGTGCTGGCGTGCGAAGACAGCCGCGTGTACGTGTGGGGCTTCGACGAGAGCGGCGCCAGCGCGCTGGAGCGGGCTCCTGGACGCCAGTCCGACGCCGTCTCTGCGAGCTCACTGAAGGTGGTGGAGAGGCTCCGGATAGCGCCCTGTGTGTGCGCGCGTGTGTGGGGAGCGTGGCGCTGGTCACCCACCCCGTCGTGTGCCGTGTCGACCTTCATAGGTGCTCTCTAACGGCACTTGACCCTACAGTCTGTTGAGGCTATACGGGGGGGATCTTTGTCTTTGTGGGGAGCGCTGGCTCAGTGGGTTAGCGCGCTGGGCTGCAAACCTGGCTCTGACCCCCGAGTTCGAATCCCACTCGCGGCCAACAGACAGTGACGATTTTTTGAACCGGTCATGAGCCTCCTCTAGGTCTACTCAGCCTCGAATGAGTAGTTAGTGAGGTGTGTAAACTTTGCCACTAAAGAGACAAAGGCGGCCGGGCGTGATGCTGGTTACCCACCTCTTCGTGTGCCGTGTTGACCTTCATAGGTGCTCGCTAACGGCACTTGACTCTACAGTCTGTTTAAGCTATACGG
>JAZEWU010000021.1:4929983-4959366 GCA_036362915.1 Geotria australis
ACACAATGCGTGTTTTACTATTAAGTATTTCAGCAACAGGATTATTCACATTCAGCTCCAATGCAAAGCAGCCGTATGGTATTCCCATTAGATTAATTTCCATGAAACTGGCAGACAACTTTAATCATATTTCTTTTGCACATTATCCTTACTTTGTATGTTAACACATGCATAAATACGATCGTTATACACAGCAGTGATACCTAAACATCATTATTCATAATAATAATGATGCCTTATTCATCCAGAATGGCCTGCGTTTCGAGACTTTTTATTTCGAGGAGGGTCATGCATCATCATGTTTGATCAATGCTGAGAAGAATGAATATATTACGTGGGAGGAAACGAGTGTTCCGTGAATCTCATCATCATTTTTCAATATTTGGTTAAAGTCCATGATTTGTAGAAGGTAACATACAACATTTGCTTTGTCTGGAATTGGACCACGAAACTGAGTGCCCTACACGCATGTAGTGGCGGCGTTAGGCATATGCAGATGAAGCAATTGCGTAGGGCCCCGAGCATCTCAATGGGCTCCCTACTGACAGCGGGGGGTTCTTATTATTATAAAAGATTTAAGATTTAACAGGCATTTGCGAATTCGCAATGGTAATCCTCAATTGTGAGATAGCAAGACAGCTGTCATACCACCATGTGGTCGATGACTTTGCACTAAAAATACACAACGCAGCCAACTTTTATGTATTTAAATATTATTCTTATTTACCGTGGACATTTGGAACACCCGTATTAGTATGGCTTGTGGTGGTATATTTGTGGTCGGTGGAAATAGGACTATTAATATTTACTACAATAATAAATAAATTTGCGCGCGCAACAGTTCTGCAGCTAGTTTTCAAGAGCGGCGGATTCGGAGGCAGTGGCAGAGGTCACGGGAGGAGAGAGGGCCTCTTTGTGCCGCCAGTGGGTTAGCAGCCTCCTGCCTGTGCACAGGCTACACGACAACACGAGCAAACGGTGCTCGTTTGAGGGGTTTTAATTTCTTCATCTTAGGGGACGCTGGCAGATTTTGCCGCTCTTAATATTGCCTGTTTCACGACCTTTCAGTGTATTCGAAGCAGCCATAATCATTTAATTTTTGTTGCTTTGGTTTTTATTAGCTGTTTTTTTTCTGTCGTTGTTGACATGCCGTTGTGCAGCGCTTTGTGACCCTCGGATGAAAGGCGTCCTATTAAATGCTATTATAATCATCGTCGTTGTCGCCGTCTGTCGTCACCAGGCGGGAGTTTGCGTACGCGTCGAGCGACGGTGCGGTGCATGTGCGTGCGTTCAGCCCGTGCGGGGCGGAGATGGAGCTCGTCGCGACGCTCACGGGACACGAGGCCGAGGCGACCTGCGTTCGCTGGCACGGGGTCACGGAGCGCTGGGTCACCGGCTCCCAGGACGCCACCGTGCGCGTCTGGGTATGGGAGCGGTTGATTCATCGTCGTCGTTGTCATTGGTGCTGTCCATCGCCCGCTATAATCACTGTCAATCGCCAATATCGCTGTCACTGCGATCATAGGTGTCAACATCACCGTCATCATCACCGCCACGGTTCTTGTCACCGTGGTAATGATCAGCCAACGCATATTTTTTACGGATTAGGTGAAACGTCACAGCCTACTCATAACTCGTAAGCAGAATTCCAGCACAAAAGGGACACCTCGCGGACACCGTTTTGAGCTTGTGATCGACCGCGGGTTTTTCCTGTTGCGCGTGTTGAGAGCCAGGACGGTGCAAGCTGCGAGCGAGTTCTCGTGATGCCGGGAGCCGTCGGCGCGCTGTGCATCGACCAGCTCAGTGGCTGCATCGTGGTTGGGGTGCAGAACACAATACGGTGGGTTTCTCCCTAGCTGTCGGGTAGAGGCACCACTTCAAAGCAATTCCGCCCAGCTAGAGGCTGCCTATGACCGAATCCCCCGGAACGCGCCTGAGCTCATCGCATCTCGGACACGCTCAGGAGGGTCGTGCCAGGATTGCTTGATGAAGGCCCCCACGCTGTGTGGGTTAACAGTTTAATAACATTACAACTTCCGGCTCGTAGAGTATTCGTTCAATGTCTAAGGTATTCGTTGGAAGAGAGAACGATTCAGGGACACGACGAAACGCCATAGCCCCCCCCCCACGCTAGAGGGAAGGCAGCCATGCAGTTAGGCAGCACTAACATTTTCCAGACACTGCGTTGTAGGTCACCTCGGTGTGTTCAACTCGTGCAAGTGCCGTCTTGTGTTTCATGCAGAGTGTTTGATGCAGAGAACTTCACGCAGGTGCAAGTCAACACGGGGCACAGCGACTGCGTCAGGTCTATAATCCACATCCCCGAGCGCCGTCAGGTGCTTACCCTACCCGAGTCTCCAATCCGTTTGGACATCTGTCACCTTTTCCCACCGTTAACTCCGCATCTCGTAAGATTCCAATAACATACGAGGTTCATGATGAAAGTGAGATTTCAAGTGCAGCAGGTTGATGGTCTCAGCCTAGTCATCAACAAGCCAGCTGAGCTAGATAGAATCTAATATAAAGCAATTTTCCTGATTGATGCTTTTACTCTCACCGATTCACTCTGATCATCGTTCACTCACTTCCTTATCGTTCTTTTGTTTCTGCAATGAGCAGCACGTTGGCACCTCCACCAATGCCACGGACTTGTTCTCCCAGACAGTGTTCAAACAACAAATTGTAAATCGCATTGTTTTCTTGATCCTTCTTGCCTGATACTTTAAAATGCCCTCCCATAATGTATGTTACGAAGTTTGTGAGTGCTTTTAGTTATTGCACTCAAGCACTATTGAAGGTGTCATAGGTAAGAGCAGTCCGGAGCACCCACAACAAATCCACGGGGGGGGGAATAATGTAAACAATACAAATAGGACAGACACTCCTTTTCTGTACTGTAATCCACTGAGCACCTCACAGCCCTACAGGGTGGGCATCTCATACAAATGCTGTTCTCTGTAATTCACCAACCATGCCTGCAAGGAGCTGGACTAAATTAGTATGCCACCATAGCCTTAGGAAACCCCCCAAGCTACCCTCACACACCCATCTAGCCTCTCCAGGCTGTTGAGGCAAGTGCTATTAGCGAGCATCTATTAAGGTTGCAAGGCACACAAGGGGGAGGTGTGGTCAGCACCACAGTTGGCTACCTTTGTCTCCCTCGTGCTGATGTACTCATTTAAGGTTGTCAATCAACACAAGGCTCATGGCCAGTTCAGATAATCTACACTAAAGTAGTTAGTGAAGTACGCCGACTAATGTGTTAGCAAAGGCAAAGATCGCCGAGAAAGCCTCAACAGACTACAGGGTCAAGTCCTGATAGCGAAATCCGCTCACACACACAAAGATCCAGCAACACGTGCAGCTATGCGTGTGCCCAGTGTAACGTGCTCGCTGCTGTCCACGGTCTGTGCGGCCAGTACGTGTCTGCTGGCTGGGACCGCACCGTGCGGGTGTGGGACGCATACCATCGAGGCGGAGCCGGGCCGTCCCGGGACACCTGCTGTCCTCCACCCACTCCGCACAGAGCCACTCCATCACGAGCCGGGGCCGCGTCACCCCACCTGGTCACTCCGAACCGTGTGCCGCCTCCTCAGCTCGTCATACCTTAGAGCCCCATCCAAAGTGGGAAGTTAAAAACCACTCACGGTTAAGTTGTGCTTGCGCGCTTATGCCTTCGGGGCTGTCTGAGTGGGCTAGTGTCGTTTCTCCTCCCACGTTGGAGGCATCAGCAGGCATTGTGATGATGCCTCCAACTTGGGAGGCTCAACGTCGCGAAGGAGGGAAGTAACACTTGACACAGCTATCCCGACATAACAGCTACGGTGAGTAATTCTCCCTAATACCTTAATTGTAAATACCAAGCATTCGGAAACTAAATGCTGTCATTCACCACTATAAATCAATGTGCCTGAGTGTGTATTGACAATAAAATGATGAAAAATCTGATATAGTTAATGCCATCAGCACAGAGCCAAGACCAATGACCCGTTGCTATAGTCAAGCATCTTGCCAAATGAGAATTGATGTATTTTTTTTAAACGACAGGTAATTTAGTATAACTTTTAGAACTTTTTATTATAATGTATGAAGTACATTTGAACAGTTTGTCATTCTAGACCTTTTTTAAAATATGCATTTAAAACCAACCAAAAAATCTGCAGTTACAACAAGTATTTTGTTTGGTATAATCTTAACTTACAAATACAAACTAACTAAACAACAGCACACTGCTATCACACATTTGTAATCTTTCAACATTACAATAAAGTGACGCTTTAAAAATGTAAGGCTGTGAAGTTCTCATATCGTTGTTGTGAAATTCTAAGGATAAATAATGGTCCATGCTTCCATTTACACCAATCTACTCAATTCACATATAAATCAAATGAGACAAATTGCAATACAGGTGTATGGACGTTCAAGAAATGGAGTTTGAAAATTGTCACCCTGGTGCATTACGGTCATACATAAACATTTGTTCAGTCAGTTGCTAACCTTTATAACAATGTCCAAACTATACCTATTTCAACAAGCACTATGATCTGGTTCACTGTCTTACCAAACCACTGATGTGTAAAATGCATATTATCCAATTTATATGCAAATGTGAGTGGATGAGTAGACAAAGAGCTGACCTCTTCGGTCAACTCCTGTAGTTTGGCACACTCATGGGAACACCAGCTGTGAGCACTATAAGGGTTTATAAGGCTTGCTCCATGAACCAATTATGTATCCAGAACTCCCATTAAAATTGAAAGATTGTAATAATTTACAACCCTTGCCGATCCACTGCAAGGTGAAGGCCACTATACTGTGAGAGTCATTGGGGTTGTTTGACCATACTTCACTTTTTTGGTCAGTGCAGGTAGGTAACGAGGCTGAGGGCCTAAGACTAGTTCATATGGCGATTTCCACTTAAGTCAGCCATGGATAGAAGTCACTCAGGTCGGTGGGTTCATAGGACCGTATATTAACGCAGCTCGCCGTTACTTAATATTCATCCGGTGACCAACATAGGTCGATTGTCTCCCATCTCACTCATGGCGAAACTGCCTATAGTTAATAGTGCAAATAATTCCTCTGGAAATGTAACATTTAGCTATGAAATGGCACTCAAATGTAGGTATTTTCTGTGGAATGTTTTGTATGCCCCAGTCAATAAATACAACAGCAAAAAGAAGACACCAAAACATTTCCTAGAGTTTCTTTCAAGCCATGAGAATGCACACATTTTAGTGACAACAGTGCCACCTACAAAGCGCTCCACTTAAACTCATCGCAGGAGGCCTCCTCCCCTGGGCCGCGGTCGCTGCGACCCACCGCTAGATCCCTCGATTCCGCGGCTTCCCGTGGTCCCATCGCCTCACTAGTGCCCACTGTCACACCTGCGCCCATCGCGTCGCTCTTTTCCATCACATCCCAGATGCCCAGAGCCCCCATGAGAGTAGTCAGTACCCCGGCTCCTGGCGGCGATGGTGAGGTCTCGTGTTGCATCCCCGGTAGCTCCCCAGCGTCTGCGTGCCCAGAAGAAATCGACGCTCAGGGCAGGTGCATCATGAATTTCGACAAGGAATCTGAAATCCACTGCGCAATGGTAAAAGATCACACTGACAGCACGCCTCCAACGGGGCAAGCGTACATATATAACAATATAAGCAGCATTCTCTTTGACATCAATCGTGCTATATGGTACTGCTGAAAATGCAAATTGACAACTGTGATGGATTAAAAGCAATGAAATGGCATTGTGTTAAAAGAAATAAGTAAGCGATGGCACGTTGAGAAACACCACGAATTTAGGTGTATCCTCTGACTAATATTGATCAAATATATCTGACTAATATAGGGTCAAGGAATATATGAATGATTTATACAGTACCATTAAAATAAATTACACTTCTGGCCTGTCACTCGGATCTAGCTTGCTCTCCTATCTACCACCACACAGCAGCCAAAGCATCTTCCAAAGTCTCATTGTGAAGGACTCAAATCAGAAAATCACCATGACCTGAAGACGAGTGTGCAGTTTCAAGAATATTTGAACAAACAACTTGCCCATTTACTGAGGTCCTTGAATTGAAAAGAAATAAATCTATTTGTATAAGCTTCACAGTGACACAAACAAGGCGTCAAAGTCTGATGGCATTGTTCTGGGATGTTGCAGCGAAATTTGTGAAATAAGGAACGCTACTCCATTAGACAATAATCACTAGTAAACTGCCAAACGTCCCAGTGCAATTACATCCACCAGAATGTTTTTTTTTATAAATGTCATTATTATCATTAGTGTTATATTTCAAAGGAAGTTTTTGGAAACATTAAAATAATGCTAGCCGATTGGTTGTTTGAGTCTTTTAGGAAATATATTTATGAATTGGCAACCGAGTGTAAGAATTTATTTGAGTAAAAAACCAAAGTGAACACAGAATTAATGAATGACTAAAACTTGCCTGTGTAGGCATACAACACATAATTGCTGAACAATCCTGGAGGCAATCCTACCAACAGGGGGCCGATCACAGTTGAAATAGAGGTGATAATGATGGTTTATTTGTTTACGTCAGGGTGAAAAGGGGCACCTACCTGTGGCCTGCGTGGACACCACGAGATTTGGATTATCTTCTCTGTCCCGCATCCACACCCCTGTGAATCGTCTTATTCCTGCATGCAGCTCCTCAACTTTACGCAGTCTGGAACTCATGGACTCCATTCCTAGAACGCATACATGGATATAAAACAAAACAATGATCCTCTATTTATCCTTACTGCCATAGAGACAGGTGCCATTAGAGAGCACCTGTTGAGGTCACCATGGCATACAGGGGAGTTGGTGTGGTGAGCACCATGTCCAGTGGCTTTTGTCTCTCGAGTACCGATGATTACCCACGAATCCAGGTACTCAGGTTGATCGGACATGCAGGAAGCCCAGTTGAGACACCTTCTTCTTCTTTGCGATTCTTCGAAGCACGATGGTCAGCCTCTGGACATCGTTGTCTGGACATCGTTCTCTTTCAGCTCGGCCTCGAAGTGTTTGGTAGAATTCGCAGGCAATACCAAGTATTACCTGAAAGGGATCGCGGCGTGAACGCTTCTACCTTGACCCCCAGTTCAGACACCAAGTACCACTGATGTTATCTATGGACAGGGATCAAGCCCAAATCACTAGAAGTGTCTAGTGCTATGTAAACTGTGTCACGGCATTTACAAACATAGCTAGCACGTAACGTAGCATTACCTAAGATTTATTTAAGCTTTCTTTCGTGACGTTTAGATTTTAGATGCACCGATGTACTGTACAACCGTGTCATTTAACTCTTTATAAAGCGAGAAAGGAGGATGGACTCTGTCTTCAAATGATGAGCAGCTTTGGTAAGTTTGATGGATTTTTATGTATCTTTACTTGCCGGGCCCGACGCCACGGAGGGGTCTTAAGGGGGCTTAGTAGTTTTTGTACTTAGTTGTATTTTTTGCCCTCTCTGTTTAAGCTTTATGTATCCATCGAAAAATATCAAAAACCATAAAATTATTAGCCGAGATACATGTGACTATTGCTTAGCTGTTGTTTCAGAACCATGGACAACGCTGTTAGTTGTGTGGAGGTGCTGCGCTGTCCATAGCACTCAAACGGAGCTAGATATTTATTATTATTATTGCTTGCTTTAGATCGTTGCTGCTGGTGTGAATGATGCTCAGATTCAGTGGCCTGGCTGTGCCTTTGAGTGTGCGTAATGGCATGTGCGTTTAGGCCCAGCAGCTTGGCTGGAATCTGTGGGGAGGACTTTTAAATCCTGATTGTGTTATTTGTGTTTTACGGCATTTTTGCTTGCTTGGTGGTCGTATGAGTAAATGTGACTGGTTGTTGTGAGTTTGTTCTTGTTTCTTTGGTAATGACATTGATTTGGGCTATGCGGTGTATATTTGTGATGCAGCATCCTGTCATACTGCGTAATAGTGGTACATCCTTGATGGTTTCAGTCACCATGTATTTATGTCTGCAATTAGTGTATTGTAACTCTCATAGGTGTTCAGCCTGGTGTAAAATCACTTTATTCCACTCGATAAAGGTTACTGTCACTGTGAATATGGGGTGGTTGCGTCCAATGACAATAGCCTATAGCCGTAGTGTCATGGTGAGGTTATTCGAAGGCGGTTTAATTGCGGGAGGATAGCACTGAAGGCCTAGGTGTAAAATACACGGCCAGCCACTGGAACTGACAGTTGTATAATTACACTCTATATCTGCAAAACTTTATTTTAAACTCACGGAGTTGTGACTTCTGCTCGTGGCTTAGCTGAAGCCGCATTTCAAGAGCTTCTATGTGCTTTTTCTGAGCCAGCAGCTGCTCCCAGCCACGTGAAGACAAAGACAGACAGAAGCCAGGGTAGGTTAAAGATCAAGACATATCGAGACAGGGGCACAAATGCAGACACCTTGTGATTCCACGAAAACACAAATAATGAGCACATCCGCCAAAATAATTTCCAAATATCTTCATGTTCAAACAAACATAGGGTGATGCTCATCCATGGCGATGGTCCTCAGCCAATTGCTTGACAACCAGAATGCTATAAGACACAATGCATACAATCATCATGAATAACAACACATTTGTGAGAAATAAAAACGGTTTTATAATTTTACACGATATGTAATTTTTTTTACTAAGATCGACAGAATGTTTATCTCATTTAAGGATGAACCTACATTGGGTCACAATGAGTAGTGACGTGAGGGTTTCAGCAGGAGGCACTCTTTCCTCTCTAATAGTGACCCCTTATCTACTACTGTTTTAACCAAATCTGCTCAATATGCCAGTAACAGGATCGAGGCCACTATTATATATTTTTGACCAAACATCAAAATTTGACGTTTTTCACAACCGTGAAAATTAACAGCTTGTGATGTTCTATATGATAAAAACATGAAATAAATGGCATTACGGAACAGAGTGCTGGCTAATATCCCAATGCTGTATAGGTCAATAAAATGTCTGGCCACAGCAGACATCTGATACCGGACTAAAGCAAAAGTTAAAATAATTTTCTTCAAACTGATATCCTGTAAATACACTGAATTGCTTGAAGGATTTAGTAAGAGCGAGACATCGCTCCATCACTGCATCTTGAAGTGCAAGTGTTGGTTTCAAGGTGAAAATCAGACAGCTTTTGCAAAGGCACTAGTGATTGTCTCCCCCTGCTGTTTCTGCTAGGGCCATGAAAAAACCATACACTGCTTCATACCCTGTGCTTAACACTCCCGTTCGCTGCTCCAACTGGAACAGCAGCTGCTACGGCGGTTGCGTCTGTATTTTATTACCTTCATTCTGCTGTGTGAGTGGATTGTGTTCATTACGTTAGCTTTATTACTCCTATCCGTCTTTGAGATCTCATTCGGTCAGCATTGCCTGTGTCACGGATTGTATATCCAGCCCCGTTACATTATCAGGTGAGGTATGACCAATTCAACCAAATATTATAAGCAATGACGACATTTAACAGAATGCAAACCGCAAAGGCTTTTGTGACATTACAAACGATAAACTACAAAAGATGGCAGCCTGACACGGTCCATCTTGCCACATCACCCAGTCAATGGACGTGTGGAATGCTCATAACACGGTTTATAAGTGAGCAAGAGGATTGGTTTGGATGGCTGGACTGTCTGAGCCTCAGGCATTATTGTTGATGTGCTCCGCTGTCAGATGTAGTTATGTTTCGTTTAAAATATTTATTATATTCAGTCTAGCTTAGCTTCGTTTTAGTTAAATTTGTAATGTTAACTGTAGTACTGCATATCTATTTTGTTCTACATTTACAATGCTTCTTTGCAAATTTGTTTTCAAACCTTTCATAATAATCCCCAAAAAAGATGGAGCTATCTTTTCATCTGGATATGTCTTAAGCTGAATTCCCGGCAATGATGAGAGAAATGGAAAAACACATTTCTACAAAATAAATTTCAGTGCATGTCCAAATAGAGCCCTTTTGTCAATCCACTGCTGGATGAGGCTCACCCCATGCCATTCAGCTCGTGGGGGTTATTTGGCCAGATTTCTCTATTATGGTCAGTGCGCATTGGTGAAAGCTCAGAGTATAGGTATAAGAACATAGTATAGTCCAGCAACTTCCCTCTGGTTCAATATTTTTTTGGTCTAAGCTTTCCAGATTACATTAGGGAACATGTATAGGCAGAAGCCAAAACATAAACACACAATTGGAAACAGGAAAGGTAACATGGCCCAGCGGTAGTATTCTTGCCTCTAGAACTGTGGGTTTATTAACAACAACAACAATGCACGCCATCCACTGCGTAATGGATGTTAAAGATCCTAGTGATGTCATTTGTAAAGAGTAAGAAAGCCATTATGTGCCGGTCCAAATTTGCCAAATTTGAAAATTAACCCAATAATTCGATAGCAACCCTTGCCTGCTGCAAAAGCTCAGCATGAATCTCCTGAAAAAGTCACGGTTAAAAAAATATAATTTTCTTTTAATAATAATGTGTGCACATGACCAAAGATAACATTATACATATTTGGTCTTTGATGTCCACAAAAAACGCAAGAATGCTAGTACATTTCAGCTTGGCATGAAAAGGCTTATTGAATGCTATGTGAGCGCAAATGCCCTTTTCACAATGATTATGCTACCTGATCTCTGAGAGACAGTATCTCTGTCTTCATCCGAGCGACACACACAGCCTGCGCTTGGTTAGCTGCCAAGGAACGGTCCCTCCTAGAAACACGTTGGCACACAAACATACAGACACATGCTTATACGGCAGACAGATGCGTTCTCCCACACACTGGCATGTACAATCACTTGGCAAATGCTTACAAACGCATGCAATATGTGCTTAAATCCTTGCAATTCATTCCGAATACAACATGTGTACATAAGGGTGGACATGTCTATAGACACGTATGATTATACACGCACACATATACGTGAAAAACCAAGGAAATTATGTTCCAGTTGAACACATGTACAGGACACATTTACATACTGTCATGTATATGTGATCATCAGCAATAACCAGTCCCCTGCTAAATGAAGACCTTCCCAAGCTGTCACTGTCACTTACTGTCTCCAGGAGTAAATTGATCTATGGCTAATGATGACAGATTCTGTAGATGTGTATCTATTTAGTTTCTAGACGTACCACAATGGAATAAAAAAAAAATCGTGGATTTATAAATAGACTTTTGATCCTGATTTGTGGAGAGGGTGAAACGCTAAATCCCTCCCCATGGCCTGGACTCTAACCGGGGTTATACATTTTTTATTGTTGTGAACATTCATTCCATCCATACATAAATGGTGACACGGGAAAAAAACAAGGTCAGAGAAAAACTCTTGAAGGGAAGCTAAAACATCCACATCACATCACTCACCAGAACTTAATTTCCAAATCCATCTTCTTTACGTCTAGACCATTTGTCTCTTTCGTGACGGCATCCAGGCCTGAAAGCACAGCCCCAGCAAACAAATTGCGCGAGCATTCTAATTAAACATCAATTGAGGTTCAAAATAAAAATCAATAAAACTCTTCATCAGTTTCCTGTTAAATGCTAAAAGTACCTAAAGCAGTAATTTATTACAATGTGAAAACTGACAATAACGTAAAAGAATAATACGTAAAAGAATAACGTAAAAGAATATGAATGTCGGAGTACACAGTGCAAAATGTATCTCAAGAAGTGGTCTATGGAGTACACTCATGCACTGAATACACAGGAAAAAGGAAAACATAGCCTGGAACAGAAACAGAGCTTGTCCTGTACTTACACACCTAGGCTGTGCTCAGCGCTGTTCCAACATACATGTGAAGCTTCATTAACGGGACAAATACATTGAATTGGCTTTCTGTCACGCTCTACTGATGTCACTGTGGGGGCATACTGCATTTTTTAATTTAACGTCACTGTAGCCAAATTTGGAAAGAGAAAAATGTACAGTATGTCAAATAGACTGAAGACATTTATAAAACAGAAAAGTCTTCCTTACCTTAATGACAATATTCAATAGGTTCCCCCACGTATATAAATGGAGGTGGCTGAGTCCCTGAGTGATATAAGATGGGCTTGCCTCTGGATCAAATGTATGTTATGCACGAGTCTATACAGACCTTTAATTGCTTCATTGTAGAGTATTCAAGTTTAATAATAATTAACAGCTCCAACATCAATGCTCTGCTGGATAAAGGTCTACTCACACGACGCATCAGCTATGGGGACGTTTGACCATATTTCACCGCACTGAGCAGTGCAGGTTGGTGAAGGACGTTGAGGGGTTACAAGGGAAATATCCAGACGCTGGTTTAGAAATCCCTTGCCAATGATGTGCGCCATAGCTGGGAATCCAACTCAGGTCACTGGGTTCATAGTGCAGTGTATGAGTCACTGCACCATTGCTCCATCCCAGTAATGTGTAACTGCTTTTAATTCGGATTTTCCAGCTTTATAAAAGGTCACATTCTAATAATGTGGATTAGTGAGCGTTCACTGTACTATGAAAAAGACAATTCTGTTTGATCGGTCAAACGGTTGGTCAGAGCAGAGATGAAATAGGTGCCATGGTGCTTTGTACAGGGTTTTTTTTTAAATCATAGATGCTATTGTAAGCTGTGGTTGCCTTTTTCCTCAAGGTCTTTTGAGAAAATTATCTAATAATTGGCCCACATACACTGATTTGTGCAACACCCTCTTGGACATTTGCCTAGGTCAGGAACACAAACATATTCAGGAGTGGCACTTCATACATAAAAAAACACGTAAAAGAAACAACCATTCGTTTTATTAGCCCATTAATAAATCCATCTATTATTTATCCATAACGCATACACTAGACCCGCCATTCTCAACCGGTGGGTCGCAACTCATCAGTGGGCCACAACCACCACCTAGTGGTCCGTGGAATCTATACCCAAGTGGGCCTTGAGATGCAAAAGGTTGTGAACCCCTGCACTAGAAACAACATCTAATTTGCAGTGTTTCTGGATAATTGGTCATAAAGTGCATTATGGGCGTAAAGGTCTAGAAGACATGGTCTTACATAGAGGCCTGACACTAATAGGTGGTTTCATGAATTCATAAAGTGTCTTCAAAGCACATGAGCACCATCAAAATGATGCTCTCTGGGAGTTACACGCAGGTTATAAAGGCAATAAAACCCGCTCAGTATTTTACATTTACTGGCATAGGTTGATCTGCACTCTAGTTCACTGAAAAGCATGAGTGTTGTATTTAGAGGATAAACCGACATGCATTCGTGTCAGGCCTACACTGTGTGTATTTATCAGCCTCCTATGGGAAGTGATACTATCAATCAATCAAGTCCTTGCTTTGAGTCATTAACAGGGGTGGTTTTAAGAGGGGTTCTAATGTATATCATAACCATCCGGAAATACTTTAACCTGACATCGTTTTCGGCAAGACATCCTTTACTGAGAACAAATCAAAATACAGCTCTCAAAAGCATTCCATGAAAAACAAAAAATAATTAAGATAGTATTCAAAACCAAACGTAGTTCAGGATGGTGCTCATGTGCTTTGTATATAATAATAATACATCTAACTTGTAACTAGCACAATTTTCGCAAGCGTGCTCAGCAGATGCAAACTTTATATTCCACCGAGCAGATATCTGCCAACTGTGAACTTCATATGCTGGCCACAGGGTGAAAATCAAAAACATAAAATTTGACAGGAGAGCTGTCTATAAATGTTCTTCTGTCGTTTGAGCCCTAATGAGCTCTCCACAGAAACATGCACTCCAACCCAACATCAAAATACACAGTCCTTACAAACCACCTGCCACTCTACACATCAGGGTGATATTATCCCTCAAGTGATTTTATGATTAAGCAAGCTGAAAATTAACTGTGCGTGACAGACAATGGCAGAGAGAAAACATCACGGAACTATGCATGAGAGCTCTTTAATTGCCTCTTATCTATCCTTGGGGCATCGCAAATTCCCACACTTGCTCGCTATACAAGTGTTCATCATGCGGCGATCAAATTGATTTATTGTACTCCTGAGAGTTAAAAATGTGGCGAATTAAGTGAAAATCAAATTTAATATAAAACAAAAAATGTGCAATCATCGGTACACTTGAGACCCAAATTTAAACAGGAACCAGGGATCTCAGCGGTGCAAGCTCAGGACTCTGGCATAGTATTAGCCCCCTAGGCCACCTGAACATGTTTTCCTGCCAAACTTACATAACACGAAACTAAATATGGTACGGTGCATATAGTTTTGTACCACTGCCGGAGGGTTTAGCTAAGGCACTGTTTTCTATGTGGCTTGGGACCACAGGCTGTCCCAAATTGGGTGTGTAGCATGCACTACCTGCACGGTACTGTGGAAAGTAGCTCATCATCGTCGTGTTGATCCAGTCATCAGTATACTCCCTGCAGGACAACACACAGTGTGTTTCAACAACACAATAACGAGCTTAAATTGAAGGGGGTTGGGGCACTTCAGTTCCAAGGAATTTCATGCCACGCTTCTCAGATCATTTAAGTACAGGGCACTATTCCAGCAAGTGAAACACAATTCTACATTAATTGGGAAATCTTTAATGGCCCCTTAACGTTCCCTAGTGATGCTAATGAATGAGAACCATTGTGTTGCGCCAGAAAATTCAGACTTGTGCAGGGACAGATATAGGTCCTAGCCTAATATTGCATACATTACAAACATAAATATTGAATCAACCGCATTTTTTGTATTCTGGATTGTGTGTAATACCTTTTTAGAACTTTTCAAAGCACTCCTTTTGAGGAAGTATCCTATTCTCCTATTACATCTGCTTGGGAAACTGTCATATAACCATCACGCTTCGAAGAATCATAAAGAAGAAGATTACCTCTGCTCCCAATATTCCACTGCACTATAGCTGATGTTAAACACAGAATCCTGAAGCATTCATCTTGTTCACAGAATTACGAATGCACAAGAGTGGCATAATGAGAATAAACTTGGAGTTTATTAGATGTGCGCCAAGCACACAATTCCCCCATCTCACCTGCTGCCTCCCCTGGAAGGCATACTCTACACAACCGCAACACTAATTGTAATTGTCCCATAATTAGACTCTTTGCTAATGTGTGCAAGTACTTGGCATTATATCACCAAAAGGACATAGAGTGCGGTGAACAATTCAACCAGTCGCAATTTTCAGAAGCACTCTTCCTAGCCCAACCTTTGCTCATATTCGTCTTGAAGTTCTGAGATAAAAGTATGTAACTGGTGGCCCTAGAGGGCCTAGTGCACAAAACAGGGCTAATTGGCACTCATTTCTTGGCTTGGGATGAAAGTATACTGGAGGGGGATTTAAAATTACCAGCAAAGTGGCAAAAATATTTCCTGGCACTACATACACGGTAGAAATAGATTGTAGATGTGAATGCAACTAAGCGAATAATCTATAAATAAATGTGCACCACACCAGCACCTAGGGCACTGGATATGCTCCATGGTTCATTAATCTAAATATGGCTCTTTTAAATAGTGCAACTATTTAAAGTGTATCCGGAAAGAAACATTCAAATGGGTGGGCAGTGTGGCAAAATCATTGAATCACAATTGGAATGTTGTGATTTTAATTTCCAATTCGGGATTGCCTCATGATCTCTCCAGAGCCAATTAAACGAACACTATTTTTGTTTGGGAGTCAACAATGGCTGTCCTATGAACATAACTGACCTCCACGAACGGAATGTGGATTTTTTTTTCCATTGGCTAAGTGCTTTAGTCATGTAATTTTACGGACATTTATATTGTTAGAGTGCTACAATTACACAACTGAAACAAAATCTCAGTCTAGTGACGTCACTGCCATGTCACCAAAAGTGTCACAATGACACAACCATAACTTTCAATTACTATTTTTCTCATTATTATTTTTCTCAGCCCAAGGAAACAAGATGAGAACCAATCGTTTTTCAGGTTGTGCCTCCTCTATTTATAATTCCACTCACTTGAACTTGCTGTTGAGGATGACATCATCGCTGAAGCCATGATGCATGAAGAAGCTCACGGCTCTGCTGTCAGCGTGGACCAGGATGGCGTCATACTTCAACAACTCCAGGAGCTGCTTCAGCATCTGCCAACAAACAACGCCCAGTTTAAGTGACAATTAAACGTTACCTCTAAATCTCGCCACCGGCCGATCATGCTGCGATTCCTGCCAACCCACCTGCCCCTGTTCTTTTTTCCTTTCCCCAGAGCGATGATGCCATTACATTCTTAGCTGGGTCCATGCAGTTGTTAATAGGTCACAACTCTGCAGGGTTGCACGTATTCTAATGCTCATTATACGTTGGTACACCCGATATGCTTTTTGGAGGTTCTATTGACTTAGACGTTGGTCATTTCCATAGTGCCACATATTGTCAGCAGGTATTTCACTCGCATGGTTCGCTGTGTGACATCTGCTCGGTGATTTCTTGTTGTTATCGTGTTTGTGCAGGTAAGATATTTCTAAAAGAAAAAAAATAACAAGCAAACCTGCACCGCTGGAAAGTACATGTTGCTCTAACCGCGCTGTTGTGGGAGCCAGTGCGTCTACTGTGAGGTGATGAGGCCAGCTTCTCTGCCCTAGCAATGAAAGCCTTGTCCTTCAGTATTGCTCGCTCGCAGCCACAGATTGTAGGGATCAAGAGGCCATTAGGGTGGCTAACACCGAAGATGCCACGTTTTGCCATTGTTTCCTACTGATTCCGTAGCTGTTGCAATGCCAAAACTCATCTTACAAGATCTGCTCTTGCACTATCCCACCACTTGCATTAAGGTCTTCCCCTTATCCCCTTAGTCATAAAGCATGTAAGGATTTGCCTCCCCTCCCCTGGCCATGCGGTTCGATGAACTCGAATGATTCGGGGTCACAAATCAATTTAGGATTTACCTCCGTATTTATCATTGTGGCAAACCTATTGCATACAATATATGTATGCAAATAAAACGAATAAAGGATGGCCATAAATGTATCATCCATTATTAAATTGAATGTGTTTTATGCCCCCATCATTCCTACAACGAGACTCACCGGTGTTAATGATAATCATCATCACTATCACATAATTAGAACAAACATTTAAATGTAACATTACCATGATTTATGTTCCTCATGAACATCTGAACGGCAGCGTCTACCATTGCCACCACTGTATCTGAAACGCCGTATAATCTTTACGTGTCGGAATGTGCACAAGGGACTGGCTTTAATATCTATAAAATTGTCTTCCTTTACAGATAATAAAAATTACATTACCAACGCCGGCCACGAATGAATATTGATTATTAATCACAGTGATTGTACAATAAAAGCCACCGCTGCAGCCAGCATGATAATGCTATAGTAGATTAATTCATAAAAAATATAAAGTAACGGCAGTAATATATTAAGAGCCTTTTTTATAAAATTTAATTTTATAAAATTAACTGCTTTTTATGTTTTCATAATTTTGTTCAGCCAATAAAACAAATGGATATTTCAAATACCTACCATCATTATAGATGCAAAATTGCAGCACAAATTATAACTGTGGCCAATTATGTTAATACCAACATGAAAAAATGACACCTTGAAAAAAATTAGCGCTTGTTGTAAAACATTTTCAAATGCAAATGAAACATCTGGGATGCGTAGGTAGTGTATTGCTTAATCAGCGGCACAATGTTTTAGTTATGTGCGAGTAGAGCCCTTTTGTTAATCCACTCCTGGATGAGGGCCTCCCCCTTGCGTGGGGAATGTCGAGGGTATTTGACAACATTTATCATGTGGTCATTGTGGGTTGGGTGCATGCGGGCAGCACAGACGTGTGTACATAGCACAGGACAACAATGAATGTTGCCTACTGCCTTCTGCTAACCAAAAGTTTTCTTCACAACATTAAATGAGTAAATGTTTATCATCAAGGGGTCCCCTGGTATGTTTACTCGTGTAAGAGATCTGTTATGATATTAAACACTGCACCCATGGCTGGAACTGCAATAAGGCAAATAATATGCTTGCAGATAATGAAAATGCAGTTTGTGGTTTTATATAAACAGACACACTTTGATGTGCAAATGATATACAAGATAACTTACTTTGTACAAAAATGGGTTCATGACAACAAAGAAGTGAGTTCAATTCTGGTCATACTAAACTCAGTGTAGTCTTAGGCCATATACCACCACTCCCCCACCCTTGCCAGCATAAGGTCACTAAAATGGAAATGAGAAGCACCTCTTCATTGACCACTGCCATATAAATATACGCTACTGGCTTTGGAATAAAACGGGTGTGAAATACTAACACTAAACAAGGAATGTGGACAGGTTGCATTTGAGGATATAATAACAATATTAATAATTAATCAAACCACCGACTCACAACAAACCGACTGAGCAGAGCTCCGCGCCTCCGAATCAACGGGTGCAAAACGCGCCCGGAGAAAATGCGCGCGTTACAAAAGTAGATTATTATTATTAAGGCTTCTCCACATGATGCCAGTCATGGGTGCTGTTGGACCATACTGCACCATAATCTTCTTCTTTGCGATTCTTCGAAGCGCGATGGTTAGCTTCTGGACATCGCTTTCTTTCAGCTCGGCTTCGAAGTGTTTGGTAGAATTTGCAGGTAATACCAAGTATTACTTGACAGGGATTGCGACGTGAACGCTTCTACCTTGACCCCCAATTATTATTATTGCTATTATTATTTTTATGCACCATAATAATAATAATAGCATTTAGAGCGCCATCCACCCGCGGGTCGCAAAACGCTGATGGGGGGACCCATCACAGATTCCCGTATCACTTAGCACTGATGTTAGCTGTGGCCAAGACTGAGACTCAAATCGCCACGTTCATAGTTCAGTGAGCTAACCAATTCACCACCGCTACCCGGAATATATATCGTCTGTGCCAAGTCACGTGACAATTAAACATGTATTCAAAACATCAACAAAATCACAAAAATAGTAACACATAAACGTGACGTTTTGGCACATGCACACAGAAAGATAATGATTCTCAAGAATGAGCCTTTCGGACTGCTGATAAAAACAGCACGTCGAATTCCATATTTGCCCTACATTCCCTAATTGTGAAATATCCCGTATATATGAAATATATAATAGGAGACGTTTAAATGCCACACATATGTGGCCTTTAATTAAGGGTAGCACACATTTTCCATCCCATTATTCACATTAACCCCTTTGCAAATATCAAACGACCTTCCAGTCCCATTAAAGTGATGCACACAATCAGAATGCTCATTAACTTGATGACAATTACCATGATTTTAACTATAACTCAACGTACAATTGTTTGTGCATATATCCATGTGTAATGTTAGGCACATGCAAGAGTGTGTCTATACATGAGAACACATCGGTATTCATAAAAGTTTAGATATTTAGCGCTCTGCTCTTGACAGTGAAAAGCAAATAATAGCCCAATCTGTATTTTCAGAATATAGCGTGCATACAAAGCTCTAACTCAATAGCATGTGTTACCACTGGTCTAAGAAAGTCTGTAAACTATGCTCCAATGGATATCCATATTCATAGAATTATCTGAGAATTACACTTGCAGCAATTCACTAATGGCAAGCCTGCATTGAAAATGTTTGCTGTTGAAAGGGTGGTGACATAAAAGTAAGAAGTCTTATTTATTACTGAATGTGGACATAAATGTCAGATGGGTAATTGAGCTTGGCTTGTTTAACATGTGCTCACATGATATGAACTTTGTCAAACAGCCTTATTAGCATCATAAAGATGACCCTTTAACCAGCCTATTTTATCAAACAAACAAAAAAAGCTTTTCAATTATGACGAAACAAACTGCACATCTGTTATCAAGGACATTAGCTGAGTTTCAATAAATGCCCCAACCACCTGTGTATCAAAGCTGAGGTTTGAATGTGCAAAATATAATACACACTAAGAGACCATTATTTTTATTTGAAACTTGTCCAAATGTATTTATTATTATCTATTTCTAAGTTGTAGGGCTATGTCTGCTTCAAAGTGTATTATTTTTGTATGTACTATAGAGACTCTTATAGACTTCAATTGTGAAACAATTATCATGACAATCCAGTGTACTAGAGAAACACAGTTAGAAATAATAACAAGAGATTGCTCTGTCTGCCTATTACCTAAACGCCTCAGTAATAACATCCTTTTATAACAAGAGTTAATTAAAAAAAGACCAGATCGTTAATACATTACATATTAAATTGTTGATTAAATTAAACTATACAAAAAATAACGAGAAAATCAAATTAAAAAAGTTGCTATTTTTGATCAAACCTTTATTTTTACATACAATGCAATATATCTATTCCTACCTGCCATCATCTTCTGTGCTACGTGGCTAATGCGCAGGAGCATAGTGGTTGAGTGTATATGATTTGTTTGTTACACAGATAAATCCGTTTTAGCCGCCATTTTACACATGAGATCCGTGATGCGTGAGCACAGCGGCAGCAAAAACACGAGACAGAAACATCAATGATGCAAAAGGTCCTTAAGGAATATCGTACAACAAACGAGGCATTTAGCCATCACAGACGAAGCACACGCGAATCAAAAAAGACAGTGCAGACATAATGTAAGGAGCGTAAGAGAGATCAGAAAAAGATGGTTAGGTACCGGTGCCAACCACATTCCTGGAAAAACCAGGTTGGCAAATATACAAGCTAAGGAAAATCCGCAGTTATGGAAATCATCCATCCATCCATTGTTGGAAACCGCTTAATCCCAAACAGGGTTGCAGTGAGCCGGAGCCTATCCTGGCAGACCTAGAGCACAAGGCAGGGCTTACACCAGGATCGGACGCCAGTCCATCATAACGCACCGGGGGCAATTTAGTCAGCAGGCCAATTAACATATGCAGCAGCATCTCTTTGGACTGTGGGAGGAAACCGGAGTGCCCGGCAAAAAATCCACGCGGACACGAGAAGAACATGCAAACTCCACACAGAAAGGCGCCCGAGGTGGGATTCGAACCCAGGAACTTCTTGCTGTGAGGCGGCAGCGCTACTCACTGCGCCACCGTGCCGCCCGTTAGGTAAATTAGCGAATAGAAAACACGTGGATAATGACGGTCTCCTGCAATTTGGGGACTTAAAAAAGGGGAGTGCAGGGAGGGGACAAAGCTGTATATGAGGGGCAAGGTTATTCCTAGAACGTGTAAAAGCAGTGACAAGGTAACACCTCTCACCTGCAGGAGAAATCGTCCCAGTCCGTATTTGCGGAAACGCTTCCTTGTAGTCAAGAGTTGCAGGATGAACACCTTTTCTCCAGAGGTCCTGGAAGAGCAAACAAAGCTGTTTATTTGTTCCTTAAGGCTTTTTAACTTCCATAAACTGGCCTTTTCTTGTGTATTTCCATTGGGTGTTTTATTTTTTTACCGTTTAATTATTTTAAGAAACGTTAAGTCTTTTATCACTTCACTGTTTTGTCTGAACAGCACCTTGCATCATTGGGCTTAAGGTGCTTCACCGTTGCAATTTGTTTTTATAATTATATGGACCCTATTCAGCTGGGGTTTTATTTCATGTTCGTTTATTTAATTTAATGACCTTTTTACATTTTGAATTTTTATTGTAGCTATGTACAGTGCCTTGCTACCCTTGATTGAAAGGCACTGAGAAATATAAAATATTATTATTCAATATGACCAGCTCAACTGATATAATGCATTAACTTTCTTAGACAAAGGGGGACTTCATAATCATCAGCCATGACCAATCCACTGCTGATGAAGCCTTCCCCGAGTCGCCACAACCTCTCACACAGTTCATTCATTCATTCATTGTCAGCAACCGCTTAATCCTGTACAGGGTTGCGGTGAGCCGGAGCCTATCCTGGCAGACACAGGGCACATGGCAAGGCTATACCCAGGATAGGTGCTAGTCCATCACAGAGCACCGGGGGTAATTAACCAATGCAGCATGTCTTTGGACTGTGGGATGAAACCGGAGTGCCTGGCGAAGACCGACGCGGATATGGGACGAACATGCAAATTCCACACAGAAAGACCCTGGAGCCGGGATTCGAACCTGGGACCTTCTTGCTGTGAGGTGGCAGCACTACTCACCGCGCCACCGTGCTACTCTCACAATTTAATATTCAAAACTGTATTCTTTCGCACTTGCACGTTGGAATGGCTATTATATATTTACTGCACACGCCTGCTAACAGTACTTCCCCCAACAGCCTATTATGCTATACAAAGCAGCTTAGTCTTTTATTTATTAGTGAGCCTGTCTAGCCAATATGTCCAGGCCTAAACTTTAGGCTCAAAGGGTAGGATTATGATCCAGGAAGGTTATTGGTATAAACCTTCCAATGCACACAGTTTTTGTGGTGCCGTTCATAGCAGTGTTGTCTCTTCCCCATATGCATCCAAAAATGATAATGCAAGTGCATCTCGTATTTCACTTTTAAGCAGATTCTGCATATTAAACCCAATGACATTTCAAAGAAATGATTGGTACTTAATGAGTGCCTTCTCTTCAGGGAGCACAAATGGAAATGCATTTAGCAACTGTTTTCATGCTAATTAATAATACATACATATGCATATTTAATGAGCTGTGCCATAACGGCCTAAGACAATATTCTGCACATAACAACAGCTTTCTACTTACGTAAAAAATAAGCCCAAGTTACATAGGCATGCAATTTCATAGGCATGCAATATGGTATAAATGTACAGTGACACTCAGACTCCCTGAACCTCTCTCGTAAATGCACACTGTGAATCTCTGTACCATCATTATGTAAAACACTTAATTGCGTACATACACACAGCTTTCAACCTAATCGAATAAGGACAATATTTAATATTTGGTGTGGATACAAAATACCACTTGACATTGTTAACAAAGATATTCACAGACTGAAAGTGCCATCGCTTAATGCTGAGCAATGTGCATGGAGTAATTACATTATAACTTTGTATCGAATTAAAACCTAAGCTCTGATGGGCCATGTAAGATTTGTCTGGGTTTACACTGTCTTGTAATCATTGTATTGATTGGGGTTCTTTAACGAGGTGAAAGCCTAATGAAATACATTACCTTTTACTATACAAGAAAGACAAGGACACACCAGACTTGAAAAAACATGTTATGTTATATTTTTACGATGTATTGTTATTCTGGAATTAGAATTATAACATACACTACCTCTAACGGTACTATTTCGCCATTAAGGGTGCACTCAAAAGCAGAGGGCCTTGCTTGAAATATACTGCAGAATTCTGAGCAAAGGAGCAATATGAGCTAGAGGAGAGCCCTTACATTCTGACGTGCCTAGTGCTGAATGTGCCGATTACTTGGCTACCCAGTGTTGCTTACAGCACCATGTGCTCATGTGTGGCTGCATTATGAAAGGGCCGTACGTGCGAGAAGTGTTGTAGGTAAGGGCTGAGAGCAGGCAGCACTCGACCCCGATGGAGGAGGTGCTGATATTGTCAGGCGCCGCTTCACGTTCTCTGCGCCGGCTCCTTACGTCTTGCAGAAACTGGTCGATGTTTCCTGAGAAAACCTCCTCCCTGTAAAAAGAGCACATCAGAACAGCACCACCGAGTTCTACACAATGGTGGAATGATTATCAATAATAATATAATTAATATATCTAGGCGAGGCTCACTAAATATCAAGACTCTTTATCAGCAATAGTGCTATATTGGCAACATTCTTTTTCCTTCTTAAGGGGTGCTTCTTTGCATGTGTGAGGAATCTGGAGCAACTAGAAAAAAAACCTACACATGCCATTCAACTTGCTGCACTGCTGTGACGGTGACCGGCACAGCCCACTGAATTTGGGTGTCTCAAAAATGCACGTGAACCACCAACCGTTGTCTGCAAAAGTCAAGACTACAAACTTTCGCAACCACACCAAACTGCAACTGCATGATGCCACAATGAGAGGGGACAGTGGCGGAGCTATCGAGTGAGCATTGGGGTGAAACTGCATAGGAGCCCATGAGTCAGAAAGACCTAGACGCATCGTCCGTAGAGGTGGATAGATAGACAGGGGGCTCAATTTCATTCCTTCAACCAGGGCCTTTCCCGACTATGTTACATCACTGGGAAGGGAACGACAGTACTGAGTGTGTGGGTAGGATAACCAAGGAGAGTGTTTAAAAAAAAAAAATTGCCAAACTAGTAAACACAGTCATTATTAGCAGTACTAACACCTCGCAACATCAGCCAAACAAAAGCTAAAATCTTTATATCTCCCGCAAATCGACACAAACCATACAAGTCCCGTAGAATAACTACATTAAAAAAACTAAACTCGAAGATCCATTGAAATCAACTCCCATCGATCGGACACACTGCCTAACAAGATTATTTGGAAACCAGGCTTAGGCTGATCGATACTTGAGTTGAAGGAGCAAATCTTTAAGGGTAAATATACTATAGTGCATTGATTCTATTTCAAGGAATAACAAGCTCAACGAGGTCAGACTAACACCAGACAAGGGAATGAACTATAACCACCTACACTTATATTGTGTGGAATGTAATGAAATCACGTAACAGCACTTTTTATAAGAATATATCAAGATGCTGTCCATTGATTATTACACAAATGAAATTCTGGAATAAAGATGTGAATAATTTATCCAGTCCATCATAATTATTCTGCAAAGATTGTGATGGACTTAGAAAAGCAAATCTAAACGTAAACCTAATTTTTTTCAATAAACACAAACCGTTTAATACGTTTTCAGAAGGAATAAAAAAATCAGCATGAAAGATTTAATTAAATGTTGAGTGTTATGCTACTTTGATTAACATTATTATATCAATCCCGAGCTAAATAAAGATGAAATTGTGCATTAAGATCTGGGCACCAAGACATAAATGGAACACGGCCAAGAAGCCGTGGTGACCTGCTGTGTTGTTAATTAAACCAATGGAGTGTGCTAGCAACAGTATGCCTGGCCACATCTCCGATACAAATTCATACACTCAAAAGGAAATATCTCACAAAAGGCTGTATCAAACACAAATGGCCTGGACTTACAAACAAGAATTATAGATTGCAAATGCCTAAAGGATAGTAGAACTTGCGCTTCCTCATTTCCTTCATGTTTCTCCATTCCAATATTTTGAGTGGCCATTTCGAGCAGCAGTGGTACCCTGCTGCCTACTTGTACACTTTCATCTACCATTGGCAAAACACTAGAATGTGTTGGCCGAAGACTATTAACATAAAAATGTAATGTAAATAGCTTCAACAGCCACCATATGACATTTAGTTGTGCCAGAGGTACATTACATTATTTTTTAAATTGTGAAAAGTGCCAGAGCATTTGCTCGTTTTCTGGACTTTCACTTTTGACCTATAGCATGTAAAAGTAAAATATATAATATTTTGTAGCATTAAAGAGTTAAGCTAATTTTAAGTAAAAAGGGATATGTTAAAACGCTTTAGAACTGCCCGGTGGGTGAGATTTTCACTGGCTAGAAAGTACACAAGAGTCGTATTACTCTCTGCCAGAGTGGTTCACATGGGCCACACGGGCCAAATGAGACCACAACTTGGTCACGCATATCACAGTCACTGTAGTGTAGGCGATGACTTCAAATGCCATGATTAACCCCATCTCCATGGTTTAGCAAATCGTCACAATTTAGCGCTAATTACAAAATGAGTAATTTTTCATCTTTGTGGTACGGTGGTATAATTTAAATAAACATAAGCTTTAAAAAAATATTGATTTTTACACACACTTGTGTGCATGCCTTATTAGTGTAAGAACTGGGGGTCAAGGTAGAAGCGTTCACGTCGCGATCCCTGTCAGGTAATACTTGGTATTGCCTGCGAATTCTACCAAACACTTCGAGGCCGAGCTGAAAGACAACGATGTCCAGAGGCTGACCATCGTGCTTCGAAGAATCGCAAAGAAGAAGAAGAAGTGTAAGAACTGACTTTCATTGATTAATCATGCCATTTTGAATGATGAAAGCAAACACAATGACAGTGACAATAACAATGATCTTGGCAACAAGGAAGCAATGTATAAACATGACCCAATAGAAATATTAGCATACGACAAACTTGTGCATTTGCAATGCATGATGGGGACACGGTTGGTGGATCACAGTGAATCGCCAGTAAATATCCATAAAGCTAATAGGTGTCTAACCACCACCATACATGCGTGCATTCCTAAGGGTAACGTACGGATTTACTCTGGGCACTATAGCTTCTTACAAGTTGCAAGCCTGCAAACACCCCCATGCAGGAACACTATAAAAACACGTTTCGAAATTCAGCGAGGAATTTTTAAAGAAAGAAGAACTATTGTTATTTTCACGACTGTTAGCAAAGGCACGACGATAAACATCCACAGACACTCACTCCTCTGAAGAGGAGCTGCTCTCCTCGCTGCTGTCTGTGTCGCTGTACACCTCGGCGAAATCGCTGACGGCTTCCTCGTCTGGTCCCGTGGTACCGCCACCACCACCCCCTGTGCCGCACTCTCCAGTCGCTGGCTGCACAGCCCCGGCGTTTTCGCTGGAGCCGGCACCTGCCGCCTGTCCGCCTGTCACCTTGCCGGGAACAATATCGTTGAGCCCGTTGGAGCCACTGGACGGGTTCGCATGTGCGGCCATGCTGCCCCACTCGACCGCTCCCTTTTGGCTCCTTCTTCTGTAGCTCTCCATGGCCTCTGCAGGAAAGCCAGCGTTAAGGACATGAGAATGGTTCACTTTTGGAACAAGGAGAAGCACAGGCCATGCAAGCAAGTTCTCGACTCAGGTGCATGTGACCCAGTGGTTCGTTTTCAACGTCTTAATATTCGAGTGGACGCAGGCTGTGGATAGTTATATTGACAATCCGCATATCAAATCATACCTGGTTTATATGTGAGAAGAGTATATATTTGACATGTGAGAAGGATATATATGACTATCAGTTAGATGGGAAATGTCATTAAAATCTAAATTAAAGGCTCATAACAAAATTGACAGGCAACATCAGGCAAATTGGCAATAAAGTACTTTTTTTTCTTCAAAAAGTACTCTTAGGCTTAATTAGTAGCATCGAATACTTCTGCACCAATTATATAACAATAATAACTTTTTGGTGACTAAAAATACAACTAGTATTCTTGAAAGAAGTATTAATCTACGCCATTCTGAACACATTTATAACCATCCCTGATTAAGTAACCTGACAAGCAATGCAACAGTAGGATATCGCTACTTGCTCACACTGCTATCATCTAAACACAATTTTCCTCTTCTGAGCTTGCACATTACACTCTGTTTCTGTCCCCACGTCAGCAGTTGCTATAGGCTACAGACGGAGACAATCTGTCCTACAAAACGCTCTTCATGTTGTCCTGGCAGCCAGGACCAAAATAAATTACATACGATCACTACACAGATGTAGTACACATCAGATATATTGTCACATTTTATTGTTGTTCAGACAAGGTATAAGACAAGTATATTAAGAAGAAAAAAACACGAGCAGATCTTACTTACTGTGATCGAGCATTTATATATATATAAAAAAACAAGTATACAAAATCAAACATGTCACTAGAAAGCACGGTGAAGACGAGTAAAATTAGTGATGGCATGGCAGACAAGATAGAGAACAATAACAGCAAGACACAAAGAGGAGATGGAATAATTGAATAAGTGCACATAAGGGGGTAAACTGAAATTGCAGCCAGCACAGGGCCAGTAGCATGGGTGGATATTCATTCGGAAAGAATTGGTTATAGCTGATAACAATATTAGGATTTTCATTTTTTTCAAGCATGTAAATACCCAGGAAATATTACATCTGTCCATCTCTTATTTCACAGGTTTTAACACAACTAAAACGCAAAACATCTCCTGAAACCATCAAACTGCCAAACTTTCTGTACAAGAAGACATTTTTATCACTGGGGGTCAACTTTGAATCTGAATCTGAGATAACTACTCCAACATGGCCATTCGTTGTCCTGCGCAACTCATTCACTCCAAGTTTTGAAAGTAAAGAGGCAGTTTAAATCTCACCTTGCTGCCCATCCTGGAATCACATTCGTGACTCAAGCCTCAGGATGATGTGCGGTCAATGCAGGTGCTCAAAACTCGCATCCCGTTTCCCAGTTTGATTACAATACGACAAAAGTTCTTCGAAACAAATGCTGCACAGCATCCATATAAAAATGAAGAGTCACACACTCAGAAAGATGCTGAGCGATGAAAGGAGGAAGACAAGATACAGGGAGCGGACATAATCCGATAAATAATAATGGCTGTTAATAGAGGCAAGTATGTTAACACAGAACGCAAACATAATGGAATGGCCAATGTTCAAGAGTGTTGATGGAATGGCAGCCAAAAGGACAATAACTCCAATGGATGACCACCGTGGACATTCAGCTCATTATGAGATTAATGTATCTGTAGGTGTGAGAATGAATTGTGGCATAACAAGATAGCAAGGATGGTGAAGGTGTAGGGAAGCATCATCTAGGAAAGGATGTACTATAGATGAGGATGATGAATCGGTAAACGACTGAAACCATCAAACTCGGTGCACATAAAACATTTTTCCCCTGGGGGCCAACTTTGAACATGAAACCAAGATCACAAAGGTGTTGGCTCACTGCTCCAACACAGGCATTTGTCCCCTGGGCAACCCAGGCACCCATGTGTTGAAATTAAAGCCGCTGTTTAAATGTTGCTTCGCTGCCCTGCTCCGCCCAGTGTGACATGCACGACTGAGGTCTCTGGATGATGAGATTATCCCAGCTGTCCCCGACTCACATCCTATTTCCCCGGTCGACGACAACAAACGTTCTCGTTAAAAAAATATATACCCACAACTGAGTGTAGTCCGCATTTGATCTCTGCTGTTGCAAGTCTGACCTTTGCAACCAGGTCAATGATATTTGAATTTCGGCATTATCAGGTCAAATGTTTTTCCAATCCAGTTCAAAGCCCTGGACTGCAGCATTGCGGTGGCAACTGTTCTCAAAAGGATGGCTGTTTTCAAACCCATTTTAGAATGCCCTGGTTACATCAAGTGATGACTGTATGCAATTATGTCATGGAGAATATATGCCTGTTTTAGCTTTGTAAATATCACTGTTTGGCAACATGACCTCCTCAGTGGGCAGTTGTGGGCCAACTTTATTTAGCCAGAAGCAGAACATTACGAGCCAGTCTATATTTTGGAAAATGCGCTGAAAGCAAGCTGTAAAAGGCAAACATTTAGTTGATTTTTTCTGTTGTTTTTCAGAAGATAATAATAATAATTTCAATTTATATAGCGCCTTTCACCCGAGGGTCACAAAGCGCTGCACAAGGGCCGCGAAGAGGACGGCATGTCAACAACGAA
>JAZEWU010000021.1:4959428-4972814 GCA_036362915.1 Geotria australis
AAATCAAACACCAAAGTTACACAGAAACAAACCACCAACCAAAGAGAAAAGGAACAGATGAAAAGTGACAAATGTGCAACAAATTAAAGCTAAATAAAAACGTAAAACACAGGGATCATTCATTGTAAGAAAACGCTCAATCTTGTACAGGGTCGCGGTGAGCCGGAGCCTATCCTGGCAGACACAGGACGTAAGGCAGGGCTATACCCAGGATGGGCCGCCAGTCCATCACAGGGCACCGGGGGAAAATTTAGTCAGCAGGCCAACTAACCTATGCAACAGCGTGTCTTTGGACTGTGAGAGGAAACCGGAGTATCCAGCGAAAACCCATGGGGAGAATATGCAAACGCCACACAGAAAGGCCTGTTGTACGTGTTACCAAATCTGAAGGGAACATTCACGTAAGTGTGTGGTGACTGGTGAAAACAGATAGGAAGTCACTGACAGCCTTATTCCTTGGAAAATTACATACGCTTAAAATAAGTACGTAAAACATGACCCAGACACTGATTTACAAATTACTGGTAATGAAGAATTTAGTTGTCTGTACACTTACAGTGCTGTGTATCCTGGCTCTTATTTATTGAAAATACATCGTTATTGAAAGAATAACTATGTGGGTGTTCTCAGATGTTTTGTGTTATTAATGTATCCATATTAAAGAGGTGTCTTCTTTCTTTGCGATTCTTCGAAGCACGATGGTCAGCTTCTGGACATCGTTGTCTTTCAGCTCGGACATCAGGAGCATGTAAGAATGTAATGCAATGAACAACAGCTGTTCTACTCTACTTCACAACACACAACGATGAGCATTGCACGTACAAATTCCTCAGCCTTATCCAGAGCACAAGCACAAAATCACTGTTTAGCCATGTTGTCATTTACACTATCGACTGAAAGAACTGTTAAGGCGTGACCACACCAACAGGCAGCAGTGAAACAGACACAACCGGAGGATGGTTTAATGTACACCAGTATGGACCAGCCATCAATATTTTCTACTGCTCTACTGCCATATGCCTCTGCTAGCCCCATACATGGAAAGGAAATGTGCCTTTACGCTATGGGAACCCTGTTAGTACTTGACTTCAGACAACAATCATTCAAATCTGTAGCTACAACCATGCTTCAGGCAGATCTTACAATTATCTTGGTCTCTTTGCCATTGGAATCTGGAGCTGTCCTGTTTAAGCATCATGGTGAGACTGGTGTGCAACAGCATCCTTACGTAAATCCGTTCATGTGCTTCCATCGACTCCATCATCAGCTACAACCAGAACAAATAAAGACAACTTGCACTATCATCTTCCTCGAGTAATCTCAACATCCCAACGCCTCATATTACCCGATTATCACATTGACCTAGAAGAAGCCCCCTCAGCCCAACACAGTGATATTTGAGTGTGCATTATAACCAGTTAATAATGGGCATTGCCATAATTTAGTATTGGCTGTTAATTCTTCTGCACGCTCTTGTAAACAATGTCACAGATTCCCTTATGTGCACACAAATTTGCGGATGATTAAATTTGCCAATAACCTCGTATCACAATATTTAAGGACCTGTTGTTGGAATTTAATTAGGGACCCTCGAATACTGAAGTCAAAGCTTGCATCTATAGGCCCTGTAGCTGCCCTGAAATGAGAACAAAAAAAACGTTTAACATAATAAAACTCAATGCTGCCAGACCACTATTGTATTAAAAATGTATTAAAACAACAGGAGGGATCAGAGGCATGCAGGAGGCTCCGGCATCTGATGTACTGAGCTGTGAGACTGTGCCAGCTCCACCATGACCGTAAATTTCAAACTGCATGGATAGACAAGACAAATATAACAAAATAAACGTTGGAATTGTATTCTCAGTGCTGTACTGTTCAGTAAGGCAATTTCATTTTTTTGTTCCAGCACACGAAAAATAGAATTTGCCAGCAATTGCACACGTACATCATTTAGTGTTTTATTTAACATCATTTAGTGTTTTGCGTTATAAATGTAACATTATAATTATTATTATTGCTGGATTCTCAGTGACTAATGTGTGCAGCAGTTTGGCAAAATGTATTGTGGCAGCACACCGACTTCTCTCTATGCATCAAGACCTCAAAGGAGTGTCTGCGCTGTACCTGGCTCACAGGAACACCTGGAACTGTTTGAGAACATTACCGTCATAGTAGAGACCAGGAGATAATGGGAAACAATTTAAAAAAATCCATGATTACTATTATTATGCAGTACAATGCAATTTAAATTTATATAATGTCCAAATGAAACTTCATCTAAGGATGTCGTTATTGAAAACAAGGATGTGTGTATAGGCTACATATGTATGTGTTAACATAAAGATCTTGGGCAGGACACAGTGCTAGATCAGATCATGGCCAGCCGTCAAGGCTAATGACAGAGTGGCAGCTAAAAAACCGGAAACACGCCTGACAGCACATCCTCTGCGAACAAGGAGCACGAGTACAGGTGTTGCAGGGATAGTTTCATCACAGGACGGTGAGAGATGGCGGCAGCTTGGGGAGGCCTTTATCCAGCAGTGGACAGACCGTGGCCGATGACCCCATAATATTACGGCAACCCTACGATCAACAAGCAGCACTTGCAGCAGTGACAAGAACTATGACGGCCATTCTCTGGTCACTGCTAGATATGCCATTGCAATTACTTCTGCTTGTGAGTATATTAACAAAAAAAACCGCATCTATAATTAGAATAAAAAAATAAAATAAGTGACCGTGGTTGGCTGTAGTGGAGGAGGGAACAAACTAAGAGCCATCTAGGTCAGGGGTTTTCAACCTTTCACACCTCAAGACACAATTGGCCCACTTGCGTCTGGTACCCACGCACCACTAGGTGGCGCTCGCGGCCCACTGATGGGTCGCGACCCACCGGTTAGGAATGCCGGATCTAGGTCACAGAGGACTGATTTTAAACATGTGTGGTTAATTAATTTACCAGTGGCTTATAAGTCTTAATACATCTTAATGTCTGCTGAGAATTTCAGTGGAGATGCAGATGGCAACATTTAGTTCATAAAGGTGTCAGCATTGCTTCAACGTTACTGCCAAATATACTATCTGCATTCTAGTATTTTAATTATTAGTTCCATAAAACTCCATGGAACCAGTTTAAATATGCATTCATTCAGTCGGCAGTTTTAGTCGTACTGTACAATATGTCGCTAAAGCGAATGCATTAGAATGAAGATAGAGTGTGGCTCAGAGACTGTTTAAATAATTAAACCATTTTCAAATGCACGATGAATGATTTGTGCATCAACCGCTGTAAAGATTCTGAATTACAATTTCCAATATTGATACGGTCATTGGAGTCCTCTTTATTTCCGAAGTTAATACTGTATATCCTTCCAGCTGGCCATTGTTTGAACCATCTAAAATTTAGCAACTCAATTATTTTTTTCCACTAGATGAGTACTGTATTAAAATAACTGACCAAGCAAGCAACACTGGTAGATTTTGCGAATTGCAACAAACGGACCTTAGTATTAACATGTAAACTCGCAACATAAGCACACATTATTGATTTATTTACGAATATATGTTACTCTGAGGTTGTTTCATAAAAGCCAAAAGCAATAAAGAGTAAATTAAGACATTCATGTAAAACAGTTTATGGGCTGTCCGCATATTTTACTTGAATCTGCTATGCACCGCCTGAGAACTAGAACAGGACGATCAAAAGATGCTTTGATCAGATGGGGCTACAAGACCGGCCCAACCACCTGTGAATATGGAGAAGCAGACCATACTATGGAACACTGCCTTGTCTGTGCTCTACTACCCAACCTCTGCAGCTCAAAAGACCTTGCGGAGTTCAATGAAAATGCAAGGGGCTGTGTAAGGAAATGGGAAACTGTAATTTAAGCATCGCGCTTCGAAGAATCGCAAAGAAGAAGAAGCATATATTTAATATCTAAATGATACATTTCAGCAAACACATTAACCTATGTTCATTACTTAATCAGTAATGAATCTACAGAAATGTTAAGCATACTCATTGTATATACACAGCACAAAAATAAACTGCAAAGTCTTTTTCCAATATGGAAAACATGTGTTAATGAACTCATTAACGATTTACCAATATGATTAACCTATATCATTGCATGTTCTCCCCGTGTCCGCGTGGGTTTTCGCCGGGCAATCCGGTTTCCTCCCACCGTCCAAAGACATGCTGCCAGGTTAATTGGCGTACTGACTAAATTTCCCCAGTCACCCTGCGATGGACTGGCGTCCCATCCTTGGTGTTCCCCTGCCTTGCGCCCTGTGTCTGCCGGGATGGGCTCCGGCTCACCGCGACCCTGTATAGGATTAAGCGGTTTCTGAAAATGGATGGATGGATTAACCTATATCAAATACTGACCAAAGAAAGGATGAGCAGCCTTGAATTTGTACAGATTTTAGCATGTTCTGCATTGAAAGCATAGGAGGTATTAATATATTTTGTTATGATCCTAATCTATACCTATTAATGTATACAGTGTACAGTACTATGTGCATATAGTGTGTATACCTATCAACAAATGTAACACATGCAAACATACTGCAGCATTATTATCAGCCAGTCCCAGCGAGATCACTCATAATTGCCTTGCATATCTGTTTTTCCTAGCAGTAATGGGGTCATTACTTTGCTAAGTTTTGTGGGGAGCTCTAAAACACAGTTTCCAGATATCAACCAGTCCTGATAAGCATGGCCCAAATGGACCACAAGTGGCTGGTATTACAGCATTGTGAGCCAACCAGCCACACCATTAATCACCCAAACAACAACTATTATTTGTCACTAAGTGGCAGTCATTTCACCATGGTGCTTTGTGACAGCCTAAGTGTTTCCATGCGCACACATATACACACACACATTTTGCTTTCTGATTATATAAGTTTCGTGCGGATACATTGATAATTAAGGCATTAGTGTGTTGGGAGGTGGAGGGGGCGCTGGTTAAGATCACTTTTTTAATGTAGGAAAAAACCCCACAAAAGTAAGGTCTGCCATATGTCTTCAAATACATGTTGTTGCTTCTTCACACATACATTTTCCTCCAACATGAAAATACCAATCAAATGTGTAAGTGATGGGAAAAACCTCATCATTACAGGAAAATAGTACCAGGCTATACAAATCTCGAGAACACGAAAGATCACTGCACAGTTTAAATGGACTGCACTGCCCAATCCACAATATTGTAGAGCATAGTACTCGTACCATGACAACATCTTTTGTTCAGCCCTTTAAATTATGGCAACATTTTAAAAACAACACTGCCTCTACACCGGATGCTGTTATAAAATCGTTTAAGTGACATCGATTCATACTTTTACCGTGATTGAATGCGGACTCTGGTTCCACGTTGGTGCAAGTGCATAGAGATGGATCGAGACAATGTTGAAAAACTGCCTAATAAATCTTTATGACATTCCCACAAATGCAAATCTCTAAAATGTATATCGTTAAACATACATAAAATTTAATTAACAGAAATATAGGAAAAATGTATATTGTTGAGGTGTCCTTTGTATAATAGAATAGTCTGACATTGAGTTGTGTGGGCCAATAACTCGGCTGTTTATCACCATGCTGCATTGTACAAGAGCCAATTAAATATATTTTGCAGGTGTGGAGCTAAAATTACACCACACAATAGTCAATGGTTCCTGTATATGACGAAAGTCAAAGTGTTCCGATGCTGTAAAAGTGTGATTTTATACGTTTATTGATGTAGTTTTTCACAGCTTGATGTAATTGCTCCTCTAGGCACAGTTATCGCGAAAGAGCAGCTCTTAAGATTTTATAAGTGTTCCTGTAAAAATGTTAAACGTGTGATATATCAAAGTTGATTATATCACAATTGACATACAGTCCTACATTGGGGGTTTTATACATCCCACTTCTTCTTGTAAGAGGTGAAGAATATTTTATTAGCTGCTCCCATCATCCATCTCCCAAACGTTATTCTTTAGGTTTACCAAATAAGGCATTCATTGTATACACTGCAGAAATATCTAAGCAAGTGGTGTGACCAGTTGAATATCATTGTATGAGAATAATTCTGCTCCGTGTCTTCAAAGATAATTATTACTTTAACGTTTGTGATTCATGTTGCATCACTTTGAAATAGTATTAAATTACCAGTTAATCGACAAAGGACTGCATTAATGCTCTAGGAAAGAAACGTCGTGATATCATCAGTGATCATTAGTCTGTCCATAATTTCACCGACGTCACAAACGTTGCCACGGATTCATAATCAAGACAATGTCTGTGTGACCTTTATACGCAGACGTTGGAGACATCACTCAATAATACATGCATTAGTGGTCAGGATATTAAATTAGACTCCTGGCCATCTGCACAACATGGCAATTAAAGGAAATCTATCAGAGGTTTCAGGTTGTATCGTTCAACTGTTGCCAAGTGCAAATCGCACCCGTCGAATGAAGCCTTTGTGGTCTTCATGGTCAGTTACTCAAACCTGTTGGTATGTGTGCATGGTTTTCAGAGACCTATGCTTCACAAAGTATTGTTTTAACTTACCAGGTCATCATAGTTCCAATAATCTGACCAGGGTGGAAGGTGCTAAAGTTATGTTACATGCTGCCATATTGCCAACGGCAACTAAAAAACAAAAACAGCTATAAGGACAATACTGTACAGTATATAAATGTGATTAATCATAAAATGTTATTGGCTATGGTAGATGTCCATAAGGTCATTAAAATGAAACTTGTTTTTAATCATCAAAATATGGTTTAGGAAAAAAAACAGGCACTTAATTTCTTGAAATTGAATCTTTAGTCACAAAAAATAACGGCCCCACGTTAAACTTCTCTGGAGGGTAATTACCTTCCTTGTTGCGGAGAAGCATGATGGTTAGGGCTCCTTTGGCGCACACTGTCGCGTACAAACCATCAGAGCCCACATTTGGCAGACCACTGTCGTACAACGCCACCACAGAATGCAGCAGTTCTTCGGTGCACACCTACAGCAAGAGAAAAAGTTGATTGCCACGTTTACAATAATTGTCATGTGTATATACTTGGACATAAGTGGGGTGAACGATAGCACACTGCAGTGATTCCCAGCCTATGAAATCATCCACAAATAAGATGAAAGTACAAGGACCCCTCTGTTAAGAGTGAACAATGACTGGTAGTGACAGGGTTGTGAAGATACTAGCGCACAGATATGGCATTGCCCCTCAGTAGCAGGTCCCTTGCACAATCCCTACCCTTTCGCAGACACCTAATGAATCCAGTATACCCCCTGCGGTAGGTGAACAGCCAATATGGAACCTGTGAAAAGTTTGACTCAATCATAAGGCTGAAAATTCAGTTGTCTGGCCCTGCTTATAGGGTCTTTCATACTATTGGTGGTGAAATAGCAGCCAACAGAGAAAACCCCTCAGCCAACGGTGCTGCTAGCCTGAAGCTGGTAGAGCCCTGCATCATGTTTGCTGCCCCGTTGAAGCTTAAACCTGTGCCGTGTAGTGTACAGCTGCCAGAACAAATGCTTTGGGTGCTGTGGCTCCATCATCAGCGTTCACAGAGCAGACCTGCCCCACGTGAGTTTGTCATCCCAGTGTCAGGGGTGTTATTCTGCGGAGGCAGTGATGTGATGAAAGCCTTACATAAAACCCAAACGCCTAATTACTTGAATACTAAGTAATGTAGGACAGCAAACATCTATCTTAGTGACCTCAATTATTCTCACTTCTGACAGTTTCACAGAAAATGGGCATTTAGTCTCGACTTGTTCAGCATAAATACAAATGAGAAAGGATGACAACAATGCATCCCCTAACGTGTAACAAACATGGCCTTACGTGTAAAGGAGGAACATGTGTGGCTATAACGGGGCCGAGTTAATTTTGAAATTTCAAACAACAAAACGAAAGTACTTAAATGGGAATACTGTAATGAGCTTATGCACTATGGGCAATGATGAAAAATGCATGAGACACAGCACTTCCAGGCTCCTTCCAGTAAAATGGCCATTTTGCATTTTAATCAGATTGCTGTGCTTTTCATTTTATTGGCAATGGCGAGCCCGCCTCGTTTACAATTGTCCGCATTTGAGTGTTGTGTGAAGGCCACACGAACACGTATGCGTCTGCATCACCCCAGAGGACAGGTATTGTACAATTACAAAAGATCGCATTTCCATATCAGCAGGATGAATATTGTAACAATTATTGTATTTGCATACGTGGATTTACTCATAGCCCAGCTCATTAATCTGTGAATTAATTTCTTCTATTGAACGTAATGCTTCTACAGTGCGGGACCAGTGGCACAGTGGATCATTATGAACCTCGTAACTTCAGTTCAACACCCGGCCATGGTTGACATTAGGGTGAGTGATATAAACTAATCCTTGACCCCCCTCTGCCCCCGCGCCTTACAATTCCACATTAACTAGCATGGTTAAGTATGGTCAAACAAACCCCATAGCTGACAAAGCCCCTTATGTGGGAAAAACGTAATCCAATTCTGTACTGACAATGAGCCATAATGTAATATTATCATTATACAATGCTGTAGATTATTGAATGCAGACACGGTGCAATCTCCGTGCTCTGTCTTCATTCAACCTAAATTACTTTACATTAATCTTAAATGTATACAACTAAGTGGGCTTTAAATTACATGCAGTAGTTAAACACATTGACATCACATTTTAATAACAGCACATTTTTTGTAAATCGTATTTTGCTATCCTTACAGTTATTCAGTAAGGTGTTGTGCAAGCTATCACAATTTATATTGGAACGTTATGCAATATAGAATCAGCATTCAGAGAGTAAATACTACTGGGCTTTCAATTGCCACAAAATATATAAACAAACGCCATAAATGAACAGCCAGTGCAGGCAGGCATACTAACACTGTGGCATTAAAACACGCAGCATTATAATTCCATTGTGGACAGCTTCAGAGTTAAAATAATCTTTGTGTTTTGTTGCCATTGAACACGAAAATGCCTTGGGACGATCTAAGCAGGAACCATTAGAGTCGTACTGCCTGATAAGAGCAAATATAATGGCTTTTTACTTTAAAGATTAAAAGAAAAAGTGTACCATGCACAATTTCATCATATGAATTTTACGAGTGTGAAATTAAAGGGAGAAAATGTGGGCTTTCTCAAGCCATGTGATCATGTGACATGCACAATTCACAATCTTACACATACGCCTAAGTGATAAAAGCGCATGTAGGCCTATTCGCTGCAATTGGGTTTTAGTTTTGCTTATCCAGAAGCAAAATGCAAAAATGGAATACAGCACCTAAATAGCAACTCAGTTACACGTGTGATTGCTTAGTTTGTACCAAATGGTTCATCCTGCTAGTTTAAATGGCATAAATTTAACAAAATTTTGGGAGTGTACTAGAGCCCATTTCTTGCTGTTGTATAACCCAGTCCCAGCTGATAATGTAATCTAGTAAAATTATTACAATGGAAGCACTCAAAACACCCTACTCCGAATTTTTTATATGATGGCAGAGATAACAATGTGGAAATAATCGCTCTTGGAAATGAACCTCCTACAATTAATTCCCGGATAAGCAAACTATTCAATCTGGAATTTGTAGTGCATTTATGTAAAACAATCCTATGTCTGCAACGTTTCAGAAGATATGGTCACCGTTTCTCAATACATCTCTATCCATACCACCCTCATATTTACACGTGGGTGACTGATGCCTTTTAACATTGATTGTGATGTGTTGCGTGCATTCGATCTTAATGTAGTCAGGTCCCCCTGCTCCCATCCTCCCCATTCTGAATCCTGGTGGAAACTGAGTTTTGTTGTTGTTGTTATACTGTGCTGTGGTTGCAAGATTATAAAACGAATGCTACTATCCTTATCCTACAGCCAGGATTGAGACACTGATATTGGCCTGCCACTAAAAAAATGCTAGGCAATATATACTTTCATGGAAATGTATCATCTACCTTTTGCCACGAGGAAATAAACGCAAGAAATTATCGTTCAAATCAATTAAAAATGCTTTCCAGTGTATATCATGAAGTGGGATAATCATCGAAAGACTACAAGCTCAGATGTAGGCAGGCGAAAAGCGACTGATCTAGCCATTTCAGAACTGTCACATGCAACACACTGTTCATCAAAACTAACCGAGCTTTAGTTTAAAAGTGTTGTTTGGAAAATGTTTCTGTGTCAAGTGCAATGATTTTTCCACCAGGGACTGAATTATCTTCTTACTGTAAGAAGTGTGTGCAGTTCTAAATGACAGATAAACATATGCTGCTGACTGGAGTTACTGTAACACAAAATTGACAAACCATCACATGTAATCCTTGGCAATGTTTAACTCTCGATCAAGCACTACATTTTGTCGTAAAAAAAAAAATCTCATACAAATAAGTACGAATGTAAGGACAGTGAAGCTGCACTATTCAACTAAATAAATAAATAAACATCTGCAGCTAATGCAGTCAATTGTATTTTGGTGGCAGTTGTTTGCTAAAAAGGTCCAATATTGCAATCCGTTGAAGGTACCCAGTGTAAACAATATGATTTTATAAAAGAAACCAAATTATTATATAACAGTAATATAATTTGTATAGTCAGGAAAACCTTATTGAGCACCCAGATGCTGCTCCTTTTTAACTCGTGGATTGTATATGGAATCAAACTGTAGCACCTTGAGATTACCCACGCAAATGAGGCGTTAACAAAAATGGTTTCATGAACCTATTTGCTGTACCGCAATCTCCTGGCCACCTCGCAACCCAGGTGATTTTGTCGGATCACAAATCAGCGGATCACAGCGCTCCGACAGAACCAAAGAAATAAATATGTGCGATTTCTCTGGAAAACGTGAAGAAATGAATTAATAAACTGACAGATGACTGCGTGGAGCAATAAATAAACTATGGGCATCCAGGGGAGAGTGCGCTCTCCCTCGCGGCCACACGTGCACGGGAGCTGAGTGCGTGCAGGCACATCACACTGCTTGAGCAAACCCGGACACAACAAACATTGTAGATTAGAGCTGTTCCATTAGCGGCTCCGCAGGCCCACGATCGTGGTTTTACTGGCCCGCTGTATGGCACTGACCTCATGTTCAGGCACAAACATGACTCCACTTTGTTTATCAAGGACACACACACGTGTACAGTAACGTTGTTGGGCATAACGTGAAAGCGCATTAATGATCTACAGAAAAGCTAGCTTTAGCCAGACTAATGATATCACTGTGTGAGGAATAGTATTTCTTAGTTATTAGAAAAATAGTTCTAAGTGTCCTCCACCATGTTTTCGTTGAACTCTCCTCCATCATGTTCAATACACATTTTGCTTCTTTGGACCACTGAACAACATATAGTGCAGCACAGTTATTAGTTATAAATCCCACTACTTTACGCCAAAGCCGTGTACCTCCTATCTTAAGCAATATGATATCGCTTTATATCACCCTGCCATTAATGATTAGCCCTATTCAATCACATGTTTGACCATACTTTACTCCACTGCTTATTGAGCGTTTGTGAAGGGTGGCCCAGGACCAGTTGATATATATGGGTGTGGATGGGAATCACATGGGTTTATAGCACAGCAATCAATATTATTGTTGGTAAACAGCAGCGTTAGGTAATTATAATTCGCATACAGGCAAGTTAATCATGTACCCAACCATCCCTATACGACTGCATAAGGCGGATAGACTATAACAAGGCCTTATCAGATACAGTCGGAATAACTTTACTGGAGATTTAAGCACCGACTGAATATTGCATTATGCCTTAAACCTTAAGGGTTTTAGCTGGGTCAAGATATTAAGTTTACCATTAGTGAGCCTCATTTCAAAAGCTAGGCTGTTATGTGTGGGTCAGACTTAAGGGACCATAAAATCCAGCGCGTTAACGGACAAAATCTCTCCCCTGGCATGCCACCTACTGCCATATTAAACAGATCAATCTTGTTTATAATCCTGAATGGAGTATACTTAAGTGTGCTAAAAAAGCTCAGTTGCGGGGTTAGCTGAGAGGGTATTTGTATTTCCAGACTGCCTACTTGCCTCTTTCTTGTAGAATTCGAGGGTCAATCTGGAGTTTTGCAGAGTGCAGGGGCGAAATGACTCACTGCAGTACTTTATTTGATGTTACACACCAAATGGCCTTCACGCGCCTCACAGTTGACATTTATAGTGAGGTTCGACAACCGGCATTGCATGGCTTTGGGATAACTTAACATATATATCTGCCAGTGTATGTTGGCGCCGGCTAGCCGCGTGGCGCCTCAGAGCCGATTTCCTTTCGAGCGAGAACCTTGTACATGTCCCAGCCCCATGTACAATCCACAAAGACCAGAAACGTAGGAACACAATACTATACAATCGCCATTATCAATCGAAATAAATACATCCATCCATCCATTGTCTGAAACTGCTTAATCCTGTACAGGTTCGCGGTGAGCCGGAGCCTATCCCGGCAGACACAGGGCGCAAGGCAGGGCTCTATCCAGGATAGGACACCAGTCCATCACAGGGCACCAGGGGCAATTTATCCCGCAGGCCAATTAACCTATGCAGCAGCATGTATTTGGACTGTGGGATGAAACCGTAGTGCCCAGCGAAAAACCCACGTGGACACGGGGAGAGAACATGCAAACTCCACACAGAAAGGCCCCCGAGCCGGGATTCGAACCCGGGGACCTTTTGCTGTGAGGCGGCAGCGCTACACACCGCGTCACCGTGCCGCCCCTCATAAATACAGCATTATTACAATTACTCAAATGCACCAACATTACACAACAACCCAGATTCCACGCGCGACGATAACCAACATCTCAACGCGGCCGGCTCACCCCAGCCACTCGCCAGTTTGCCCGCCGCCGTCTGTCACGAAGCGTGTGCCCTAAGTTGATCACGTAGGCCTCGGCGGTGAGCACCGGATCGGCCTGGGCATGCCGCGGGGATCGAGGCACCGAACCCGGCAGAGAGTCAGGCTCCACGAGGTGGAACGTCTGCGTTGTCACGCACGCCGCCTCCATGTCTTGGCGCCGTTGCTATGGGATTGGTCACGTGAGGAGCCAGTGTTGTCATTGAATGCGCGTGCGCGCGAAGTGGGGTGAGCTGTCCATGGCACTGAACAACCACATCCATTGTTACTGATGGGAGATAGGATAGATAGATAGATGTTTATTATTCCAGCAGACAAAAATACCCAGTGGAGCTTGCAAGCTCTTTACGGGATTCCTGCATCGAAATCGCCGCGTTAATCATTTATTTTTTGTTGCTTTGGTTTTTAATAGTTGTTTTCTCTATCGTCGTTGACATGCCGTTCTCTCCGCAGCCCTTGTGCAGCGCTTTGTGACCCTCGGATGAAAG
>JAZEWU010000021.1:4980104-4992946 GCA_036362915.1 Geotria australis
GCAGTATTAACAGTTTAAAAAAGAATCATGCATACGCATGGAAGATGTAACACGTTCCAATGTGCGGTTGATCTCGGAAGTATTAATGTAGCGATAATACTGTAAAGGTAGAGCTCACGCCGGTCGTGTCGGGAGCAATAAGTCCACGAGCAGCGATGTGACCTCGGTGCCTGGATAGCCGCCTAGCTGGGAAGAGCATGCCCTAGCCGGCAGGGTCGGGTCACTAAGACGAGCCCTTATAGGGTTGTTTGTTTGAATCCACGTTGTAGGCAGCCCATCGATGAATGTGGCTGCTATCTGGAGAGTAAGTCCCTCATAGCAGCACAGCATTAGTCTAACAGTTTCATCAATATCGGATCATCTTTTTCAGTAATGTATTGTACGGCCTCCATTAAAGACAGACAAAAAGAGCATTCAAAAGAAAGTACAGGCAAGCTGCGGGCATGAATCATGGGTCCAGCCGGTGCTTATGAAACCCACACAGCACAGGGGCTAGTGGTAGCGGCAGTGAAGTGGGACACGAGGGACGCGGCGCTGGGCATCTGAGAGCTCAGTGCTTATTCCAGTCGCTCATTTGTCATGACGCCCCCCCCCTATTACAGACAGACAAAAACATGAACTGACAAGCAGGCAGACAGATGGATGAACGGACGGAACTAATACATAAACGTTGCCGGTTCAAACGGCCAGTATCCAGGTTAACCCGAGTTGGCCGGTTGCCCCCCGATTGTATGGGTACTGGAGCCGAATTTTATGGCCCGATGTCCTTCCTGACATCATCCTCCTTTAGTCAGAGGGTCTTCGGATCAGTATTTGTCTGGAACCTCCCCCGAGACCTGTTCACGAAGGAAGACCCTACCGGGAGTGCTGGACTCCAGGTGACAATAAACATTTTCCACCTTAGTTGGAAAGGGTATAAATAGATGTCGAATGTATTTCTGACTTACCAATCGTGACAATGCTGCGTATGAAAATGGGAGTGAATCATCCTACCCGTATAAATTATGTCTTCCATTGGCCGTGACAACGTAACCTAACAGCAGCTCATTTTAAACGCTCTCTCAATTTTTCCATGTAGTACGCAGCTCGGTCACGTGAGCCAAGCCGTGTTGCTTGACGACAGATAGATGCACGCTCAGGTGCACGAGTGCACATGCCCACATGCAATGGAAACACGCAGCCAACGCTGTCTTTATTCCCCCAATGCGAGGCCAATTGTGCAGTCCCTGCCCGCTGCAACAGACGTGCTAAATGTAAGTGAGCGACCGCGGGAACACACAGGGGTGCGGGTGTGCGTGTCCACGCGCAGATACGCCCCACGCATACGGGAACGGAAAGTGAGCACCGTAACAAGAGCTCGCAGATGCCCGTCACTAAATTAACCATGGAGCCCAAGAGGCCGCTGTCCAAATCGTGTCCAAAAAAAAACGGCGCGCCGGTCAAAATACCACGCACACAGGCGCAAACGGAAAAGTTATTTCTGACATTTTAAATGAGTCTCGGTGTTGTCAAGATCGTTTTAAAAAAATGTCAAGCCGCGGAGACGTTATTTTTTAGTGTTCACGCGTGGTAGCAGGAAGGGAGGGGGGCGTAAAGGATAGATATAGATAGATGTTTATTATCACAGCAGACAAATACCCAGTGAGCTTGCAAGCTCTTTACGGGATTCCTGCGACACACTAAACATGCGAAATGATGGAAAAATAATGTAGGGAGGATTTTTAAAATGTAGAACTTTTTAAATGTATTCACTGGTAAACAAGACGATTTTACAACGTCAAAGCTATTTTTATCGTATTGGCAGCTGCACTCTGTATTATGTTAACATGCTTCGCAGGTTAGGTTTTGTTTATGTTGGTGGGGTAACAGGTCTCAAAGAGAAAGGCCCTTTGCCTGCAGGGGTACTATATAATCAAAGCACACCTGCTCTCTGTACCTGAGGAGGTCTTTATGCGTGTGTACGCTGTTTGAGGAGAGGGCAATTTTCAGTTGGCTGTTTAGACAAACGCTTGTACTTTGTGTGCAAGAGCCTGATGATCTGCTTCGCTGGCGTGGATCGTGCTGGATTTAAAGCCAGAGACATTGTTGCTTAAGGAGAAAAAAACCCCTCACATTTTAACTAATTTTGTCGTCCATTTTATATCCACCGGGCACCTGCAAAACTGCACATCTCACAGTATTTTGATGTGTTGCAATTATGAGCGTTTGTTTTTCCTTGTTGTTGCCACGTAATGACATTTAGCCTCTCCGTACGATGAGATGAGCTCAAGTGCAGAAGCGTGACTGCAAGGCAACAGCTTGGGGAATTCCCTAATCCAGCAGCGGATAGATCATTGTTGATGATAATGATATTTATACCGTGTAGTGTTTACATTTTGCAATGTTGATTATTTTTGGGCCATGCTTATTTTTATAGTGTATGCCCGTTATGTGTTGAGATGCATCAAAAAACCAGCTGAGCTGGGCCCGATGAATCAACGCTGAGTCACTGAGTGTAATTACCTCTCCAGCAGTACACTGCAGGTGAGTGAACCACAACGTATCACGTGTTTTGATTCAAACCCAGAAGCCGAGCAGAGGGGGACGGTGATTCCCCTTTCAATATCGGGCGTGTGTGAGCGTCTGCTGTCTTGACACTGTAACTGTGAAAGTGACACTGACATTAACAATTCAGTCAGTCCTTCCTACTGCAGTTCCATTAATAAAAACATTTGCAAAATATACATGGCCACAAATAAATTATTTAAACACCCTTGGGCACATGGGCATACCGTGGCTGATTTAATTTTAAGACCTTACAACCTGATAATTTATGGCATGGCCGAACATATACTCAACACTTCCTATTTGTACCACAGCTTTATAAATTTATATGAAAAGTCTTGGTAAATATTGGAGCCTATTAACCCAACTAGGATCTCATCTTCAATGGCGTTTGGCAATCGTGGCAACATAGCTCATTGTGTTGTCCTGTTGTAACCTCTTGTGGCAAAGGTAATACTCTGACAGGCTAATATTTATTATTCAGCCACAGTCTTCGTATCCCCTTCATTCACCCATTGAGAGCTTTCATTTCAGAGGCGCTTGAACATGTCATATTAAGTGAGGCTGACAACTTTATTCATATTACTGATGAATGAGTTCGTGATAGTGAGGGTCATCTTTTGTCGTCTCGGATCTTCCGTAAATTGAGAAAGTTAGCGTAGAATGGTTAAAATGTTGTGATTAGTTCATTTCACTGTATATTCTGAGCCGGGTTTACGATGTTAAGTGATACATTTTTTATATAGGTTGTTTGAGGTTTTAGCATATCACTGAATATATTGGTAAAACTGTAAAGACCTATATCACTAGATTATCAGTCTGCAATGAAAAAGAAACATCTGCTGAAGAAGGACGACCACTTGCAGTATTCAGTTACGATTGCGACTGGTGATAACGGTGACTGATGTGAATAATAAAGGTTCAGCCGCTACGATTACTTACTCACGAAAAACTGATTTTTATAATGAAAATGCAACGTCATTGTGCGTGTAGAAGAAAGTGTTCAATCGTTGCATATTACATGCTGTGACATGCATATCAGAAACACGGGCGCTGACAAAGAACGTGGAACAAAGACTGAAAGAGGCACAAATAAGCATCGAGTGACGCGTGTGTGGAATTACACCGAGAGACCTAAAGACAAGCGTGGACACGAACCTGAGCACAATCAAAACCTAGAGACATCGTTGACCATAAAAGAGAGTAAGTGTGCCTGGGGAGGACATATTTCTAGAAGGGATGATGGTCAATGGACAAAACTCGTGAAGGAATGGTCGCTAAAGGGACGAACACAGCAGAAGTGACGATTGCCACCGTGTAGATGGAGCAATAACCAGCTCACGCGCAGTGTTCAGGTGGAATCCCGTAAAGAGCTTGCAAGCTCACTGGGTATTTTTCTGCTGCTTTAATAAACACGTATCTATCTATCACGGAGTCACGTAGGATGGCAACAGCAATTGGCTTGTATTCATCCAGCAGTGGAGTAGGTTTGCCGCCTATCCTTCCCCCCCCCACAATCGTTCTCCTTTTAGAGGCAGCTGTTCTGGGAAAATCTGTGCGTTTTCACAGACCAAGTCATTATTCAAAGTCTGGATTTTTGCCAGTTACACAGGGTACAGTCCCCTCTCTCTCGTTTATTATGTTTACCCCGTGCACTATATGTGCCGGTTTTTTCGTGCCTCCGAGGTGGCAGCCCTACAGTGGCGTGATCGTGGATGATTATGCATTATGATGCTACGATGGGAAAAAAAAAACGGATGGACAAATCGCATCGCCGATCACACGCCGTGCACAATATTACAGGGCAGTGTCAATACCACTGGTGGTAAATTGTATCGGCACGTGTGCCCTGCTATTATGAGCTAATTACAGTATTCTGCTCACCCATCTCTGCTGACAGTGGTACACCTTGGCCTGCAGTTTAGAATAACGTCGATGGGGCTTTGTGCATCCAGTTTATTTCCAGCCGCGCCGCCCGTGCTGTCGCACAGCAGCCTAGCTTGTATTCGGGTTGAAAATTGATGGCGGGAAGAGTGAGATCTATTCGTCAACGTACAGCAAACGAGCCCATTCCGACATATCGCAGTCCTAACACATATCAGCCGCAGTGCTAAAAGGTTAATGCATTCGCATAGGCAAGCCCGTGGAGAACTTTTCACTGCTCCTGTGTAAGCGTCACTGTAAAAACGTCATTTTATACGGCCAACGGTTTACGGATGGGTTAAGCCAGCATGTTCAAATCGTTTAAAAGCATGTTAATTACGGTGTAACGTTTAAATCTACAAGACTGTAGCTGGACGATGTGTTGCAATGCTCACCTTTAATTCACCACTGTCAAGTCAGTTTTTATGTAAGCTGGAAGGAACCGTTAAGGTATGTAGCTCTGTTTAGTAGTAGATAAATTGGACTATTCCCCGGGATGGGATGCCAGTCCATCACAGAGCACTGGGGGCGATTGAGTCATGCCAGTTAACCTAGGCAGCATGTCTGTGGACTGTGGAAGGAAACCGGAGTAGATGGTGATAATATACGTGGACACGGGGAAAACGTGCAAACTCCGCACAGGCACCCGAGCCGGGAATCGAACACAAAACTCCCTGCCTGCGAGCGTTGAGGTGCCCTACCCTCGGCTTGCCAGGAGAAGGTGGCACAGTAAAGTGCAGCTTTTCTCGTTTGTCCCTTCTGTAGGGGATAAAGCGTCGCTCCGTAGCACGAGTGAGGTTTCCTCCAACATGTATAAACACGCATTCGGTGGTTGTAAACAACTTAATATATGGGAACTGGAGAGCTTTGTCAAATGTTGGCACCGGCTCACCACCTTGCTGCCTTTCAGCTTGTCTGTGGTTCCTCAGTGATTGTCAGGTACAGTTGACAGTAATGGTGACGTTGTATAAAACTAAACATTACATTAAGACTCGCACGCCCTTGGTTGACCTCAACTGACAAACGAGTGTTTAGCTTCCAAGTATGTACGAAGCATGGGTTACCCTTGGTAGCCGCTCTTGAAATGTCCTATTTCAAATATTGAACCTCGCTTGCCAGCCAACTGATATGTATAATTGATATCGCTTTCATGTCTGCGTCTGTTCCCGTTAGGCAGCCAAGCTCATGTTTTCGTCCGTCTTGCAGATTGTCTGTGTGTCAACATGTTCGCGTCCGGTCGTGTCTGCTGAAGATAACGCTCGAGCCGATTGATCCATCACAACGACAGTTTTCAAGGATGGTCCAGCTGTACAACATCTCAAATGGGATCGATTTTTGGGTCAGACAGTCAGAGGTCAAGTTCGCAGTGATCCTAAGAGCTGTCACAGGGAAATGGGTTTCAAAGCACCGGTCGTATCTTGTAATTGGAGCTTTAGTGGCTGCATTACATCCAAATCTATTGAGCTGAATTTCATCTGCCTGCAATTTGACATAATTTATCGCAACAGAGATTGGCATGCAGCCTTTTGTGAGAGCATCAATAAATAATCGGTAGGTATGCAAAGAGCTTGCGAGCACGGAATTCATTTTAACATCGGCAGCATTTAAGTTAACACTCTGCATGCACGGTCACACGTTCTTATAATAATATTAATGGTTTTGATAGCACAAAGCAGTGTGTGTTATGTTCTACGTTCGTTCGGCAATTAAAAACAAGCGAGAACACAACCTCTGTCCCAAACAGTATATATGTGACCCTTGATCGAATCAAATAAGCTCTAATAAAATATCCTCATGTGGCTGTGATGGTCTGATCATGATTCCGAAAGGCGCTCACAGTGTGAACATCAGCCGTTTCTTTAGTGATATTCCACGAGTGAGAACACCTCGCTGCTGGGCATGCTTTGTGAAAGACCATCACAATATATACGTGCGCTGAACGTGATGCAAAAAAAAGTTAAATGTCAAGGTGCAGGCCTACACTCGCATGCAGTGCTGGCAGAAGGGCCATCACAAGGAAAACACTGGACTAGGGTCAGCCCCTCAAGGAGATATTTGGCCTACAATTCCACGCCGGCCAGGCGTTTTGGAAGAGGTAGGAGTACCCAGACTTTCCCCTCCCATCACACGTGCCCTGCTGATAGACCAACTGTGGTTGTTACCCAATTACACTGCTGGATGGACAAAAGCAGCGGCGGGATTTAGGAAACCAGCACCGGTGTTCCGACTGCCGCTCTGTGCAGGTGAACTGGCGACCTCTGTATCGGACATCCAGTGTACTGACCGTTACTCTGCGTGGTGTGGCGTGCATGACTGTGACCCAGCACTTTGAATTTTATTTAGCAGGAAGGCTTTCGTGACCAATGTTATTCATAGTATATCTCTTTGTATGCGTTAGGTCACGCAAAAAAACGTGTCGTAAACCTGCTGCACCCCACACAGCCAACCAGCAAGGTCTGCCACGTGAGAAAACACGTGCCATTTCTTTACTAGCTCAGCACACCGGTATGTTGGAGAGCCAACCCACAACATTTACAGTGAAAATACGACGTAAAATACGATGTACACGCACACACAAACTGGTACGTATACATACGGTAATGTATATTTAACAAATCTGTTAAACAATCTATGAAAATAATCACACTAAGGCTTTGAACTTTTGGAAACTCCACCATATGTGTTGCTTTAATCATGACAGAGAATACGGGGTGCAGGCGATTTCGCTCGTGACGAGTGGCCGTCAATGACTGAGGGCCCTCAGCTGGTAGTTGTGAGGTCTGACGATGTGGTTAGTGCGGCTGTCAAAGGATAAAGGTGGAGGCGAGAGTGACATCAAAGAACGCCGAGGAACCTGACGTGATTGGTGACTACACACAAACGAGTCAGCCGGGTGTGTTTGAGGGAGGCGAAATGCATTTCAGCATCTACAGTACTCGAAAACCTGGCCCGCCATGGTTTGCGATTTGCATTTAAGTCACCCGTTACATAAGTAGCAACCCCACAGGGGCAGCAAAGCCCCCATGGGGAAGCCAATTCTCGAGTGTACGCTCAGTCACATACATTCAATGAGTCCTCGATTAGGTCGTTACAAAAAAAATCCCCACCCCCTAATGAGCCAGGATTTATATGATAATGTTCTGTGCTTATGCTGGACAGATTTCCAGTCTCAGCAGGTGGCTGCATTGGGATGTTTGGCCGATTCCTGTAAAGGGGCGTTTGGCTTGTGGAAGGAGACTGCAGGCTCTATAGAAAATCCACACATACGAGAGGGAGGCACTGAAAGTTCCACACAGACAGATTCAATGCATTGATGTCCTGCCATCTTCCTGTCACGTTGCAGCCCGAGCGTACAATATGATGTTAGTGTGCATTCATATGTCATCGGCATTCAAAGTGATACGTGTGCTTTATGAAACATTCTCACTCGCTGTGCAACGAATGGTTGATTTTATCAATTTGCGGTTTCTTGCATTGTTTTTTAGACCATCAATAAAATGTGCCCCCCAGGTACAATACATAGCATTTCACATTCTTATAGGGAATGGGGGCCTGCCAAAAGGAATTGATCTTTTCTAAAATTAGGGCTTCCCGTATTGTGGTGCTCTAGTTTATGTCACTTGGCCAAAGTACTGATCTGGGGCAATCAATCGTGCACACAGACAGACAAACAAATATAGATCATCATTACAGTCTAAACAAACACAGGGCGGAATAATGCATATTTTAAAAGCTAAATTGGCTATCTTAAAAACATTCTAATTTGTTGCACTCATGGGTCAAAAGCACTCAAAAATATTGTGACCCACATTTCCAATTTTAATTAGGTACCAGCACATTTTAAATGAGCTAATGGTCATTAAAAACGTGTCCAGCAAATAAATAGGAGCAGAAATAAAAGAGAAGAATATGACTTTTACTAATGTGGAGAACGATTATAATTTCCTTTGGGATGTAGACTGCTATTGAGTATAACGCCTAATTTATTAAAACTCGTGCTCGATTATTATCAGTGACGTAGCTATAGAGTGTGCAGGCAGTGGAACTTTGGGTTGGTATCTCTGAGGTACAAACAAAAGACATATTGTGAGATTAATAATATCTCGCGATACTGAAAGCGGGGAAAACTACGCGTAGCACGTGACTGCATCGTCTTGAGAGGTGTATTATTTACACAACTGACAAAAATCGGGATTTTTATTTTCATGTGCCGGTTAGACTTATGGGTTTTCCAGAACAGAGGCTACCTTGAAAAGAGGATACACTTGGGACAACCAGGACAGGTGGAAACCCGAGTGCAACCGCATCTAAGCCCATGGGCTAGAGGGGCTCAGGTGACGACTAGAGGCGAAATTGGACAGGATGCCCTGTTTCATTCCGTGCACGAGAGCTCACGCTAGATCCGTGATGCCACCGCTGATTATGGTTATTAGCAGAGTACCCGCCCTATGGGCGTACTTGTTGCAAGTATGTAACACATTTCTTCTGACGTCAGGGTAAAAGCGAAAGAGTGGTTAAGAGGGTTAATGCAACTGTAGTGCAATAGTGGGAATTCAAAACTGGAATCGTGTTAAAGTTTCAGAAGAGTCATCGGTAAGTGGCAAGTAAATTTAAAATAAGACGTAACAGCCTAGGTGATGTCCATTAAAAATTTGCACTGATGAAGGATTCGAACCGAGTACCCTCAGCACAGACATACACACATAAAAACGCATGCTCCATTATATTTAGATGGTTTCTTATGAGCTGAAAGACAACGATGTCCAGAAGCTGACCATCGTGCTTCGAAGAATCGCAAAGAAGAAGAAGATGAGATAATACAGTAGTGTACGATGAAGCTCTTTGTTTAAGTTCCACATGCGTTCGTCATGGATTAAGATTACGACTGCCATGACTCACAATGGTTTAAGTGTAAAATGGCAAAGGCAAGAAAACAAACACTTGACATCATGGATTGAATTGCAAGGACAAAAGTAGCCAGCAGACAAATTAGCCTGCCAGTGGAAAGTCAATACACATTGCAAAAAACTAGTTTTTGCAATGTGCATTATCCTGGCCCTTAGTGGATTAAATCAATGAAAACTTGGCTAGAAATGGCTGCGGCTAGCCCTAAAAGAGTCTGTTTCGTTCCTACCCGTGCATGGGTGTTTAAATGATGCTTGTAGGCTCGTGCCAACGCACACTCACAGCCTTGAATGATGAGATATCCGTCACCGACACATTCCAGTCCTGATTAACCTTTTGTCAAATAATCTATACCTGGTGTCATCATTATTATCAGTCCCTGTTTAATCCTGTACAGGGTCGCAGGAGGCCAGAGCCTAACTGGGCAGGCCCACAGCGCAAGGTGGGGCTATACCTCGGATAGGACGCCAGTCCATAACAGTGTACTGGGGCAATTTAGTCAGCCGCACAATTAACCTAAGTAGCATGTCTTTGGTCGGTCAGAGGAAACCGGAGTTCCTAGCGAAAACCCACGTGGACACAGGGAAAACATCCAAGCTCCGCACAGAAAGGCACCCGTGCTGGAAATCGAACCAGGGAACTTCTTCCTGTGAGGCAGCAGCGCTACTCACTGTGCCACCGTGCCATGTTATCTGGATTCATTTAAAATATAAAGTTGGCAGGGTTAACTTAAAAACAACATATATACTCCATCCATACAGCACATGTTGCCATAAATATTATCGCCTGACATTTTTTTTCATATATTTTTTTTACTCATTTCGAGGCAAGTCACAATTTGTTTTGTCCAGACAATGTTTTCCCCGCGTCTTGCAACTTATATATATAAAGACAACATTCTGTGGGTGAAATTGTTCTGCTCAGCAGGCAAACGTTCTTTCTTGTTTGAGCCCATAAACATTTCTCATTATAGAGAGGCCGTAAGAGCTCTGAATTAATTTACATTGTGCTCACATTTTTATATTACAGTACTCGGGCTAGCCCAATATATACACATACAAAAACCCTGATATTTAACTCGTGCTTAAATATCATAAAGATATCCGAATACTTCATATTAATTTGTTTTAATATTGAAGCTATATTTATATATTGATGGCGGGTTTCATGTCTCGATGTATGAGAGTTTATCAGAAGAGCTGCTCTTTCGGGATAGCCCTGTCGAGCGGAGAGAGGAGGAACGCTCGACATAATTTACAACCTTTTTTTTACATAGTGGCTGAGCGCAGGCCCAAAGGCCCAAAACGTCAAGCGGCCAGCAACAAACAGCGCTATCAGAACCATACACACATGTCTTGAATTGAGAGAGGTTATATTATTATACGATAAACAGATGATGGGAGGAAATTCAAAAGTGGATCAGCGTGAAGGAATCAGCAGAAGTGTTGTGACCTGAAGTGTGGTGAGTGAGTGAGCGGGCGACCGAATCATTGTGCGTGTGAGTGGTTGTTGAACACACTGTGGTTCGGACAAAGCAGTCAGCTCTCCCAGACCAAGTGCTCAATATCTGTGGAATCAGTCCACTGCTGTATGAAGGCTTCCTCACACCATGCTGGGTGAAGGGGCGATAGAAGCCATGTCCGGGAGTCAAACCCAGGTTCACCTGGTACATAGTGCATTACGGTAACCACCGCACTACCTCTCGCTCTCACTTTTTAAGATATAGCTGCTACAAAATGTCTTCTCAGTTAAATACACCTCTTCTTAACTGTTTATTTCATATTTTCACGAGTGGGAAATATTTTCTCTTTCTCGCATATTAGCAAGCTATATTTAGTCGGCAAATGGGTTTTAACTTGCCGCTTGAAAATTATTCCAAAGTCATGTTGAAACGTGCTGTAATTTGCAATGCTATATTTCATTACGCTTCTAAAACAGAAGTGGAAATCTCGCCTGCGGCGTGGGTACCTAGTATGAATTTTGCTTCAAATGGAGGCTATATATTTGTTCAGTATGTCCATTTATGGGAAGTGGCTCGCTGGGGTTTTACTGTAGAACAATGTGGTGTATTAATAAGATAAATAACACAATACCAACCAGGGTTCGGTGTCATAACTAGTCCGGATTTCCTTGCTGCCCGTTTATTAGTTGGGGGTTGCAAGGGAGTATACATACAACATGAACGATGAGGACAGGGGAATGGATGCAGCTACAAAGACCTGGATTAATGCTTCACAAACCTAACCCATCATTCATAGGAACGGGTAAGTCCATTGTACATCATTAAGTACTTTGACGAGACCTTGTAACAAAGAGTGCAATTTTCGGACAATGAAAAGCATGTGCCTGCGACGGTATTCATATTCATTAAATGATCTCCTTTTTGCTGGTGTTCATTAGCCGAATCAATATTCACCGCAAGAATTGCACCTCCTCGTAATTCCACCGAGCAGTGCGCATTAAATGGAGTGGAAAGAGGTGGGTTTGTTTTTTTTGTCTTCCTCCAGGAGGAGGAACGGGGTCACGGCTTGTCCAAAGTGTCGCGGGTTTCCACAGCTAAGTGGATAATAAATTAGGCGGCGTAATATGTGGGCGGATGACTGAATGACCTTGAGAGAAGCACGCAGCGTAAAAAAAAACTACATCACCCACGCATCAGTGGCGTCAGAAATTTGTGACACGTGCTACAGGCGGCCCGATTTGCCGTACCGAGTATACTTTATTCATTAGAAACATAGTCGTTTTTGAAGTTGAGTTCACAATTGTTTATCAACCAGCGCGAGGATAAGAACTGCAGGGTATCTAAGTGTTTTATTTGCTCTGCTGTTCGCATACACGGTGCTTCTGTGTGTGTGTGCCGTGCTGGATTACCTCGGTGCTACTCGCTAACAGCACTTGACCCTACAGTCTGTTGATGCTACACGGGGGAGTTTTGTTTTCGTATAAATATACGGGGAGCAGTAATGTAGCGGTTAGCGTGGGGCGATATGAACCCAGCAACCCGAGTTTTATTATTCCTCCAGGCCAACAGAATGGGTTCTGGGCCTCCCCGAGGTCGACTCAGCCTCAAATGAGAATCTGGTGAGGTGTATAAACATCAGCCACTGGGGGACCAAGGGAGCCGGGCGGGGTGCTGGCCACCCATCCCGTCGTGTGCCGTGCCAGCTTTCATCGGTACTCACTAACAGCACTTGACCCAATAGTCTATGCAAGCTATATGGGGGATCTTTGTATTTATAATAATGTGAAATGCATGTTCTAAATTGAACAATCGTTGTTATCTATCCGTGTAAGTCGAATGTGCTTTTTATTTGATAAGTGGTAATTGAAAATGTGACCGTTTCAGCAAATATGCATAGGATGGTTGAATATGTTTTCATTCATTCATTCATTCATTTTCAGAAACCGCTTAATCCTATACAGGGTCGCGGTGAGCCGGAGCCTATCCCGGAAAGCAAAGGGCGCAAGGC
>JAZEWU010000021.1:4992951-5061317 GCA_036362915.1 Geotria australis
ACCACCAACCAAAGAGAAAAGGAACAGATGAAAAGTGACAAATGTAAAACAAATTAAAGCTAAATAAATACGTAAAACAGAGGTAGCGGCAGCCTGTGTAAGTCGAATGTGCTTTTTATTTGATAAGTGGTAATTGAAAATGTGACCGTTTCAGCAAATATGCATAGGATGGTTGAATATGTTTTATTAAAATATAATTTGTGTTGCTAATAAAACAATAACTTTCTGCCAACCGACCATTTCATCAAAAATAAACTATTTTCTACAGCCAGAAGGGGCTAAAAAGCAGATGCGGTACCTAGCTTCTGATACATCTGGATGTGTTGGGAGTTTTCTAATCACAATCCTCGTGTATGCGTGGATGTCCTATTGGTACCATCTATCTATGTCCCACATTGAAATTATAGCTAAAACGGAATTGACAAATCATCCCGGGCAGGACCTATTGAACAGTCCCTCTCGAGACTCAGTGAGATATTTCTACATACATGAGGAGGACCATTATAACCGGCTCCTATTGAAAAATGATTAAAACATGAAAGCCATTAGAATAAAAAGAGAAATGACAAGATAATTTCAGGATCTACTGAATTGATGAAACTAAAGGTATGCAATCATACACGGAACAGGGAAATGGTCAAGAGTTAGATGGCATGTTAATGCCTATGCGCGTAATCAGGCATTGATTCATCAGTTAAAATAGATAGAAATACATGTTCACGATACATGCATTGAATCGCAGGGGTAAGACTCAACATTTTTCGTATAACAGTGTATGTAATGGGTTTACGTGACCTCTGTAGCCACTAAGGCACTGCACTGTGAACTCAACGACCTGAGTCCGATTGTCAGCCATGGATAATATCAGTGGTGACTGATATCTGAACTGGCCATGGGCCAACGCGTTCATCGACTTCTACTGACCAAACAACCCCCATGGCCGACTCGGCAAAACACTATACATTTAAACTGATGCTATAATCGAATTATGACCCCGAATTGCGACAATTCATTAATATTGCACAGAGGGAAGGTAGCAGAGGGAAGGCGAATCATTATACCGATATAATATTCATTCATTCATTCATTTTCAGAAACCGCTTAATCCTGTACAGGGTCGCGGTGAGCCGGAGCCTATCCCGGCAGACATAGGGCGCAAGGCATGGCTATACCAAGGACGGGACGCCAGTCCATCACAGGGCACCGTGGGCAATTTAGTCCGCAGGCCAATTAACCTATGCATGTTTTTGGACTGTGGGAGGAAACCGGAGCACCCGGCGAAAACCCACGCGGACACGGGGAGAACATGCAAACTCCACACAGAAAGGCACCCCGAGCCGAGATTCGAACCCGGGACCTTCTTGCTGTGAGGCGGAAGCGCTACCCACTACGCCACCGTGCCGCCCCCGATATAATATATATGTGTTAAAGGTACGGTGGATAAAAAGCCAGAGTACCACTATGTCATTGAAGTCGGGCCAGAAAATCAATAGCTCTGCAAAATTCGGAACAGCAGCGTCAACATTTGGATGAGTAAAGCTGCCACAAGTGGAGTCATGGCCAGGCCCTCTTCAACAGTCTGCCAGGGTCTAAAAATATCAAGCTGGTTGTACACTCCCTGAAAGGTCACCATCATCTGCTATAAGGTCATTCATCAAGTAACTGAAGCCGAGAAAGAACTGCTTAAAATTCATGCCGGTGGTGGCTCGGCTTCACGCGGAAATTATTGCGGCATCCAGGACACTTTGTGGCATTGTCAGTCACCACTTAAATGCCTAAAAGTGAATAGATCAGTAAAAGAGTGAAAGTGTACACAGATGAACATTTAAATCAATACGTCTTAAAATTATATAAAATCGTTACCACAGAATAATTAGAATAATTACAATTGCTATTGGTGTGCTATTCTAAATAGAATGATTTCCAATAATTACGGTTGGTTCAACTGCCATTGCAGTCGCAAAACTAATTGCAATAAAAATAACACATACGTATATACCAAAAAAATCAACACGCTCGTCAATAAGTGTCCCTAGAAGCTAACATATACCATAAGGATACTTTTCGGACAATGGACCTTCTTCCTACAAATATATACGAAAAATACAAAAAACACCGGCCTCAGACTTGCTTCTCCTGACTAGTTCCTGTGAACGAGCTTTTTCCATAAAGGCACCCTTGTTTTAGGGAAGGCACAATGCCCTTCTGTGTTCCACTATCCGATATTAATAGCGGTGGCCAGTCATTGTGATCAAAGCACATCACAAATAAGTTGAACCATTGTGAGGCCAAGACGGGGTAGGTTCTAATCAAGAGGCAATATTTTATTTGGTGAAAATGTTGGAGAGGGGTAATTTAAGTAAAAGTAATGACAAAATAATAATTCTAAACGGTGAATTACCCTGCAGGTGAAATAAACACCCCATTTTCTTAGATTTTTTATACGTTGTAAAATATAAATACACTCCTCAACATTTGCCATTCACCACCCTTTACCATACGGATGATTGCATCGAAAATGGTTCGGTTACATAATCTATTTGAAAGCCATAACATGGACTCAACATTCTTGACTGCTAATCTTGCCCCATTAAACATCTTAATTTGAAGCCACCCATAAAAAATACGGGTCGTTTTGATTATTTTCCTTTTTTTTCTCCAAAAGCCGGATCATTTGTCTGCTTGGCAGGCAACGAGAGGGCATTAAGACGTGTGTAAATATAGCAGCATCAGCTATCGGTCGTCATGGAAACATTCGTTTGTTGATCACCAGGCGCAGCTCAGAGCTGACTGGCACTGCTCTTTTAACGCTCGATAAATTAAAAAGAAAAGGAAGCACGCACCTTCATTTAAAGAGAAAAGGAGCAGGTTTAATTCACCCGGGTACATTGTTTATAATTGACAGACTTAATTAGGCTTTACAATAAGAGCTCTCCATGAGATATGATGGTGGGATTTACAGGGTAGGTATTAAATGGGATAAAGTGAAATGTGTTTTATTATTCCTGCCCCAGACAGACTCATTTATATGTTGGGGAAAAAATGTGTTTGCAAAAATGTTTCATGGCTTTTGGAAATGTTCCGAAAACTTATTTTCCTCGACAAATGCGTTTAAATAATGCCTTCTAAAAAATGATATAAGGGTTTATGTGTATGTTTTTTAGATGACTTCGTGTTTAATTTTTCAGATATTGTATTTTCTTATTTTGTTTCAGTTTATTTGATGTTTTCTATTGGAACGAATTACATTGTAATCACATCCATTGTGCATTAAGTTAAATCATTGCTTTAATGTTGTTAATTAACTGCAGTTTTTTATTTATTTTACACGAATAATTATTTTTACATGAACAGTTTTTTTTATATTTCCTTTGACGTCACAATTTTTAGCCTCAATCCAAAATGTGTCCTTACCATCCATAATATTTTAACGAAGCTCAAGTTTTTGATTCTTTGGATTAATCTGGAAATCTGAAAGACATCCCTCGTCTGTCTATTTATAATGATTATTACTGTAAGAAAAAAAACCTTAAGATATGGGCTTTTGAACATATATTGGTTCGGATGCTGGAAAAAAATTGCAATGGTTCATAATTGTTTATGTGTTGTAACCCACCTGCACCTGACGCAGCCACTTAACAAAAATGTCACGTGCAGCAAATGTGCCACGTTTCAGCAGCACCCCCCAGTGTTGCTGTTGGAGAGTAATTTCCCGACATTAGAATGGGTGCGACGTTGTTCCCACGTCCAATGGTTCATTTGTTTGATTCCAACCCACTCGTAGAAGCACTGAAACACGCTGTCTGTTATGCAATGTAAAGTATAAATAGTTCAAACTGAGGTCCTGTTACATCTTTCACTTTATCATATAGGGTCGTGCTGTAGGAATATCTGCGCCTCACAGAAGTAAAGTCCTTCCCGAGGCGGTTTGATTACCACTTCGGGTGCCTTTCTGTGTGGAGTTGTGTGTTCCCTCCCTGTTCTGCGTGGGGTTCCTCCATGTTCTCCGGTTTCCTCCCATAACTAAAACAAATGTCCGATAACATTATAATATATAAGACGCATTGTCTGGCAAATGTTGGCGCCGGCTAACCGCGTGGCTGCCTTCCCCCCTCCCTGCCTCTCTGCGGTTTCATCGCGCCTCTGAGTCGTTATCACTGGGAATAAATAACTTAGAAATCTAATGAATATGTGCACGTTATAAATTGTATTACTGTTATAGATGAAGGAGCAATTATTGATTTGGGTGCAACTTCGATGCACAGTTTCTACTGCAGTCGCATTGGACAGCGAGCTGCTATGTCACAAGTGTTGTACTTTTACGCAATCGTCTGACATGCCAAATCATTTGTACATGCCAAATAATTTTAGCAGCCTTAAGTCAATCCACTGCTTGATGAAGGCCTCCTTCTACCGTGTTGCCGTGCGGGTTGGCGAAGGGGCGTAGCAGGCCATGACTGGTGCGCATATCCCTCGCTACTGATGTTGGACATGGCCAGGAATTGAACCTATGTCATCAGATTCATAGCGCAGTGCAATGACTATTGCTGCACTATTCCACCCTCTATAAATGTACATGAAAATGATAAACTGTAGCGAAACGGCTCACGTTAATCATCTAATAATTCACTCTTTCTGCGAGCATGAATTTAGATTATTTACATTTAAAGGCCATTCAAACACTGAAATGAACTTTATGTAAGCACGATTAAGGAATAGAGTAATTACTAGTGTGCACCCCTAACGATTTGGTAGCCTGAGCAATCAAGTCCATTATGACATTTGCAAGAATGTATGTGTGTGGAGAAAAGTAATGCGACTAAATACGAGGCTCAATAACTGGACCAGACTGCACAGCTTGTTCCCATCCCCATTATCACACACAAGTGAAGTGCACATTAATAGTAATGGTGCACGCGTAGCCACCACTCATGTAGTAGCTGGTGCATTATAGTACCATTTAGTGCTGATTTTCAGGGTCAAACTGAGTGCTCGGTCAAAGTACCGTATCTATCATGAAGAGAAAAATAACAATTTATGTTGAGCCCGTTTCACGGAAGTTTTGTAAAGTAAACTTTCTTCCAGCGAGCGCACATTTGCTGTTGTTCTAAACGGATGCGTTATACATTCCTTTGGCATTTTTACCGAACAAACGATTCTGATTGTTGTACGGTTTATCACTTACTTTAAAAATACAATGGAAATGTATTGGACTCGGGGCGGCACGGTGGTGTGGTAAGTAACGCTGCCGCCTCACAGAAAGAAGCACCCCGGTTCGAATCCCGGCTCGGATGCCTTTCTGTGGGGAGTTTGCATTTTCTCCGCGTGTCCGCGTGGGTTTTCGTCTAGCACTCCGGTTTCCCCCCACAGTCCAAAGACATGCTGCATAGGTTAATTGGCCTGCTGACTAAATTTCCCCCGGTGCCCTGTGATGGACTGGCATATCATGCTGGGTATAGCCCTGCCTTTAGCTCTGTGTCTGCCGGGATAGGCTCCGGTTCACCGCAACCCTGTACAGGATTAAGCGGTTTCTGGCAATGAATGAACGAATGTATAGAATTCTTCGTGTAGTACCGTGCTGTATACACAACGCACTGCATATGTGTACACTGTGTTACTGATAAAACAAGCCGTTCTATAGTAGAACTGTAAAGACTTAGCCGCGAGACATCTGCGCTTAACAGATGCATGATGAAAGGTTAATTGTTATCATGTTATTTTATTCATAATATTGGAGGTGAGGGCAGCAGTGGCAGAGAGATAAGCACACTGTGCATTGGGAACCTGGCGAAATGGGTTCGATTCCTGACCATGTCTAACATCAGTGATGAGTGATGTCGGAACTAGTTCTGGAAATAATCTCTCGCCTCCACCTCCCCACCCCCCCTGCACTACCTCACACTAGCCGGGGTGGTGAAGTATGGTCAAACAACTCCCAAGACCAATATAGCCGAGCAAGACCTTTATCTAGTGCTTGATTAATAAAGCGCTACAAAGTGTGCACGCAGAATTCTATGTTTTTAAGTAAATCTCCATGTTTATACTGTGACATCAATAAACACCGATTACATGTTTATGATGTCACACGGTTTGCATGGAGTGGCTTTGGTATTGCCGAGCATTGGTATTAGGTAGGGGTGTATGGATGCAGTTATGAATAAAATAAATATTGGTTATTACGACCCGTGCTATACGCATTGATTGGTGCGTGGAAAAATAAATGTTATCATTTATGTATGCGGGGAAGAAGCACAACATGTTGGCTGATGGCCTGAACAACGCATTTACAAATGACAGGAATAAATACTATATATATAGAAAGGAGATAGTAAAATGAGACGCAAAAATGTATGCTTGAACCGACGTATCATTCTGATTCGTGACAGTTCATAAAATAATTTCTGGGAGCAAAAGGGATGGATTCTTACACCCCTATGAATATGTGACTCATATGAATAACTATTTTTAGTGCGGGACAAACAGATTATGTAAATGTGACGGTACTCTATTTACATATTTATTTATATATACTCTGAAATGTGAACTTTTCCATTACAATTTATATGTACGAGATAGACGATTTTTTGCAATTTCCAGGAAATCACCACTTACAGGGAGCCCTATTTATAACAGGCGACACTCGGGGAGAAGAGTTATGGTAAGAGGGCCGTGTTTCCATGGAAACGCAAACCCAGCTAAGAGAACCCTACGGACGCATCAGATGTGTTTGTAAAGTATATCTGCATGGTCGAGATAAAAAGGTAATTTGAGCTGCTCCGTTACACATTTAGTTATTTTCGCAATTTTATATTGTTGCATATTCCATGCTGTGGTGTAATTGTCGGTGTACTGGGCTTGCAATCCAGAGGTCACTGGTTATATTACATCAGCAGTTCAAGAATGATGGGGCATGTTTATTTAATTCCCCCACCACCTTGCCACCATCACAACCTCTGTCCACCCAGCAGGTTGAATGGGTACACGGCAAACAGTCAACCGGCAGGTCGCGCGTCATGGCATAAACTCCATAAAGCGTGGATATTCCCACCTCTTTAGTGATGTCTAGCCAGTGTAGCAGATTAAGCCAAATTCCCTCTGGAGAAGCCCTCTAGAGCTCTCACTAGCAGAGGCCCTATCCGTCAGCAATGACGTGAGCGAGCAATTGCAAAGCTGCACTTTTACAGTTAAATACATTGTACTTTTTGCATTAATATTGCATTAGTGTTTCAACAGATTTCCCTAAAGCCTATTTGCAACACTAGAAGTTTGGATCTGAGTTATAAAGACCTCTCTTAGTGTGTTTTTTTGGCAATGAATGAGCTGTTTTAGCAGGATGTTTATGAAATAACATACATCTGTTGATACATACTTTTACACTGATATGTTTATAATTATGTTATTTCAGGCAGAGGTCATTAAAACTAATCTACATTTGTAAAAATATATATAAGTTTCTCGGCAGTTTGTTAATCCGCTTATGCCATTAGAGCCACAGCATTTCACAGTATATATGGGCAGAGTTATGAACATATAAACACAAATAGTCACAACAAACTTACTCTGCTGTGGCTTCCTGCAAGTGGGGATTACTAAACATGACAATGTGCCCTCTAATGGACTGGCATCCCATCCTGGGTCTGCTGGGATAGGCTCTGGCTCACCGCGACCCTGTACAGGATTAGGCGGTTACTGACAATGGATGGATAAACAATGGACAATAAAGTAAGCCCCCATAGCCTGCGCTGTTTCAACGGAGGAGGAATAGAAAGACGACACGAACTCACTCCTAAAGCTCTCTCGTCAAAGCCAGCAGACATCGAACATCGACATTTAGCTCCTGAACATATTGCTGCCAATGAATTCATGTAGGTTTTCACGCCTGAAGATGCCTCCAAAGTGGGAGGCGAAACGTCGTGAGAGAGAGAGGGAGAGCGCTCGACACGGATATCCAGAAAGAACAGCTTTGAAGAGCAACCATCATATTGCTGCCATACACAAGAATAAAATGGCGAAAGTGTGAGTTTCTCCACACCCAGCTGAATGATGGAGTAGACCTCTTCTCCATCAGTGTCACCGGACCAGTGGTGGAAATTCCACATTTCTTTCCAAGGCCAGTCTATCCGTAAAATGATTGCTATTGACTTTACAGAAAGTAATGCTCATGTTATTGATCCGTAAAGAGATGATGTGCTCAGATGACCTTCCCTTCCAATCGTGTGTTGACGGTCTCAGCTTGGTAACCGATGCCTGTATAAAACACCCCATTATATTTAATTTGGGTTTTTTTTGTTTAAATTGTTTCATTTCATCTCTGCGACGTAAACAGTTTGGTTAGATTGACGTGTGATGAGCACACTTTGAAAGCTATATAAAACGTGCGCTTATTTTTGCTAAAGAGGCCTCTTGTAGTGACCTCAATTCTGCGATTATTTTGCGGCCGTTCTCTCACACAACATGGTGCACCACTGGCTGTGAGAGCTGCAGGTGGGAATGTCATCATCTCATAGCACCGTGCTAACAGTGCGAATGTAGATTCTTCTTCTTTGCGATTCTTCGAAGCACGATGGTCAGCCTCTGGACATCGTTGTCTTTCAGCTCGGCCTCGAAGTGTTTGGTAGAATTCGCAGGCAATACCAAGTACTACCTGACAGGGATCGCGACGTGAACGCTTCTACCTTGACCCCCGCGAATGTAGATGATACGGAATAAAGTAAACATAGGGCCTTCGTTAGAGACACAGACGGACAGAGCTTACGTATAAACGCGCTCAACGTCAGTTGCACAACATTAAACAGAACGATCTCCATCTCTCCCTCGCGACGTTTCGCCTCCCACGATAGAGGCATCATCTGTCACGAAACGTCGCGAGGGAGAGATGGAGATCGCTCGACAATGCTAGCCGAAAGAACAGCTCTGAAGAGCCGTGAAAACCTACATCAATGCACTATAGAGAATGCACAAGCAGGCTGTAGGCCCCCATCGTGATCCGGCCGGAGATTATGTGTTAAATGGTTTTTTTTGTTGGTTGATTTAAATTAGTTTTTTGATGAATCTTGTATATTTTTTAATTAATGTCAGCAATTCCCACGTTTGTTGTGTCGCAGGAGTCCCTTGGAGAGCTTGCAAGCTCACTGGGTATTTTTCTGCTGTAAAAATAAACATCTATCTATCAATGAATGAATCCCACACAGGGCCCAGCCGCAGTGTTCATGACGCGGGGCACGAGGGACATCCCAGTTCTTATTCCCGTCGCTCGCTTAACACTTCTTCCTTGCAATAAGGAGGCCATCTATCATACGCCTCTGAGCTGCCAATTACAGCTCAACTCAGAACCTAAGGGATACGTGGGGTTAGGGAAGGGGGCCGCGAGGATATTGCCACGGTGGGAAAGCGAGTCCTTAAAGGAGGTGAGATTTCCCAAACGGTGATCGGTGCTGCGGGATGGGCATAGATTTGTACGATGGCGCGCGTGGAAAGCGATGCGGTCGATGCAAGTTGTCGCAGCGACGCGCGGATGAAATGCGAGTAACTGGAGTGTGCCGCGCCTGGAGGAATTCCAGGCGCGGCCCACTGGGCGGAGACCTAGAGGCCGACCCAGGACACACTGGAGGGATTATATCCTTCGGCTGGCCTGGGAACGCCTGGGAATCCCCCAGGAAGAGCTGGAATCTGTTGCTGAGGAAAGGGATGTTTGGTCCACTCTCCTTGGACTGCTGCCACCGCGACCCTCACCAGGACAAGCGGTTTAGAAAATGGATGGATGGATGGAGTGTGCACGCACTGCTGAATCCTGTCACAAAGAACGCCCTGAGTAGAAAGCGTGGCTAAAGAGCATGTGGTACGGTGCAAATCCTCGGCGAATACCAATCATTGTGTGCCGGTCAATGTGTTGGTGTTAACGTTCACAGGAATAGCTGCGTCACGTGCGGCATTTAGGCACCGAGATAAACAACACAGATCCTTTGATATGAGGGCCGGGATACGGGGTGTCCATAACGGCGTCGTCCGTTAGACAGCAGTCAGACACCTGCATGCTGGAAACACTGCCGCGCTCACAAACGGCGCGGCAGACATGCGGACGAACAGGGGGATTAAACCCGTGCGATAACATCTTCACATGACAAAAGTGTGTGTCAAGTTCACGCTTCAAAGTGCATTTGAAGTGTCATCAGCCTGCCTCAGACCGCTGTCCAACTGTAATTATCTTAATAACGGACAATACTTTTGTGGACGCCCCGCGTTTGTGTGTTCTGTATGGCTGTCACATTCAATGCGTGGCTAATTCCAGTTTTACCAAGGAAGGTTTTCGTTGCATCAGCGTTTTCCTAATAATAATAATAATAGCATTTATATAGCGCCTTTCACCCGAGGGTCACAAAGCGCTGCACAAGGCTGTGCAGAGGCTGACAAAAATACTGTGACATGCAAACGGAGGCACTTGTTTTGGTCGTCATGCTATTGTGTTTCGGTGGCTGGTGGTTAGCGGTGATTACTTATTTATCTTGTTTTTGCGTATGAACCGAATACCCAGTGTAGATTCCGGCAATGGAATATGAGGAAACATTGCTCATTGAACAAACTACAGTTTCTTCAAATGTTATTACCTCATTAAATAACGGGGCATGAAATTTGGGCGGCAGGGTGGCACAGTGGTAACAGTGGCCTCACAGAAAGAGGTCCTGGCCGAGGTGGTTCTCTTCCCGCCTTTATGTGTGGAGTTTGTGTGTTTTCCTGCTGTTCGACGTAGATTTCCTCCGGCTTCGCCGATTTCATCCCACAAAAATATGATATTGACGGAGTGTCTGGCGGGTTGGTGCCGACTAACCTCGTGGCTTGATTCCTCCCACCCCCCGCAGATTTCCTCACGCCTCTGAGTCGTTCTCTGTTCGAATGAATGTCTTCGAAGTTGAGCGAATATGTGCGCGTTATAAATTGTGTTCATTAAATATTATAGCTAAAGAATATCATCCGTCTAAGTTGCGTATGTGTTATCACTTGAGTGCTTTCAGCTTTACTGTAGTTTGTATTGCGATTGCAGCAATTATGAAAACTTATACGTCTCCCATTATTAATGTATTTATAAGGAACATAGATACTCTGTGGTCCCAGGACCCAGGAATATTACGGGTGGACAGTACAACTTTCGGTCGATCGGCAGGCCGTGTGTGTTGGGATATATTATATTGTGGGTACTCCAAACTCTTTGAGTTTGGGGAAGAGAAGGCCAAATATTCCCAATAAGGCCTCTATATGGCTTATTCAAGCAGATGCCCTTCTGCCAGCTGAAGCATGCATAAGCGATTGTATGGCTGCACCTTTTACCTTTGGTACAGGCACATACGTACACCACATATGTGCCATCAATCCAGGCAATTAACCCACATTTTCAGGTCGCAGCTTAACGCGGACGCTTATGCCACGATTTCAACCAGTAAATCCAGCGAATGGATGGGGGAGTGGCATAGTTGAGAACATCTGTCACACAGAACACACTCGGGGGAGTCACAGTCACAAGACAAAGACCTCACGTACAGCCTCAACGGACTTTTGGGACAAGTGCTATTAGCGAGTAGCACCTACGAAGGGTGGCACAGCATACTTGGTTGTGGGTGGCCAGCACCACGCCCGGCCACCTTTGTCTCCCGAGTGTCGATGTTTCCAAAGCACACAACAACAACAATCGCCATTCGCCACTAAGTTTGCGGTGACGTCACCACGGCGCCTGTGCCAGGCAATATGCACCTTGAGGCCACGTGAAGTGTCGAAGGCTCGTCGACAGGTCACGGGACAGACTCAGGTGTCGTGGGCTGTCTGACCGAGATGACTGGCAGATGCACCCCCTGAGCTCCCTACCGTGCCAACTTGCTGTGCTTTGGCCGCTCGGCTCGCTGTTGTGAGCGTCGCTCCTCCGCCCTCCGTTATTGCTGGAGGGCGACTGTCTCCAACTGGCCCAGTAGCGTCTTTCACGAACCTCCTCCACAAGAGGTCGATCTTGACACCTCTGGTACCGGTTTTCACGGATACCTCCAAAGCGCAACGCGCACACACAGTCACACACGGTAACGCACACGGTCAGACACCCCGGGGAACTCGGCGTGACGTGCTCACGCAACGGGGTTGCTGGGTGGTGGGGGGGGGCAAAGCTGCGAGCGATTATTTCTCGGCTGAAGCTGCGGGTCAGTGCTTCCGTGCGGTATTGATTATCGTGTTTAGAGTCCCAACCGACCCACCCCACCACCCGCGTTGCTGCCAACCCCTCTCCCGCTCGCGCTCCCACCGCCCACCACCACACCGGTGCCACACCAGGGATCTGCCGCGACTTTAGCCGGCAGTCCGTAACGGTCGCGCCATGGTCGGGAGCGGCACGGATACCTCCGGCGACCGCGCAAGGTACGGGGGGCTGACTACGATGACGAACAGTCGTGTTGACGCTGACGATTGGTGACGGCGCTAAGTCGGTCGACGTTGCTCCGCCGCTCGTTACGCTGTGTTGACGGCCCGGTCGGTACGGGATGTCAAACTACGTACGGTCCCCTGCGCGGTGTGTGTGTGCGTCGGTGCCGAGTGCCGGTCGATTGTACCGCGGTTGACGATGGGTTACGCGGATTCGGAGTCACGGTGTGTGTGTGTGTGCCTCTTTTGCCCGAATGCGCTAGATATGTTTGTACGTGCAACGGATGTGGAAAGGATGCGTTGGTTATGATAGAATACTCCAGTGCCGGTCGATTGCCGAGACGCGCGTAGTGCACGGTTCTTTTGTTGACGCGAGAGACCTGGTTACGATAGTTGCCAGTGGAATTCTGGAATACTCTGAGCTTTGGCACATTGCTAACAGGGTGGATACTGCACTGCTTATGAAATGAGGGATAATCTCACCGGAGAGACTTCAGCCTTTCGTGTTGTCAATTATCGCCGCTAAAAATAATATGCGCAAATTGACATCGCTGGCCCCAAAACTATTAAATTGACTTGCATGTATTTTTCATCTATATTTATATATTCAGCACGATTAGATTTTTTTCTCCAACATTGTATTCTGAGTGTAAACATCCTTTGAAAGGATTAAGTAACACATCGAAAATACAAAGCGAAGCGATGCTACAGGACATGGGAGTGTGAATTTTTCACATTTTCGAGACAATGTAATTTCATGGTTGGGGAAAATCAGAAGTGTGCAAGCCTGTGTGTCCTGTTGCCAGGCTGACAGACCGTTCTGATCGTGTCAGACATGGATCGATGGTGTATGGTTTGCTGGTTGTGGTGTATCTTACAAGATGCAATTCAACAGGGACTTCAGCTGGCTTAGTAAACGCTGCGGCGTTTGTATTTGTGTATTTGTGAGCATTGACACTCGGCAGACAATATCATACCATGCTGCAGGAAAGTCTTATTTTCTCCTGCTAAGGGCTAGGCGTTCCCAATTCCATACGGTGCAATTGCAAATAATGATCCTCTATACCTTACTGCAAAGACTGTTGGCGCAAGTGCTTTTAGCGAGCATCAAAGGGCTGACGTGTTTAGCGCTTGGCCACCTCTGATTCCACAGTGCACATGTTTGACAAACTGCAGCAGCCACTCATTCAAGGCCCTGTGTCGTCCACTGATGGATGAAGGTCTGCCCATGCCATGTCAGAGGGACTGTTTTACCATACATTTCCCTGTTGGTCAATGCGTGTTGGTGAAGGGGAGATGCCAGCACTGGTTCAGATATGACAAGCCACTAGCTGTGACTGAAATTTGAACTAAGGTTTGGGGGTTCGTAGTCATTATCATCATCATTATCCGAAACCGCTTAATGCTGTACAGGGTTGCAGTGAGCCGGAGCTTATCCTCGCAGACACAGGGCGCAAGGCAGGGCTATAACCCAGGATGGGACGCCAGTCCATCACAGGCCACTGCGGGCAATTTAGTCCGCAGGCCAAGTAACGTGGTTCGTAGTGTGAGGTGTTAACCACTCTCCAGCTTCTGACACATTTCGGCGCTTTATGAATTGAAATTGTGTTATTGTTTTCTTACAACGCTATGCTCCCAAAAGAGGATTCAAACTCATGACCTGCTTTTAAGTCAAGCAATACATTGACCTATTCTCCAGAGGAATATATTGCCTACAGTCTACAAACATGTGGGCAGGAACGATGTTATTATAGCTGATAGCTCACTACACTGTGAATCTGGCCAACTCATTTCCATTTTAGGCCACGACTAACATCAGTGGTATCTTTAACAGCCGATTGTACACCTTCACGGACCTCTATCGCCCAGTCCGGTGAAGTATGGTCAAACAAGCTGCCACGACTGACACGGCACGGGGAGCCATTCGTTCGGTGGATTTAAAGAGGGCTTTAAATTATAAGCCGTATACAAACACACTGAACTTTCTGTACGGACCTGCTTCGTGTTTATATCTGGACACATAAAATGAACGGTTGTCCCAGGGGCATACGTGCGTGAAACAATGTGTGGTAGCGGGCGGGCAACACCGAAAGGTTATGCTCACAGCTATCATGCAGGGCTCGGGGTCCACGCAATGAGGGTCACTTGCAGGGCAATACTTGCGTCAGTGCCACTTAACCGCTTCCTGTCCGGACACCGTGATACAAAGCAGGCCCTTCGGTCCGCCTTGTGAAATGCGCGGCATTAAGACAGAGGTCACTTTGACTTGGAGAGAAACCGTTCGGTCTCGAAATGCGAACTAGTCACCTGGACTCAGCGGTGGTTCGAAGAATCGCAAAGAAGAAGAAGCGGTGGCACGGTGGGTAGCATACCGCGCTATGAATCCAGCAACCCTGCGTTCGACTCCAGGTCGCGGCTAACATCCGTGGTGAGTTATATCGGAAGCGGTCTTGCCCTAGTTTCCCTACCTTTTCACCATGCAAAAGTGACCAGCATGGTGAAGTATGGCTAAACAACCTCCATGAGTGACACAACGTGGAGACGTCTTCATCGAACATTGGATTAACAAGGAGTTGAGCGTTATTTTTTCCGTGTATTTATTTTACATAAACATGTTTCACGAAAGCAGGGGGAAGTACCACCACGGCCAGTTTAGATATCATTCACCACTGATGCTGGCCACGGTTGTTTTTTTGTTACAACGACCCTCACCAGGACAAGCGGTTTTAAAAATGGATGGATGGAGTATAGCGATACATTTGTAAGCGGCCTAAATTTAAAACTAGGCGACAACCCACAGACATCAACGGCTCACCATGTGAGATCCAGTACAATACAGTACTGTGCACTCTAATAAAATCAACAGTTGGACACCATTCCCAAAACTAATTTACTGCAAGGTTTCTGAGGAGGAATGTTGAAGCCTTAATTTTCAGTGGCTGGTTCGGGGCGCCTGGGACTGCCAAATAGGCAGGGGGGATCCAAGAGTGTGGAACACACGGGGGTTAAAAAGACACCGGCCAGCCCACACCACATGACACAGCCACGCGACACGCTGGGACAGAAGCCATCGAACCGTTGCATTCCGCTCGGCTGCCACAACGCACCAGCGAAAAAGATTTACGTTCAAAAACGGTCCGATTTTTTCACGCGCACCCATCAAATAATGGGTATGATTGTTAAACCCTGAGTAGCTACGTTTACGAATTCATGGTAATAATTTGTACGGTATGTACGCTTGCGTGACAATGCTCATATTATATTAAAGGGTGTCTCTGTCGCTCTACGTAGAGATAAAAGGCTTTTCCGAAGCTTGAAGCTCCAGCATGGGTGCAGTGTATTGGCAAAATGTTTCAGCGTATGGAAACTGATCACAGATTACCCGGTGGTCTTTGAAGTGGGCACTTGGCAGCCCGGCTAATTTAAAGCTGCCGATTTCGATACGCTTTCACCGCATTCCGATTTTTTCAAGAAAACCTTCCTTTTAAAATGTGTCTTATTTTTTTAAAAACAGGAAGAACAATTGGCTGGGCCACATTCTACGTGGGCACGTGTTTACGAATGATGACTTTATAGAAGACAGAATGCAAGGGAAAGGAACGAGAGGAAGGCCAATGATTGGGATGTCAGAGTAGCTGAAGGAAGGCTCCGTGAGTGTGTGGAAATGACGAAGGAGGGCAGAGAACAGAGTAGGACTGAGAGCATGGTAGCCAGAGACCCGCCGTTAGGACTGAGCACCGGAGAAGAGTTGGTTTTATAAAGCGCTATGATTGGCTTTCGAAGATCGATACGCGGAAAAGCGGTTTAAAAATCGTCAGTTTGCCGCCTAAAGTGGTAGGATAGGGAAGTATTGAAATCCGATACGTTGCCTGTATCACGTTTAAGCTTGCCAAACACTGTCTTGATGTAGGTCTTCACGGCTCGATGTACGTGAATTCATCATAAGAGCTGCTCTTTCGGGATAGCAGTGCCGAGCATTCCTCATCGGAGGCCTGATGTAGGAGGCAAATTCGCGGGAAGCAAAACATTGCAAAGGAGAGAGGCTCAACGCTCGACAGAGCTATCCCGAAGGAGCAGCTGTTGTCGAACGCCGTTTGAATTTGCGCTCACGTTGTCTTGTCTCGGGACGCTACGCTCCTGAGCAACTGCACATTAATTTCAATTACAGCTGTGGCGTTCACCCGCCGTTAATATGTAGCCACGCGTTATTTATTGTGCCAGGCATGCCATGGCTACGCCAGGGGATGCAGATCAGGGCGGCCTCCCCGCCGCCGTGCTGCCATCCGTGACGCGCCAGATCAATGAACGTTATTTGGCAGCAGATCTGTATTTCGCAACATCAAGATGGGCGACCCGAGCGAGGCTCTTCTTGATGTGCCGACGCTCGCCGATCCAGTTACGCTCTCTATTCGTTTCCACTGCTTCCCTGCCGCTCGTTTATTGCCGCGACCGTTGTTCCTATTTAACTGAACGCTTTGATACATCCGCCGATGTTAAGGACTCATCGCGCAAGATTAACCGATTCCTCTGCAAGATTAGCCGATGCTTCTTCGCCGTACTGCGATCAATCATCATAGTGTAGTACCCAACACTCCTTTTCCTGTTTTTTGTAATCCCCTCGCGTTGCTGGAACTCCCTCTCATCACCTCTTGTTACAAGTTCTTATTCGCTTTCTGAATTCAACAAATGTGTAGCCCTTATTTGCTATACCATCACCATAACACAAACTGGTCCGTAGCATCGTTTGTGGAAAATTGATTCGATACAAGCGAAGAATCAATGCTGCTCAAATTGTGCTCTGTCAGAAGGCCATAAGAGCACTGGGGTTGTGTGAAAAAATACTTTCGATACATTTTTTTAATACGGTTATTTTTTTACGTGGAAAGACAGCTATATGAAGGAGAAGTAATGTCTGCTTATTTATTTTATACTCTCTTTCGGTCACTTAGCTGCTGACCACTTTGCTCTAGAGGCCTTTGGGCCTGTGTTCAGCAACTGAAATTGTCAGAAATGTTTGCTCATACCCTAGCAAACAAAAGAGGCTGTTGCCTGTAGGTGCTGCGTGACCTTTGGATGGTGATGATGAGGGTAGAGAAACCCAGTGCCATGTTGTGCTTAGGGCTGCAGGAGACAGTCCTGGCATTAGGCCCAGAACTGCTCTGGTTTCAGCGTGGCTCGGAATGTAGTTGGAGACAGAAAATAAGATAGACAGATAGATATGTATTATTACAGCAGAAAAATACCCAGTGAGCGTGCAAGCTCTTTACGGGATTCCTATGACACAACAATGGTAATATGCGGATTGATAATTGAGCGATCTGATTATCTGTGATGCACCAACTCGTACTGCCGGGTGGACAGTGAATGGGGTGTTTAAAACATGGTTTTAGGTGCCGTGGTGGGGGATTGAACCAGTAACCTAGTGCGCTAGCCGTTACATCACAGCAGTATCCATACATCGTCAATAAACATAAACTCTAACGAGTGGTCAACTCTTAGACATTGATTTGTTATGATGGTTGTCGTTATTGTAATGAATTTATCGCTATTATTACACATTTATGTGCAATCAGTTGCACAACCATGGTGATTGACGTCCTGTTATTTCATAACATTTTTATATTACAGTTCAAAGTACGCAGCTCATCTCATTATAGGCGAGTGGAAAATGTATCGTAGAGAAAATAAATAAATATCCAACCCATGCTCTCAGACCTGACATCCCAGGGAACGAGTGGGTGTAATGGTTGCATGTGGTTTTCCACAGGGAATAAGACATGTTTGAATAAGTGAATCTGAAATCACATGTCCTAACTTAGGAAAATCCAATAATGAGAAGGAATACTCCACAACTCTGCTTTAATTAAAAAAAACACATTTCAACTGTGTAATGAGATCGCATGCAGCAGAGCCTAGGCTAGCGGGGAAAGTAGTTGCCACCTATAATAGTATTATCCTTTTGCTCAGAAAAGCCTCACTGAGTCTCAAGACGTTTTTTTAAAGAGGCCCTTGCATTGGGATATTTATTCTAACTCCAAAATGTAATCTGTTGCTGAGGAAAGGGATGTCTGGTCCAGTCTCATTGGACTGCTGCCACCGCGACCCTCACCAGGACAAGCGGTTTAGAAAATGGTGGATGGATGGACATATTCATTCAATTTCGAAGGTATGAATTCAAAGAGAGAACTTACTCAGAGGCGCGAGGAAAGTGAGTTGGCAATATGGCGCCGGCAAACCGCCTGGCTGCTTCCTCCGCCTCTCTGCGCTTTCCTCGCGCCTCTGAGTCCTTCTCTCGTCGAATGAATATCATCGACATTGAATGAATATGTGCGCGTTATAAATGTAAAATTATTATTGTTATTAAATCCCCATTTCACATTTCATATCTGAGGACTGGATTTGTCATCGGAAAATCGTACACGGATTAGCGAGATGCGCTTTCACATTCCTTACCGCGGCCAATTTGTGAATTTGTAAGTAAATTACCTGACCGTACAGCAATTCGCAAGTTGTTATTATGAGTGATTGGTAAATTCCACAAAAATTACTGTAATGTTCTTCACACTGTATTACGAGTGATTGGTTATTTATATGTAAATCTACTGCCAAGAGTTTATGCCATCGTGAAAATGTACAGTAGTTACACGGACATAGCCTTGGATTTGGAGTGGGAAGGATCTTGTTGCTATCGATAATTTTGCCATTCTACCCTCGGACAGTACTTTGTGTGCGAGTGGGTAAGGGGATAGACATCTGCGTGTCCGTGTTTCTCCGTGTAAATTATATGTGGCCGAGAGCGGCGTCAGAGCGGTTAGCGCACCCTGCAATTTGAGTTTGAGTTTATAGCTGAACCAGAGTTGAATCTAGCCGACCAGTCTTCCAGCTTCCCAGCCTAGGTTGACTCAACCTGCAATGATTCGCGGCCGCATGGCACGAGGTCGCAGGCCGTGCACGACACCACGGCCTATGGATTCCCCCACCGCTTGCTGCACGGAGGGACTTGCTACCACGTGTGTGGCCGGCCTTGGGCCCAAACGCACCGCTCCCTCGACTCCTGCGCCCGACCCCGATCAGCGGCAGCTACGGCTCGCGATCGCAATGGAAACGCAAATGTTTACGCAGAAGCGGGCTGCCGTCCATCGAGCGGAAGGGCGGCCACGGGGGCGGGCATCGTCCCCGACACCGGCTCGACGTTGACATTTCCATCTGGCGCAAATTGTGAACGTTATTCGGAGAATAGATAAATAAGCGAAACTAAACAAGATAAAATAACACGGGCCGACCGGTAAGTGGGTTTTAAAGTGGCGTCCCCGCGTGTACACTCGAGTCATCAGCACACAGCATTAACATTTACATCGGCATTAGGCGTAGACATCTGCTTAAGATGAGTGGTGAAAAACAAACGCAGGCGGTGGTAGGGAGCTCGCGGAGACAGAGCTCCTGAGCGGACACCACGAGAAGCCTGGGATTTGAATTCTGGTTTCAACCAACCGACGAACCGCCCCTTGGTTATTTTCTCAAGTCAAGTGTGTTTGTGTGACCAGGTGAGACCTCGAGAGGCCAGGATAGAGTCTCGTTCGCAAGAGTGACCTTAGGGTGGCCAGATGACTGAAGTGAAGACGAGTGGCTGGGCTAAGCCCGGTCACCTATGCGTGTAAACGATCGCACCTGTTCGACTGCGCTATGTGACGAGCACGCTGTGCGATGCGAGTAGTGGTCGCTAGTGTGGATGAAGAGGTCGATTGAAGTCACTCGAGGAGCACTTTAATGCTGTCATCCTCCAAATCCATTCTGTGACACGGGAGCGATGCACTTATAGCTGCAACATCTGGAAGGGAAATGTATTAATCTCGGGACGTGGTGTGGATCGCACAATATTGTCGGTGAAAACGCCATTTGAAAAATGTTTTATACGGAAAACAGTACTTCCACCAATGTGCGGTTTACCGTGGCATTGCCGCCGTGAATGTGTAGCAGCGCGCTGTGGGTATTGTTTTACAACGGTGGCTGTGACACGCTGGAGGGATTATATCCTTCGGCTGGCCTGGGAACGCCTGAGAATCCCCCAGGAACGGGATGTCTGGTCCACTCTCCTTGGACTGCTGCCACCGCGACCCTCACCAGGACAAGCGGTCTAGAAAATGGATGGATGGATGGCTGGCTAGCTGTGAGAGCATTTGCAAATGTTCGTAGTGGCTATGCGGTGACATGTAGTACATAGCTCATCGTGCCTTTAAAAAAAAAAAACCCAACGACCAACAAAACCTTGGAAGGACGCGGCGACGAGCTTCGTCGTCTTATTGCTGGGGTTTCTTGTGAAGGCGTCGCGGGGGGTCACATGCAAACACACGATTGAATCTGCACCTGGCTGATGACTCGAGCCGCTCGGTTGCATTGTGACCCGTGGCCGCTGCGTTTTCACGGGGAGATAAAACGCGCTCAGTGTGGGCCGTGGCTTTGTACAGAAGCCCTTTTGTAGGCGGCTCCACCTACGTGTGTGGAGGCAGTCTCACGACCACCGGGTTTAGTCGATAAATATTCAATGAATGTTGATTAATGTGGGGGGGGGTTTTTGTTTCTTCTTTTAAAGACTCGAATGTTCAGTCATGCCCCGCTCACGTTACCGTTGCATTCATTGTCATTCATTTCCAGCTCTGTGTCAAATCACGGCGAGATATAGACGCCCCCCTCCCCACGCCCCGTGCCATGTCGGTCGTTGATTCAACAGAAGTCGCTCGTCACTGCGGGTTGCTGAAAACTAAATGTAGAGCGCAATGTTAGCGGTGGCTGGGAATCGAACTCGGGGCGTCCTGTTTATAGCAAAGTGCACGAACCACTGTTCCACTTTTCGGCCCGCTTATTATCCATCCATCCATTTCCATCCATTTTCAGAAACCGCTTAATCTTGTACAGGGTCGTGGTGAGCCGGAGCCTATCCCGGCAGACACAGGGCGCAAGGCAGGGCTATATCCAGGATGAGACGCCAGTCCATCGCAGGGCACCAGGGGAAATTTAGTCAGTACGCCAATTAACCTCGCAGCATGTCTTTGGACGGTGGGAGGACCGCTTGTCAGCATGATAGACTATTGGGTTGAGAGTTGCTCTCCATAGCTGTTCTTTTGGGATATCCGTGTCGTGTGCTCTTTCTCTCTCCCACGTTGGAGGATGCATCATCAGCGGCTATCCCGAAACATCCGCTAGCTATAGTAAGCAATTATCATTCATCGAGCTGTGAAAACTTGCATTGGTGTTGGGTTGGTATGACTTTTCACAGTCTGCGGTCAATCACAACTTCTTAATAACCATCATGGGTCGAGCGCGTGCGAGTGAGCAATGGCTGATTAAAAATCCTGTTCGTCAGTGAGTGAATGCACGTGTGGCAAACCAGTCTTCACAATACAACGTTAACTAGGCATTGAATAATTGTTGCATTTGAAATGTACCCTCTACTGGGGTGTCTGGGCAGCGCAGAGGTCAGAGCGCTGAGTCGGCAGCGCTTAGATCCTGGTTTTAAATTCAGGAATGTTTTATATTATTAAATCTGTTTCTCAAGTGTAGTGAATTGATGGTCTCGGCCTGCTCGCCAATGCACGATAAATATTACATTTATCGCTGCAGATATATATTTCAGAAAGTCCAGCCTGAGAATTCAAACTATTTGTCTGGCTGTCATGCTACAAACATCACTCTGCAGCAGGGTGTCTGGGAAGGTGCTTCCCCTGCTGTGTTGATCAGCGGTCACTTAAAATTATCTCAGAAAAACTTTTACGATAGCCTCTTTCTTCCACGAGTTGTGCCTTTTTGCGACAGTTCCGATTGGATTCTTCGACGCATAACGTGGTACCAAATAACATAAACCATTGCCCAATACTGAGAATTGCTCTCCATAGCTGCTCTTTCAGCACGGCCGAGTCGAGCGTTCCTCCTCTCTCCTTCGCGACGTTTCGCCTCCCACGTTGGAGGCATCATGGGGCGTTCTCCAAAGTGGGAGGCGAATCGTCGCGAAGGAGAGAGAAGGAACACACTCGACACGACTATCCGGAAAGAACAGCTATGAGAGCAATTCTCATACATCACACCGTGAAAACCGACATCAGTACAGTATCCAATTCTCTCCAAGTAATTTCTGGGTGCGTGCATCCCCCCTCCATGGCTGTCTCCCTTATCCCGTTGATTCCGTGCCCTCTCTGCCCTTTAATCTGCTCTCCACTTTGTCCTTCATTCATTGCTGTCCCCGGCCCCTGCTGAGGCCCTCTCTCCCCCGTGGCTATGCCACACTCATCTCCTAGTGTTACCATTCCCATGCCCTGTGGCTCACACGATCGGCACGAACAGAGAAAACGCACAATTTTTCCTTTTCACTGCACCAGGACTCTCAGCCTCTTTTATCCGTGGTTTCTGTTGCCGCGGCCGACCGTTTGATGTATAATTTAATACAATATTGCCTTTTGTTCTTCTTTTATAGTTAACTTTGGAGCGAGATGCTTCATTAGCGCCATAATTCATAGATAATTCAAAGTGCCGTACAAAGCGAGGTTCGCGAGAGCTCAAAAGCAAAGCCTAGCGTAATAGGCTTTTGTTAATGTGTGTCCCAAATACAATCATAAAATTATAGATGATAAAGATGTGTACCTACGTGCTCCTGTGTAGGTGCCGGCGGCTGCGCTGCTCTGAATCTCTCCGATGTGTGTTTCCGGGTCGTACTGCGGGTTGATCGACACAATGTCCGGCTTTTCGATCCACCTGTCATTACCATTGTTGAAGAAGCACATGTTCACTGTCTCAAGCACATAAATGCCTTTCCTTTGCTCGTCCAGGCTATGTTACTACTAACAGCAGGTCTGCCTCTGGTATCTTATCAAATGAATGTTCACAAACCCCATCTGAATATCGTGCACAGCTTGCCGCGGCCGGTAAGGTGGTGATGGTGATACAGTGGTTGGGGCTCTGGAACCTGGCAAAACGAGTTTGATTACCATTCACGGCTGAGTGTTTAGGCATTCATTCATTCACTGTCAGAAGCCCCTTAATCCTGTACATGGTTGCGGTGAGCCGGAGCCTATCCCGGGAGACACAGGGCGCAAGGCAGGGCTATTCCTATGATCGGACGCCAGTCCATCACAGGGCACCGGGGGCAATTTAGTCCGCAGGCCAATTAACCTATGCAGCAGCATGTCTTTACCGTTTTATTTAAATAATACCAAAATCGTATTTTTCTCTGCTAAGTGAAAGAGCTGCTGCTGTCAAACGCCGTGCGTGTAATTGTACACAATACATGAGACATTAATTCTGGTCGAACGTAAACCTCCACAGGAATAACAAAAACAACACAAACATGCAGCTTAGTGCTTTCATATATAGGTCACTGGGGAGCCTAATTATGAACTACGGTAATAGCCTGTTCATCACGCTGTCCTGTGCATTCATCGTCAAAAGCAGTGACATGCGTGTTTGGGAAAGAAAAAAATACCCCAGCAAAAAGAAGACAACGCATCAAGGCAAAATGACACAAATTGCCTGACGTCTTTTTATTGACGGTGGGATTTTAACGCTTTTACTCACCAAGCGCCGGCAATCCGCCTGGCTGCCTTCTCCGCCTCTCTGTGCTTTCCTCGCGCCTCTGAGTCGTTCTCTTGTTAAATGAGTACCTTCGACAGTGAATGAATATGTTCGCGTTAGAAATGGAAAATAATTATTATTAAGCGGGACGCTGGTGCGGCATGGTGATTCTTAGACCGGGGTGACAATCTGGAGGTCACCGGGGTGACAAACTTCAGTCACCCGGCGCGGCAGTTGAAGGAATGTCGTGGTGCCTGGTAACCGTCGTGATTCAGTCGTAGTGATGGATTTTTTACTTTTGTTATTTTTTTTACTGGGAGGTGAAGTCAATCTTTAACACAGCTATCCGGGCTGTTGCGTCACAGCCAGAGGTGAAAGTAAGCCGGTACGGTCCGGTACGGTGTACCGCTAAGAAAGTGGCCGAAGCGTTCAGTACGGTACACGTGGGAAGAGTTGCGATACGACCGTTTCGGTAAGGAATGTAAGTTACTGTCATCCCCGGTCACATCGTGGCTCTCACAAACCATTCCGAGGCACCCGAGCCACATCCATCCCATATGCTGTGCCTCGGCCTGTTCTGCGTATCTCTTGGGCAACCCTAGCTATGTATTTACGCATTAACTGAGCCATTAGAGGCATGGGGAATAACACATGAAGCCATACGGCAGTTGAAAGCTTGTTGATTGAGTGATCTTAGTTACTTGAAGATTTTGCGCGTGTGTGTGTGGACGCATGCACGCACGCTCGTGTGTGTATTTGCGCATGCGTTGAGTGAGTGATGTCTCCGAGTGACCGCGTAGGTTTTCACCGGGCACTCCGGTTTCCTCCCACAGTCCAAAGACATGCTGCTGCATAGGTTAATTGGCCTGCGGACTAAATTGTCCCTGGTGCCCTGTGATGGACTGGCGTCCCAGCACTGTCTGGCGCCCTGTGTCTTCCGGGATAGCCTCCGGGCGACTGCAACCCTGTACAGGATTAAGCGGTTTCTGACAATGAAGATGTTGATGACTGTAGTGTTAGTAGTGGTATATATGATTTCTTTACGGACATCGACGTGCACAATGAGAGCTCACAAAACTGGAGGCACGACTCTCCGCACACCTAACGGGTTTCTGCTTGACCAGCGCGTATAGGTCAAACACACAGACACAACAACAAAAAAATACCACGCCGATATTCTTCTCATTTTTTATCCGGCGAGTAGTGAGACACTTGGCATTTTGTTCCAAGGACCTTCAAGGAAGGTTAATAAATTGTAAATGTGTATGCATGTGCGTCAATGCATAGGGTAACTCCTGATGCCTAAACACACGATGTCAAAAAAGTGTCACCAGTCCGGTCATCTATTATGGCCACTGGCAAAGCCACAGGGCTGCTAATAACCTGCGCTCGGTCCATTCGTCAATATAGCACCTAAATGCTAGGGCAGTAATGTCGCACACTGAAAAATGGATGGGCTGCCCACATTCTGACCTCCGCCTGTCTCGCAGAGATTTCTGGAGAAAAAATAACGACACCCCGAAAGTTTGCGCGTGCGTCTGTGTGCATGCGTGTGCGTGAGAGACAATGTCCGCGCGAGCGCATCTAGGACGACCTTCCAGTCATCTCCAGCGGTTGTCCCATAACACCTGGGTCTGTCCCGTGACCTCCTGTCAATCGACGCGTCGACACTTCACGCGGTCTCAAAGTGCACCTAACATGGCACAAGTGCCGTCGTCATGTCACCGACACTTAGTGGCGAACGGTGCCCCGCTCCCTCTGCCGTTATATGTAAAAAAATCCGTCGCCATAACCCAGTGACCGAGGCAATGGGTGTCCACTTGCTTTTGAGCGACAGCTTGCTGCAAAGAAACACAATGCACACGCCGAGGAATCCCAGCGGCCCGGTTATGGGGCGGCCTTGTAGGTTTGCGCGCGAGCTTTGTCGTGGCACCGCTGGTTTGGCGCACGGTTCGCCACGGGTCACATCTGTCGGGGTCAGCGATTCGGTATGCACAGCATACGAGGGTCACGCACGCACATACGTGTGTGAGTGTGTGGTGGTGGCTCAGCGGTTAGGGCGCTGGGCTACAAACCTGGCTATGACCCGAGTTCGAATCTCGCTCACGGCCACCAACACCAGTGACGATTTTCTGAACCGGTCCAAGTCCTCCCCTAGGTCCTGGGCCTCAAATGAGGTCCTGGGCCTCCCCTATCCCTCAAATGAGTACCGTACCTTGTACGGTGTGTAAACATTGCCACTAGGGAGACAAAGGTGGCCGGGCGTGCTGCTGGTCACCCACCCACTCGTGTGCCGCGTATACCTTCATAAGTGCTCGCTAACGGATCTTTGTCTCGTGCATTCTGTCGACCTGTTTATCCCCTTCGTGGGCCGCGTCAACCTGTGCACAGCGGCGCAGCATGCTCGCCATGGCAACGTTGGAAGGGCTGCATTGTCAGACCTGGATGAAGTGGCTGATGTCTGCTTTGATGGCACAACTGACAAAGACCTTTGAACATCCACTCCAGGTGCTCTGTGGCAGCTGAAAGGGCTTCGACGTTGTTCGCGCAGCATTGATTCTGGCCAGCCACGTGCCAGTTGTGAAGTCTGCCAAGCAGGGAGGTTCGCAGATTTTAAAAGTAGTAATTTAAAACTTTTATTATGGGTAGGGAGTCAATGGCTGTTGGGAGGGGATTATTGGCCCCGGTTCCCTGTGATGGACTAGCGTCCCATCATGGACATAGCCCTGCCTTGCACCCTGTGTCTGCCGGGATAGGCTCTGGCTCACCACAACCCTGTACAGGATTAAGCGGTTTCTGACAATGAGTGAATGAAAAAAAATAACCCCGTAGACGTTGTCAGGATTGTGTGTGTGTGTGCTCTGGATAGCCATTTGAGAAAAGTTCGTTGCATTCGTGTGGCATTCCCCTGCACGAACATCTGCGATATTGCAACTTTTGTTCATGGAAAATAGAACGGGACGCATTCGTTTATCAAAGTGCGTGAATGTTGCAAAGGATTTCTTTCGTGGGAGCGAGGCGCACGGAGCGAACGGGAGCGCGCGAAAGCGAGAGAGCGAAGCCCTTTGTGGTCTAATTACCGCGGCAACAGACGTGGGCGGGGGGGGACAAAAAAACAAGCTCACTCCAACACGCTTTCCTGAATGTGTGCCGAGCCGCTATGCCACTCTTGGCGTGATTAGGGGCTGCTCTGTAATGAGGCTCAAAGTCTTGAGTCGACCAGAGAATTGACGTTGCTCGTCACCGGTTGGCAGCGTCGCGTGCGTCACTGGGTCGCCCGGTGGAGAGGTGACTCACTGATAATCTCGCAGGGGAGGAAGTTCTATTTGCCTATTGATTAATCATTTCACTCATTCATTGATTCGTTTTCTTGGAACAGATTTGACGACGCACCGTGTTGCCTTCGAGCAAGTTATCCCAGGTCGCCGTTGCAAAACAGATGTTTGTCTCAATGGCCTCTCACTTCGTTGCTAATGGCGACTCAATACGATCGTTATTTGTTGATCAGTTAAGAATGAAGAGCCAACTGAGACAAAACGTCAATCCATTCATCCTTTGTCAGAAACGGCTTAATCCTATGCAGGGTCGCGGTTAGCACAGGGCACAAGTCAGGGCTATACCCCAGGGTGGGACGCCAGTTCATCACAGCGCACCGGGGGAAATTTAGTCCGCAGGCCAAGTAACATATGCAGCAGCATGTGTTTGGACTGTGGGAGGAAACCGGAGTGCCCGGCGATAACCCACGCGGACACGGGGAGAACATGCAAACCCCCGAGCCGGGATTCGAACCCGGGGGCTTCTTGCTGTGAGGCGGCAGCGCTACTGCCTGCGCCACTGGCGCCGCATCCTGGGTGTAGCGCTGCCTTGCACTCTGTGTCTGCCAGTATATGCTCCGCTCACCACGACACTGTACAGGATTAGGTGGGGGTACTGATAATGAATGAATGATGTTTGTAAATTTTAGTCAATGTTTGCGTGGATAATAACGGTCCGTGGGCCCGAACCAGATGTCTCTAATTTTCCAAAGCCGCTGCAGTGTCAATATTTATTTGTGTGTGTGTTTTATCGGGCTATAACCGTAGGCTACCAGTAAAAAATGTTGCCATGCACTAAGTCATCTTTACTGTTCTTTTTTTTAAAATCACTAACATTAACATTTTTCCACCTCGGGTAGTAACAATTTATATCGTGGCTCACGGATTGTTTATAGCAATAGCTAAAATATTACCTCTGTCAGAGTCCTCTGCACCTTAAAATAATAAGCGCCTATTATTTCGTTTATTTGAAAGATGTTGGTAAATTAGAAACAGGTGCAGATGTCCTGACAGTTTCTCTGCCCCTCTGACTCCGTCTGGCAAAACATACGAGCAATGGTGTCTCCTTTGCGTCGGTACTTTTTGTTTACACTTTAGTGGTGTGCAAAACTGGACTTAACCTGTGCATCCAAACGGGCCACGTGTGATTTACGGGGGTGATTATTTTTTACAGTTTGTAGACTGAAGGAGGCATAGTCGTCCAATGACGAAAATGCGTGGCAGTCTGCTGTGCAATTCTGCTTCTGCGTGGCTGCACTGGAAAGTTTTTTTTCCGCAAGCCAAGTGATGGGATGGGACTCCCATGGGAAGCACACTTTGTAGCCAAGCGCCGCAAAACCCACTCTGCTTATGATCGAACCGTTCCCGTGTGACACAGTCGCAATAATGAAAAGGATTTTCTAAAATCTCGCGGCCGTATTTCGCCTTTCTGCACAACTGCGGTGGTATTATTGGTGTCAATTCGATTGTCTGGGAGTCCCGCGCTGAAGGTCATTTGCTACCGCTGTTGTGAAAATGTTCACGTTGACATGTTACATCAAACTAGATTTCAATGTGAATAACCTATGTGCACGTGCTTTGTATTATAATAGTGATCAAATGCAGAACCTCTGGTCAATCCACTACCGGATTAAGGCTTTGACGCACCATTTTGGTCATGGTTGTAGTTTTACCATACTTCACCACGCCGGTCTGTGCGAATTGGCGATGGTGGACGGAATCACTGGCCACTGATGTTATCCGTGGCCTGGAACCGAACTCAGGTAGCCAGGTTCATAGTGAAGAGCATGCACTACTGCACTACTGCATACCCCCTATGCCTTCTATACTGACACAAACACAACAAAGTGCTGTGGGGGACCAGCTATTGGGCCGGCACGGCACACGCGCGAGTGGAGTGGCCAGCGCCTCTCCCATTTGTGCACGCACCAACACAGTAGGACCGGGGTCGGTTAAGGTGATTTCACCCAATTGCAGAAATTGGGCAAGCGGCTGTTTAACGAAACAGTGACATATCCGTAGCGTTGACAAAGCGCCAAGGCGAAGGTCCAATCGGGTTAAATGCCCCTTGGGCCTCCACTCCAGCGCGAGCAACGATCATCCGTGCTGATTGGGCTATTGCCGTAAAGTTGCATCGAGTCGGGCAGCCGATGGCGTCATTCAATTAAATCGCAAAAGTGGCGAGCGCGTTATCGATCTGCGGCGTTAAACAAAATGTGATTAATACGTTGCGAACCGTGTGATCCTCAAAGAGTCTCACGCGATAGGAAGCAGGCGCAATTCCCCTTAAAACGAAACCAGGTCATGCTGATTCTCTATCGCGCCGCCACGGCTGCCACCCAGAGTCTCGATGCCGTGAAGACGATGATGAGCGAAGCTGTCTGTCAACGCGGCTTGCAGCCGGTACTGACCCAGTTTAGCTGTGTGCACGGCACAGAGGTGTGGCTGCGAGTTGCGAGTGCGTTAGTTGAACATGCATTTATTCATGTATTCTCAGTACCCGCTTAATGGTGTCCAGGGTCGTGTGGGCCGATCCCTATATTGACAGAGAGGAGCAACGCTCGCCACAGCTATCCCGAAAGCTCAACTCTCGAGAGCAAATTCTCCAAAACATCGAGCCGTGAAAGCCCTACATCAAATATATATATACACCATATATACAATAAACAGTTTGTCATTGTTGCTTCGAATGCCGATAACTCATCCCGCGCAGTCATTAAATAACCGAGACAAGTGCAGACTATCGACGCCAAGGTCACGAGATCCATCAGACGTTGTGGTGACACCCACAGGTGGTGGGTGGCGGGCGAGCCACCACCGCTGCCAACCTGGCCCCCGCGACCTTGCACATTGGCATCCAAGCCAGAACGGCAGAAACAAGCCGGCAGCAGCAGCAACAACAAGCGGCCTTTTATTGTCGAAATTAATGACTGGAAAAATAAATGAAAGCCCGTAACTACCGTACTGTGCGCATAAAAGGCATTTTGAGTTGCTCTTAATCAGCGTTATCATCATATACTGTAGTTATATTTTCCAGATTTTTTTTCGGTTTTAATAATCTTAATAATAGGACTAATTTACGCTTCTAAAGTGCTTTTCTCCTCAGAGGTCACACGGTGCCGTCGTGTTCAAACTTTTTCGTCCTGAAAATGGACGAAGCAAAAAAATGCTGCACTCGACGTTCTCGGAATGTCACGCCTTAATTAACGATGTTCCAACTCTATCAGGTCATGGCCTGCACTTGGGTTGATCGGCGGCGTTTGCGATGCTTTTTCTTCTTCATCAGCGTGACTGAGCGTCTCGAGCTTGCCGCCTGCGGACCAGAGGAGACCCCAGGAGGGTAGACACCGGGAGCAAGGAGCAGACCCCAGCGAGGGAGGGAAGAACCGACGGCAACGGACAACACCGAGAGGAACTTCCTGTCCGGTCAGCGTCTGCGAGCGATGCCGGCCCGGCGGTTCCACCGCGCACGCCGGGGCGGCCTCCCGCGCTTCTACTGACGAACGCGCGGCTCGGCATGTGAAGCCGGCTGCAGCGGGTCAGCAGCAGCGGCGGCGGCGGCACGGTGGCAGCGATGGTGCTGCACACGTCGCCCTTCCCCAACGCGTTCCTGCGCGCGGCGCACGCGGCCGCCTGGCTGCTGATCGTGCCGTGCTACTGGCTGTGCGACCGGCTGCTGGCGGCGCTCGTCTCCAGCACGTGCGAGCAGCGGCGGCGGCGGCGCAGCGGCGACGACGCGCGCTGCCTGCGCTTCCTGTTCGCCGTGCTGGTGGCGGCGCCGCTCTACCTGGCGCTGCTGGCCGCCTCGCTCCCGCTGGCGCTGCTCGGCTTCGCGGCGTGGGCGCCCCTGCAGCTGGCGCGCCGCGCCTACGCGTACGCGGGCCGCCCCGACCCGGCGCCGTCGGCCGCCCGCGCCCGCCTCGAGTCGCGGCCGCTCGCCGCCGGGCGCAGCTTCGCCTTCGCGACGGCCAACGTGTGCCTGCTGCCCGACTCGCTGGCGCGCGTAAACAACCTGTCGGACACGCAGTGGCGCGCCTGGGAGATCGGCCGCAGGGTGCGCACGGGCGCCAGCCGCCCGCAGATCAAGATCTACGTGGACTCGCCCACCAACACGTCCATCAGCGCGGCCAGCTGGAGCAGCCTGCTCATGGTGTCGTCGCAGGGCGGCGGCGCCGACTCGGCCAGCCCGTCGCCGGCGGTCAGCCTGAGGCGGGCCGCGGACGGAGGGCCCAGGGCGGCGGGCGTCGGCGGCGGCGGCGCCGGCCGGGCGGTGCCGGACTCGGCCGGCCCGTCGCCCGTGATCGGCCGCGGGGACCGGGCGGAGGCGGAGCGCGACGGCTGCGTCGACCCGTCGGGCGTCCAGCTAGTGCTGGCCGAGCCGCCGGCGGCCGCCGCGCAGGAAGCCGACGGCAAGCCGGAGGCCGACGGCAAGAAGACGGTGACGTACGGTGAGGAGCAGCAGCAGGCGCGGGGCGGCGGGGCCATGACGCAGGACAGCCGCGCGTCCTCCAAGGAGTCTCTGTCGCAGCCGTCGCGCTCGCCCGACTGGGCGAGCACCGACCCGAGCGGCTGGCCGACGCGCTTCGTCTACAAGCCGTCGGTGATGAAGAAGAGCTCCATGCGCAGGAAGAAGCCCACGGACGAGCCCTTCGACTACGAGATCTCCTCGTTCTTCCCGGCCAACCTGGACTTCCTGTGCCTCCAGGAGGTGTTCGACAAGCGGGCAGCCGAGAAGCTTCGGACGCAGCTGCAGGCGTACTTCCAGTACGTGCTGTACGACGTGGGCGTGTACGGGTTTCACGGGTGCTCCTTCAAGTTTTTCAACAGCGGCCTGTTCTTTGCCAGCTGCTACCCTATCCTGGACGCCGAGTTCAGGTGCTTCCCCAACGCCAAGGGCGCCGATGTTTTCGTCTCAAAAGGAGCTCTCTTTGTCAAGGTAAGACGCGCGGGGAGAAATAAAAATGGATATTTTTTTTGCTGTCGTTTTTTTATTCGAAGAGTTCTGCCGTTGGGTTTGAAACTGCTGATTTGTAAGAAGAGTGTTTTCGCACACACTGCTGGAATTAAATCGCTTGGTCACCGCTTGCACAACGCCCCAGTAAGTGCGCGGCACTTGGAGTTGTTTTATTCTGTTGAGCGCGCGACCGTCCACTCCGGTTTAATGAGAAGCGCTGCTGGAGAGTGTGGGTGCAGCGTGTATAACACCCAGCCCATGGGCGATCGTGTTCCAAGCAGCGTGTATAACACGTCCTTCTGACGTCGGGATAAAGGCGGAAGAGTGCTTTATAGGGTTGAAGGTAGGAGGCCAAAGTGGGATTTATATCTGAAAGTGCTAAAGTTTCAGCAGCGTAATCACTAAGTGTGAAGTAAAGTTGAAAAAGACATAAAAGCCTTGGTGTTGTGCAGATAAAATGTACGCTTACGAAGGATTTGAACACAATACCCTCAGTGCGAACAATACAGCTGTACATACAAACACTTGCTCCATCGTATTTAGAGATGTCAGCTGCGCAAACTGCATAAACTGCGCGTTGTTAACGCTAAAAATGAAACTTGCATTGGGAAAGAAAAATCATCTAGAGATCCTGGAGACCGTCGCATGCTGCTGATGGTGGGTTTGCACCATGGTGTAAAACAGCGGCAGGAGCAAGTTATTTTTATTTGTATGGGCGCTAAACTAGAGCCCTGACAACTAGACGCTCGTAATTATTAGCGTAATCTGTTCACAGCTTTTCCACAAGCCTATTTATTAACCGCTGATTCACGAAAGCAGTTGTGACAGCACGTTGTCAAATAGTTTTGCAATAGCTGCAAATTATGCTCCGCGATGTATTAGCGCACGCAACGCGGCGTTCACACTCAAATATTTAGACGATTTCACAGCATGACTGTCACGTTAGGCTACTGGTGATAGATAGATGTTTATTATTACACCAGAAACATACCCAGTGAGCTTGCAAGCTCTTTACGGGGATTTGTGCAACACAACAAACGCGCAAATCATCATAAATTTCAGAAACTGCATAATCCTGTACAGGGTCGCGGTGAGCCGGAGCCTATCCCGGCAGACACAGGGAGCAAGGCAGGGCTATACCAAGGATGGGACGCCAGTCCATCACAGGGCACCGGGGGCAATTTAGTCAGCAGGCCAATTAACCTATGCAGCAGCATGCCTTTAGACCGTGGGAGGAAACCGGAGTGCCTGGCGAAAACGCACATGGACACGGGGAGAACATGCAAACTCCACACAGAAAGGCACTCGAGGCGGGATTCGAAACCAGGACCTTCTTGCTGTGAAGCGGCAGCGCTACTCACCGCGCCACCGTAACACATCTATATAAAAATCTAATATATTTCTCATCGCAGATCTACAAATGAGACGAACTCTGCCCGATATTCCGTCGAGTATCGTGACTCTAGGTTGTTGAGACAGATCCCTCAAACACGTGCAATCCCTTTGCACATACGCCACGTGGACACTCTATTTGCCAGCAATCATGTGTTAATGTACTCTAATTGGATTACTGAAGGTCAGTAACTTATAAGCCGCTGTGATTACATAAGCTGTGACCTGTAGTTTGATTAGCGTTATGTACATAGAGGTGGGGGGGGGGGTGCTCGGATGCAAGTAGCAGGTGCATTGAATTCAATCATAATTGATGTCACCGCGTATTAGCATCGATTCCTAGGGCTCACAAGTCAAGCGCGTAATTGTGTTAACGTCCACTCTCGCAATAAACGAAGGCGAGATTCCCGGGCACGAAGCAAGGTGTTTGGTTCCTTTAGTAGTGTGCCCGCGTGCGTTTAACACTTGTGGCTCCATAGTAATAGCTCTTTTTATTTGTTAGGTCACGTAAAAAATAAGTGTCGTAAACCCGCCTCCACCCGACGCAGCCAATTAGTAAGGTTTGTCACGTGAACAAAACGTGCCAATTCTTTACTTCTTCAGCACACCGGTATGTTGGAGAGTGTGCTTTGTGAGTTATACTATGGAAAACATTGCTCACGAAAGCTTTCGTTGCTAAATTTACTTGTAGCTCGTCTGTAGCAAGAGCGGCATTAGTGACACCGCGGCTCCAAACCCACGGTCGAGGTCACTGCCAACAAGGAGTCAATGAGTTCGAGCCCACAATACGGTTGTCGCTGCTTTAGGACCGGCGCAGGACACGCCGTTCCACCGTGTTTACACAGCGGGTCCTCCAACACACGCGTGTCAATGACGTGTTTGACTAATTATCCAGTCGGAAGGGATTTAGCCAGGCCAGAGGTCTTTTTTTTGTTTACTGAGCGACCGTGATATTGTAGCCGCAGCACTTGGATTAACAGTCCTGCTTCTCATTGTAGAGGCACGGGCGTTTTAATGGCCCTAGCCTACGAGATGAACCTCAGTTTAATTGCTCATTTGCATGAAGGAATGCACCGCACCGTGTAGCACTGGGTGACTGGTAAGAATTCACTCTATTATACATTGCTTAATGGTCTACCTTAGCAACTGGGCTTTCCTAATGATGTTACAAGCAAGCCTGCCTCTGCTCACACTCGATGTCAAAACCGGTCCAGAGTTTTCTTCTACAGTATTTTACCAATGCTGCTGGAATCTTGCACTCCCAAAAGGCTGTGTTGGTGACAGGAAGGAAAAACATATATTTTATATTTCACAACTCGGCTATGCCTTGCAAAGTTTCTGCAGTGTTAAGGGAAGGCTGGGTGAGGTCACCAGGGCTGTCCCATCAGCACAAACTTCTAGTGCTGGCCGTGGTGATGTTTGTTATGGTCTTGTTATGCGGTGGTGGTGGTAATTTGGTTTTCGTGTCAATGGCAGTAGTGGTGCTGATGATGGTGTGGTTGGTGGTGGTTGGTGATGGTGGTTGGTTGGTGGTTGGTGGTGGTGGTTTGCGCGCAGGTTCAGGTGGGAACCACTGCTCAGGAGCGCCGGCTCGTGGGCTTCATCTCGTGCACGCACACGCAGGCTGTCGAAGGTTCGTGTGGCACGCGAACGTTGCACGGGCCCACGGTGACACGAACGCTAACACGAACCCTGACCCTAACGCTAAGCCTAACCATAACATTAACTCTAACATTAACCCGTACACTAACGCTCACACGAACCCTGACCGTAACGCTAATCCTAATGCTCATCCTTACATTAACCTTTACCCTAACTTGAACAATCGTAAACAATCACCCCAACGTTAACCCTAGTGTTAACCATAACGTTAACACACTATCCGTATGGCTAACGCTAACGCTCACACGAAAGCTTTCCTTACGTTAACACGTTTCAGTGCCAAGTTATGATCATTTCCAGTTCACACTAATCTGCAATCTTGGATCTCCAACGTCTGGTCTAAATCTTCCCTTGGCGTATGGCAGATTAGTTCAAATTACAGGTCCAGGTTTAACTTTTGGTGAGCCATGTGATGATAGCTTCAGGAGTAGGGAAACTAAGAGCTGCTGTCAAAACATTTTGGAGGTGAAGGGGCAACTGAACGACAGCATCATTGAGACAACTTGACAGTAACTAAGCGCATTCATTCCCAAATGTGTCTGGTGGCCAGTCTAGGTGCCACCTATGAATGAAACAAAATACGGACAAAGGTCACGTGCAAAATGCGTTTTAGCTCAAAGTCAAATATCCTGGTAACTAGTTGTTGGCGCAGTGGTAACATCTGCGCCTCACAGAAAGAAGGTCCTGCCCGAGATGGTTCGGTTCCCGCCTCGGGCGCCTTTCTATGTGGATTTTGTGTGTTCTCCCTCTGTTCTGCGTGGGTTTCCTGCGGGTTCTCCTGTTTCCCACCCCGCAACTAACAAAACACTCATTAATGAATTGGCCGATTACATCATAACGTAGAAAAGGAGTGACCACCTGGCTGACTCCCCCGTTTCTTAGCAGTTTCCTCGCACCTCCGTATCCGTGTGTCGTTCAGGCGCAGGCGTGGAATTTACGCGCGAAATAAATTGCACTATTACTATTGCTAAATCACGCAATACAACGAATGACTCAAAATCCTGCTGCGAGAACCTCACAGATACATGTCCTCTCCGTCGTGACAGTTACTCCGTAGCAGCGTTCAGTACAGTTAGAACCCCCCCCCCCCGTGATGGTGCAAGAGGTCAGTGCCACAAACTGTATCAAAACAAAAAATCTGAACTCTACGTAAAAGGTCCACGGGACCCCATGACCGCGAACGTCGTTCAAAAAATTAAAGTGTCCACGATATTAATTCACTGTGCTGCACTGTCAGCGTGGCCCGGTGACCCGCGGATCCGTTTATAATTTAAATGTGAACATGGACAGCGTGTATTGTTAAATGCATAACCATTATGTGCAGTGCGGTGTGTGTGTTCCACCTGATTTATGTTGCGGCCCAGTGGAATGCTGGTGAGCTTCATCATCTACTCAGGATCGCACGGCCAAACGGACGCTATGAGTAATGTTTGCGTTTGATGCGACGAAATTTGACGCTCAGTAGATGCAAGACGTAATTTTCATCCTTGGGGCACAAAAGCCGTATATTATTTTTTCCTAGCTTGCTGAAGATGTTTGTCTCCATATCTTTTGTGTCGTTTTGAAGCCCGATGTCATAAAATTACGGGTTGCCATAACAGCCAGGCAACAGTAGCAATCCATTTTAAATTAAATCTTGCCCTGCGTATAATACCGCAGACACAATATCACATTTCTAAATAACCCTCAAGCTGCTATCATGAAAGTAATCAGTCAGTTTTTACATACGCTGGAAGGAGCCGTTAAGCTTTGTATCCATATTTCGCGATCCCTGTCAGGTAGTGCTTGGTATTGCCTGCGAATTCTACCAAACACTTCGAGGCCGAGCTGAAAGACAACGATGTCCAGAAGCTAACCATCGCGCTTCGAAGAATCGCAAAGAAGAAGAACAGCATCAGCGGGGAGGGGTAAACAAGTTACAACATCTCAAGGCACCGGGGGCAATCCAGTCAGGCGAATTAACCTAGGCAGCATGTCTTTGGACTATGGGAGGAAACCGGAAACCCACGCGGACACAGCAAGAACGTGCAAACTCCACACAGAAAGGCACCCGAGCCAGGAATTAAACCTGGGCCCTTCTTGTGGCAGCATAGCGCTGCCGCCTCACATGCATTTTAGATGGATGTTTGATTACGATAGAACGAACACGCGTTGCAAGGTGAATAGAAGTTGCGGCCCTCGTGTAGATAAAGGTGTCGATTGCAGAGACCTCAAAGTAGCTCTCGTGTCATCTTCCACATGTGATTCTCTGCCACGAGCTACTGTATCACATCACTGCCGAGAGATTCTATCGGAAATTATTTGTCTCGTAACCCGATTGATCTCGTAACCAGACTCTGACAACACGATTGGGAGAAGGCAAAACTAAACACATTCGTCACCCGAGTGTGCAATTGGGTGTGCGGTGCGCGGTAATGACATGCCAGATGTAATGACACGTGCAGTGCGAGGTGAATTATAACGTCGCAGAAGTGAGAGAGGCGGCGGTGGTTTGAAGAGGCGCCTTCATCCGGCAATGACAGGGTGGCGCAGTGGCAACATCTGCGCCTCATAGAAAGAATGGTCTTGCCCGAGGCGCTTCGATTCCCGCCTTCGGCACCTTTCTGTGTGGAGTTTGTGTAATCTCCCCCTGTTCTGCGTGGGTTTCCTCCGAGTTCTCCAGTTTCCTCCCTCAACTTAAAAAAAACCACTCATTAATAACTTGGCCGATAACATCACAATATACGGGGGGATCTTTGTCTTGTCTCGCGCGTGACGCCTCGGAGACTGCGTCTGACACCCAACGTTCTGTGTGACACGCGGCGACCCGCGTGGCGCACGGCAGGCCACGCGTCGGTGCGGTGCGAGCAGCTCGACCTGCTGGTGCAGTGGCAGGCCGAGTTCCGCAAGGAGTGCAGCGGCCAGGCGGCGGGCAGCCCCGCCAGCCGCGACATAGTCCTCTTCGACGTCATGTGCGGTGACCTCAACTTCGACAACTGCTCCATGGGTGAGTGGGCGAGCGAGCGAGCGAGAGCACGCGCAGCCGATGCTGCTGACGACAAACGCGATCGGCAAACGGGTCTCCGAATCCATCGGGAAATATGTGCGCATTATGAATGTCCATCCATCCGTCCATTTTCTAAACCCGCTTGTCCTGGTCTTCTTCTTCTTTGCGATTCTTCGAAGCACGATGGTCAGCTTCTGGACATCGTTGTCTTTCAGCTCGGCCTCGAAGTGTTTGGTAGAATTCGCAGGCAATACCAAGTATTACCTGACAGGGATCGCGACGTGAACGCTTCTACTTGACCCCCCTTGTCCTTGTCCTGTGAGGGTCGCGGTGGCAGCAGTCCAATGAGGGTGGACCAGACATCCCTTTCCTCAGCAACAAATTGTTGTAATTATAGTTTTTGTTCTAGATCTGTGCCTTGTTATTGTCCCCCCCCGACCCCCAGCTTAGCTTAACTTATAAATATAAAAAATATATAGTATTTTGTGTTTTTTTTATCGTAGTATTTTTAAACCCTTGTTATTGCGTTCCAGTCCATATATATGCCAACACCGGGGTCTGAGAGAAACGGCATTTCGATCTTATATATGTCTTGTACAAATGGCAGAATTGACAATAAAGTTGAATTGAATTGAATTCCCGGGCGTTGCCTGGCCAGCCGAAGTTTATATAATCCCTCCAGCGTGTCCTGGGTCAGTCTCCGCCAAGTGGGCCGTGCCTGGAAGACTTCCCGGTCGAGGGGGCATCCTTAACAGATTCCCGAACCACCTCAACTGTATTTATTCTTATTCAAACACCGGGGAGAGTCGATCGTCCCGCTGCTGGAATAGATTGCAAGGTGCGTTAGTGTCGCGCCTGCTTGCTTTGCAAGCAGCGTTGGGGATTCGTGCAGTGTTTTCCAGCCTGCTGAGCTACGGGGGTTTCTATAGGTGGAGGTACAGCGTGCAGGTTTTAACACTGTTAACACACCGGCGCGGTGTAGTAAACACGGGCTGTTGGGTTGGGGGGGGTGGGGGGCTGTCTTCATCCAGCAGTGGATTGGCAAAATGCAGGTGCAAAGCACTCCATACTATCGACCTGCTCATTGTAACAAACTCAACACACTGGTCAATAACACTGTGGCCTTAAAAGGAGAAATATAATAGGTGACATTGTGGACAATGGCCCTTCTTCAAGCACATAATTTACGTCAAGGGCTATTTCCCAAAATGTTGCCGATTCGTTTTCCTATTAAGGCCCCAGTGTTGTTACCGAATGTGTTGAGTTGTTTTTATTTGTTTATTAATTGTGCTTGTGCACCAGTGGCGATGCAGCAGCATCACAACGTCCATTTGCTCACAACAAAGACTAGCAGAGTACCCCGCTCCGGATATTGTTCCAAGCGTGTAACACGTTCTGCTGACGTCTCGTTGGTGACAATTTCTGCTGGCATGACTGCTCTGACCTAGATTACCTCCTGATGACCCTTTGTGAGCATCGATGGCTCTCTAGGTTTTAGGGGAATAAAGAATAATTGGGAAGAAGAGCTGAGATAAGACGAAAAAGCCTAGGTGTTGTCCAGATTAACACGTGCGCTTATGAAGGATTCGAACCCGGTGCCCTCAGTGCGGCCACACATACATAAAACACTTGCTCCACTATATGCAGATTATGAAATATCCGCGTGGGTTTTCGCCGGGCACTCCGGTTTCCTCCCACTGTCTAAAGACATGCTGCTGCACAGGTTAATTGGCCTGCTGACTGGCGTCCAACCTTCTCCCCGCTGCACATCTACCCTCTGGCCGCCACTGTGTCTAAGTACGAAGTGTGTTGCATCTAATCCTGTGATTTTAAAGTGTGAGGGATATTTACTCCGAAGGGGGCAGAACTGGTAATCTAGGACACACAACTGGGGCTTGCAAGGCTCCTATTTTTAGCACAGTTGGAAACGTGTATTTTGGCGTGTGTCTTGCCGTTTAAATGATTAAGTTCAGGCAGTTGGCCAATAAAAGGGACCTGCCTCTCACATTAGGCTACTGCTCAATAAGCCAGGGCAAGGGGAGAGGGAGGGCGGCAGGGTGGCGCAGTGGTAACATCTGCACGTCACAGAAACAAAGTGCTCCCCCAGGCGGTTCGATTCCTACCTCGGGTGCCTGTTCTCCCCCTGTTCTGCATGGGTTTCCTCTGGGTTCTCCGATTTTCTCCCAGTGTCTTGCAAATGTTGCCTTACCCCCTCTTCCCAGCCTCTCTGCGCTTTCCTCACGCCTCTGGGTCATTCTGTCTTCGAATGAAAACCTTCGAAACTGAATGAATATGTGCGCGTTATAAATTATATTTTAACGTTTTAAGATGCTCAGAGGGTTGTAACAAATTGGATAAACGAGCCGTGGGAAGCAGGGGAAAGTTTTAATGGGGCCTAACCCTGAACGCTCCCGATGTCACAGGATAAAGGGGGCTAAGCTGGCTTGAGCCTGGTTAGCGGTTAGTACTTATATGCAAGCCTGGCTGGCAATGCCTGGCATGAGAGGCTCGGGTTGTTAAACGATCGTGGGGGGGTTGGCATTACAATAAAGTCACAAATCCTTGATTCCATCTGCGTGGAGCTTTTAGAATCCCCCCTTCCCCCCCAGCTTTGTGGTTTCCTTCTTTATGACAGACATAGTAATGGAATTGTCCAAACGTCATAATGCAGGACCCTTCTAAACGACAGCCTTTAGACTCGGCCAGCGTTTTCTCCAGGGTAACGAAAGTTATTTTTAAAAATATTCTACGTACCCGTACCCACATGATTCACACATTCACACTGACATACCAACGGTTCCAATCGACATTCCGTTTCCCACACCGCTCTTTTGTCCCAGATGCGATTAAAGTTTCGGCAAATATCATCGGTCATCGTGACAACGAGAGGCGTGCGCAGATCCGCCGCGTTCCGCATTAGGAGATGCGTGCGTTACCAAAACAAGTGTCGCTTCACTTGTTATTAAGTGAGAGAACCGCACAGCGGCCACGAGGCGAATCCCGCGGCACCTGTCACACGTCGAGGTCATTTTCATAACGGTTCACAAAAAGCTCCGGCCACACGGGAGATCGTGGCATCGCGAGCCGTTTGTAGAATTTCAATCGCCGTGGATCCACAAAAAGGTGTCTTTTGTGTGGCTGCAGGGAAACGGAAATGTAGCGGTTAGCGGGCTGCACTTAGAGCCTGGCCACCCTTGTGAAAACCTGCACCAGTACAATCATAGATTAGAAAAAAAACGATTAAACGGGGGATCACAAGACATCTGAACCACCCTGTAGATTAGCGGCGTGATTGAAGAAGCCGACGTTGCAGCGGTGGCCGTGAGCCTCCGACGGAACTAAATATCAAACGACCTTTGAGCCGGTGGAGTCGATGCGTTTGGCCGCGTTGCACCTAAAGCGTGAGCCGCCAGGCCTGTTGACGATAATTCTCTGTTAATGCGCACTCTGACGGGATGCGCTGTTTTTATATTTAATAGGGCTGTCGGCTCACGTGCTCTTCAGCCGAGAGAGCAAGAGCCACAGCAGATTTTTAGCACAGTTCGGCCGGCAGGAATAAATACGTGCAGGATTTACACTGAAAGCTGATTATGTGCAACCGAACACGTTGGGCACACGAGCGGATGGGCGGCCAGCACCACGCCCGGCCGCCTTTGTCTCCCTAGCTGCGATGTTTACACGCTGCACTAGGTACTCATTTAAGGCTGAGTCGACCTAGGGGAGGCCACATTCACATTCCTGTACACCATGCGACACAGCATTTGGATAGTGGATGTTTGGAGCTTAAAAAGGGGGCAAGCAAGTGGAGACTAGTTGATTGATTCAGATTATGGGAGGCAGGGGGTAGAAGTCAATGCCTCTTCAACTACAACCGTGGTTGTAGTCTTCTTCTTTGCGATTCTTCGAAGCCGAGCTGAAAGACAACGATGTCCGCGGGCTGACCATCGTGCTTCGAAGAATCGCAAAGAAGAAGACTACAACCGTTCTGACACCCCACAACACACGATACAGCTATGGGCAATTGCAGTGTGTAGAGTTAAGATACACTGGTTAGGGCGTTCAATGAAATACAACTGAGGATTCGTGTTGTGTCTAAGGACTGTGCAGTGCATGCAGTTGTATTAGGGTTCTGATTGTGAGCCCATGAATTAGGCCGTGGCACATTTTTCCCTAGTCGACATTGGGTTTTTCTGCACTTTGCCAAATAAAAAAAAAAGTTACAATCGATTTCACTAGCCCACATTGGTCAATACGTCTGTTCCCCTTGCTCCAATGAGCATCCAACAGACTCAAATCCATATTTCACTCCTGAGCCAATGGTTCTTCTTCTTTGCGATTCTTCGAAGCACTATGGTCAGCCTCTGGACATCGTTGTCTTTCAGCTCGGCCTCGAAGTGTTTGGTAGAATTCGCAGGCAATACCAAGTATTACCTGACAGGGATCGCGACGTGAACGCTTCTACCTTGACCTGAAATCCTATATTGCTCCAGTCTGGCCCAGTCTCGTTATAACAGCATTCGCGCGATGCCGATAACGCACGACATGGTAGGCGGTGCACGGAAATGATAATTATGTTGATGCTGCTGCTGACAAAACTGATGATGAAGTGGATTATGATGATGGTGGTGGTGATGACGGTGCTGAAAACATTAATGATAATGATGGTTCTGAAGGTCATATTGTGATGATGATGATGATGTTAACGAAGATGATGAGAAGATTGGTAATGATGACACTGACACGGGCCATGCCCAGTGATACAGTTATATCGTCACCACCACCACCATTGTCACATATCATCACCGTCATCATGATGATCACCATCAACATCTTCAGTACCGTCACGATCATCACCACCAAATTCACCATCGTCAGCAATGCCCTCAATGTCATTATCGACCTCAGTATTATTATTATCATTACAAAAACAAAGTACTTTTGGGTTGGGTCAAGTAAATGTAAAAGTGTCGTAGACCTGCCTCCACCCAGCACAGTCACTCAGTAAGGTTTCGTCACGTAAACAAAACATGTCAGTTCACTATTACTATTGGACACCGGTGTGTTAGAGAGCCGCGCCGGTGTGTTGGAGAGCGGCACGCCAGTGTGTTAGAGAGCAAACCCACAACATTCAGAATAAAGCACGACGTTTCACTGATAATTGCAACCGGCTTCATCAGACGCCTTGCCGTTAAGTGTACCCTAAAAAAAGAGTACTGCATCACGTACGTCGGTCGTGACATTTTGCTCCGCGAAAGCCTTCACGTTAAATTCGGATTCCTATTGAGCTCATCAAAAAATCATGAACATAATCGGTGTTCGGCGTCCAACAGAGGACAAGCTGGAGCAGCACCACCCGCTCTTCACGCACTACCGCGACCCGTGTCGCCAAGGCCCCGGCGAAGAGAAAACGTGGGCTATCGGTGAGCGCATCGCCGCTCACGGCACCGCACACATAACAGCCCCTTCTCTCCACCTGTACTGTAATAATAATAATAAGGATTTTACATTTATAACGCGCACGCATTTCATTCACTGTCGAAGGTTACTCATTCGACGAGAGAACGACTCAGAGGCGCGGGGAAAGCGCAGAGAGGCGGAGGAGGCAGCTAGGCCGAGGAGCAGCCAGGCGCCATATTGCCACACACACTACTCCCTATATATTAGGATGTTATCGGTCAATTAATTCATGAGTATTTTTTTTAAGTTGTGGGAGGAAACCGGAGAGCCCGGAGGAAACCCACGCAGAACACGGGGAGAACACACACACTCCACACAGAAAGGCGCTCAAGGCGGGGATCGAACCTGCTCGGGCAAAAGTTATTTCTGTGAGGCGCAGATGTTACCACCACGCCACATAACAACCCCCCCTTTCTCTCCACCTGTACTGTACTTCTACCGGCTTACTTTCTTACCGGTATATACACGGAAATCCGGGACGTCGTCAGTTTAATCTTTGTTGTCCTTGTTGCTGTGATGGGCTGCTGCGCTTTCCACAGGAACCTTGCTGGACCAAGAAGGCTTGTACGACGAAGAGGTCGCATCGCCGGAAAACCTGCAGAAGTGAGCGTTTCGCCGAATAAACCTGAATCTCCGCACAGAGATCCCTCCCTATGGCCTTTAGCAGACTGATGGGTGAATTTCTGTTAGCGAGCACCTAAAACATTTTATCACATAGCATCTACAATCTGATGTGCATTGCTTTTACTTATTGAGTCGTTATGAGTTTCCCGCTTAACTCCGTACAGCGTCGAGTTGAGCCGAAGCCCATCCCTGCAGACACAGGGCACAAGGCAGTCGCCATACCTGGGTAGGGACAAAAGCTGCGCCACTCGTTGTACGCTAGAGAAAGTGTTCGAATGTCGCTACGATGCCGTGGCCTGCAGGGTGCTGGAGAACGAGGAGGGTCGCAAGAGCTACCTGGTGTTCCCGACCAGCAAGAGCCCGCGCTGCGACCAGGGGGGGCGCCCCGTGCCGCTCCGCGGCAGCGGACGACGCCTCGATTACATGCTGCACACGGACGAGAGCTCGCTGGAGTGCCGCACGGTAGCCTCCCTCCCCCCGCTGACTCGCTCGCGCCATCATTCGCTCCCTCTCTCGCCCTCTCAACTCCATCGTTCGCGCCCTTGCTCGCTCCCTCGCTCTCCCCGCACGCTCTGTCACTCCGTCATTCGATAACGTCATATATATAGGAAGCAGTGTGTGGCAATATGGCGGCGGCAAACCGCCTGGCTGCCTCCTCCGCCTCTCTGCGCTTTCCTCGCGCCTCTTGAGTCCTTCTCTCATTGAATGAATATCTTAGACGTTTAATGAATACGTGCGCGTTAGAAATGTAAATTATTATTATGATTATTCGCTCCCTCGCTCTCTCACTCCATCATTCGCTCCCTTGCTCGCCCCCTGGTTCTCTCGCATGCTCTGTCACTCCATCATTCACTCCCTCGCTCCCTTGCTCCCTCCTTCCCAACTCCCTCGCTCATACTAAGTCGCGACGTCAGCCTATAGGAGATGTTCCGAACCAGTTCGGATATCACTCGCCGCTCAGCCTAGGCACGGCCGCTAATCAGACTCGGCTTGCGTGGGTTTTATCAGCGCGCGCGAAACAAACCGCGCGCTTCTGTCTCTGTCCGCAGGAAGTGGAAGAGTTCTCGTTCATCACCCAGCTGGCCGGACTCACCGACCACCTGCCCGTCGCCATGCGTCTCCTCGTGTCGTCTCCGGACGAAGAGCCCTGAACGCTGCCGGGGCCCGGTGGCCGGAAGCCTACCGCCAGCACCAGCGTCCGGATCCACAACCGGCAAACGTTGACGGCGCCTCTTCGTTCGGCGGTTAAGCAACGTGGCTTCCCTCGTGCGGCTGGAAAGGTGGCGGTGCGAGGTTTCGCGATTGGGCGCCCGCCGGAACTGTGGCGTCGCGGCGGCTACAACGCGCCGACGGTCGTCGTTTTAGAACGCGTGCCTGGCCAGGAGCACCGCCGCTCGGTCATCACAGCGGTGTTACAGCGTCGCGGCGAACGTTGATGCGGAGTCGCCGAGCCGTTGAGAAGCTCTGCTCCTTAACAGTCCTCGAAATGATCCGCAGCAGGAGCGACGTTGACATTCGATCGGATGAAACTGTGGTCCAGAGGACGCTTTAAAAAAAAAAAACCTGCCGTTTTAAATGTAATTTACAAATAGGCGGTTTATCTGATCGCCCACTTAATGCCTTGAGTCAAACGGAAGTCAGTCAATTGTGTTGTCCTACGGTTACATATTATGGCCACGTCTGAGCCAATTTTAGCATGGGACCTCATATTTAAGGTTACACCTTAATGACAAACTGTCAGTGTTTTGTCCGTGTATTTAAGCGCAGAGTACTCGGAAATATCTCGCCACTACCTTATCGTGCTGGCAGTAGCCTCCCTCCACCTGTCAATCTCCTGGATCCCTCAAGTATCGACAGCAGCACCACCAGCCGGCGGAGATGTGACACGTGCGAGCAACGCCTGTTGAGCGGGGTGTCAATCCTCTCGTGAGACGCATTCACAGTTGCGAGCACGGGACGTCACACTTGTGTTTTCTACAGTACCGGCGTCATAACTCCGCCGAGGGACACCAGGACCCTTGCGAGAGTTGGCCTTAGTTAATTTCCTTTCAATACGGACGACGGTGTTGTAATAAAAAACACATGTTTTTCCTATCCTAAATTTGCGGAAGCATTTTGTAGCGAGGAGTTCGTGATGGCATCACCGACTGTCGTACAGCTCCCTAAATGTTTGTACTTTTTATGGTCGTTTATTTTGTAGTCGGGCATGATTGCAAGTTTGCATTGAATTTATGACAAGTAGTAAACAATATTTAAAGGGATTATGTATTTTGAATATCATTATTAATCCGTCGCGTAGTAGTGCAGTAGTTGTACTTTTGAGAGAAAATGGTTTAAGTTAATTTACTTTTTTTTATCACAGAATATCCTAATCACTGCCACCAGCAATCGCTCCTTGGGAGTTATTTTTTACAACCTTGTTATAGTTTTTGATTTTGACAAAACTTAAAAAAAATATTATTCACAAATGCATATACGCGGCATGTTTTGACCCACTAGCTTATTTTTTTAGTTGTGATTTAATTTAGTAATGTGCTACGGGAGGTGTTGAACTGCGAATAATCATGTAACTTTTGTTCCAGCAGAGCTCCTTCAGAAGGAAAAGTGTGACCATAGCATGACGTGGGATGGAAAAGACGAAACTAGGACGCTTTGCTTGAGAGTGGCCTTCCTCATTGCTGTGGTGGTTTATCAGTGGCGCATGTCCCAACCTGTTTGCCCCTTCTATGAAGATAACATGATATTGGTTCAAATTCTCACGGTTGGGAACACGTGGTAGGTTCTTGCAAGAGTAAATAATCGTTTAAACATTTTTTTTTATACACGTGCATGTAAACAGTGTTGTGAATGAGCCGTTAGCGTTAAAGGCCCGCAGCTTCACTTTTATTGTTATTATTTAGTAGCCACGAAAGTTTCATCATGATGTACTTATTACACTTAATTATTTGTACATGAAAGCAGATATTAAAAGGTTAATTATATCGATGCACATTTTTATTTTTCATCGTTACGTTGTTATTGTATCTTTAGCATCCACTGTGTCGACATTCGCGTGAAGAACGTGTCAACTTGGCACGCAATACTAGATTTAAAAGGTAATCATAATAATAATTTACAGACCTTTAACAGTCCACTGCTGGATGACGGCCTCCCACCTCGCAGACTTTGTTGGCCGTTCGGATTTGTTCGACCATCGCGGTCAGCCACGCTGGTCAGTGCGTGTCGGTGGACATTGCATTGTGGATATAATAATATTAGTGATGTCGATATTACAGCGAACACCTTTTTGTGCCATGGAAAAACCGTAGAGAAAACATGTCGTTTCGAGCACTGCCTTAAGCAAGCAGAGGTGCACCTCTCGTAGACCGACGGCTATAATAATTGTTATATAAAACCGTGTTACACGCACGATATGGCTAATGGTAACCTGTGTATTGAAGTAAACCTTGTTTCTTTGACGGTGAGTCAATTTATCGATGCACATCGAGAGTTGCAACCAAAACATATTGAAAGCATGGCAATCATCGTCGGTGTAACCTCGTGGAGTTTCGTGCTCTAGATACCTTTGACTGCCCATGATGTATTGACTTGCGCTAAGATTCGGTGGCGCAGCGTGGTTGGCATGGCTCCCTAGTGCGATGAATGAAATGGGGGCCCCGCCTGTCCCAATTTCCCCCACCCTCTCCGAAGCCCGGCGGCTGGGACCCGTCTGGCGTGTGAGCCCCGGTGCAGTTGCACGGCCTGCACCCTCGACAGGCACACCACTGCTCAGAAGATTTATTTTGAAATTCACGACAGCTAAAGTGGTGGTGACCCGCAAACAGCTTTACGATGCTTTCATCACGTACGCCAGTGATTCCCAAACTTTCTCGGTTCACGGCGCCCTTAGTGTATCAGGATTTTTTTCCAAGGCGCCCAAAGTCAGAAAATATATGGCGTATATCGAAAATGTGGAATATCTAGCTGTTGCGCCCCGGAGCGCCGCGGCGCACACTTTGGTAGCGACCGACGTACGCGATCAGCCTAACGGTTCCCGGTGAAATCAATCATAAAACGCGCTAATCGTGGTCATGAATCTCAGCCCTAAATGACCACCGCTAATTCACGGCCACGCCAAATGGCCGATCGCCGCACCCGGCCCCCGCAGCTGTTTTGATGCCACGGTCCATCTCGCGGCGCCCGTCGCGCGCGTCGCGAACGAGCGCCGCGTTTTCCGTCGTTAGCGGCTCGCCAGCATCGTAACGCCATTAGCGCTGCCACAATCGCTAAAGAGGCGTTTAGGTCCCCATTTCCGTGCGGTGACACGCGGGGAATGGGAGGCTGTAACCGTGACGCGTCTCTTGGCGCCCGTCCGCCGCAGATTGAATTACCGCGCGGGGTTATAAAATACGAGACCGTGTGCGTTTGCATGTAATTCTATACTCGTCATCCGACATTGACCGAACGCGACAATCATCATGGTTGCTCTTCAGAGCTGTTCTTTTCGGGATAGCCGTGTCGAGGCGAAACGTCGCGAGGGAGAGAGGGAGATCGCTCGACACGGCTATCTCGAAAGAACAGTTCTGCAGAGCAACCATCAAAGCAAATACTGAGTGCGCAGCCCAAACCGGCGAATCCCTACTTGGAAATGTTAGGTTCGGTAGCTGTCATCGCCATTCCTGTGTTGCAGCGGTTTTGACCACCGATAAATTCACCTTCTGAGTCGCAATTAGGACCGTTACAGACCTAGGGTGGAGTGGTGACCGTGGGGTATTTCACACGTGTCTCTTAATACGAAATGTTGTTCCCTACGAGCACTGCTGTACATTCCGTGTTGTATATACGTGTATAGTTGTGTAACCTCTGCGTTTCTCAGCTGTCTTGAATGTAATCGTATTCCGTTGCACTTTTCACACCGCTGCTCGACTTTTAATCCGGTGATTTTGTATACCCCGTGTCCTGTTAAAACAAAGTTTGTCTCCTTCGACGCTGTTCTGGCATTATGCTAAAATGTTCTCAGCGGCAGGTGTCAAAGCGGTGGGGCTCCAAACACCGAGGCTTTTATACGCGCGCCTCACACCTAAATCACCCGCAGGCAGGTGTGCACATCACACCTCGTCTGAGACTTCAATCCGGCGAGGCGGTGTGCTCCTGCGGGCAGGGTTTTAAGTGGTTGCACCGTATCGCTCCGTCATGTGTCTTGGTTTGCGCCGTGCGTTGTCACGAATGACGCCGGTGCCTGAATAAAGCTCCCGTCACGTGGAGCGAAACGTCGGACATGACGCCGAACAACACGCGGTGTGACTCAAACACTAAGCGAAGAGTTGGCTTCATTGGCGCTGGTTTAAAAACACCGAGTGGACGCTGCTGAGACCCTGGATTCAAACCCAGGTTTCAGACACCCGTAGTTAAACCGCTGCCAACACAGCATCGCCCGCACAGCATCACAAAGACAAAGATCCCCCGTATAGCCTTAACAGACTGTAGGGTCAAGTGCCGTTAGCGAGCACCTATGAGGGTCGGCACAGCACACGAGGCGGTGGGTGAACAGCACCACGCCCGGCCGCCTTTGTCTCCCTAGTGGCAATGTTTATGCATCAACACTAGGTACTTATTTGAGGCTGAGTCGACCTAGGGGAGGCCCGGGACCGGTTCAAGAAATCGTCACTGGTATTCGCCATGAGCGGGACTCGAACTCGAGTCGCCAGATTTGTAGCCCAGCGCGCTAACCACTGAGCCACCGCTCCCCACACACAGCATCACCAACAACATTGTCGAATGGATATGTTTAATCCCTTTTTCATTTTGACCGAGTTTCCAGTTCCGAGTATGAAAAATAACTCCGCTTACACCAGTGCAAAATTTGTGTCCTTATTAACCCGGATAACAAATGTGTTGAAAAGTATATAAGATTATAAATATTTATCCAGGTCTTAAGTTTCCTGAATCGTTCTTCAAGGAGGTATTTATTCATCCATCTTATAGATTTTCCAATCACTTTACTCAAACAGCACCTATTCACGCAAAGATAGATCATTGAAAGCTCAAGTTATTAGACATTAGAAGCTTAGATGCATCCATTAATATTGATTCTTAAGTTGATGGTAATGTATTGAATCCCACGTGTAGGAATTGATGTTTTCCCGGTTCGTATGTGTTGTACGTAATGGGTTCACGTGACCCCTGGAGCCCCTGGTAAAAAAATAGAATCGAAGCCTTGACAACTCGTCTAATCAGCACGGGGTAATGTGTCGCACATTCTCCAGCGATAGACCTCCACCAGATTTTAGCTTGTAGAGCAGAACTGTTCATAGAATACAGTCGAAAGGCAGGATTTTTTCCTTAACATATCAATCTCTCCACGTTAAATATACAAGTCATTTTAATAATAATAATAATTTTCCATTTATAACGCGCACATATTAATTCAATGTCGAAGGTAATTCATCCGACCATAGAACGACTCGGAGGCGCAAGGAAAGCGCAGAGAGGCGGAGGAGGCAGCCAGGCGGTTTGCCGGCGCCAACATATTGCCACACACTGCCCCAAGACCTTCTGGGAGTACATCATTTCAGCAGCATTGGTTCAGTGCAGGCAAACTGCGCCAGTTTCAACACACGGTGTCTCATTTGCATGAATCTCATCAGGCTTGCTCGAATCAACGCTGGTGAACAGCCAGATGCAAAAGGCAAGGTCTCTCTCTATGGGTCCCGGTCTGGGGTGAATGTAACTTACATTTCTTACCAGTTCGATCTTATCGCAATCACCCTTTGCACCTGTACCTTACCGAACGCTTCGGCCACTTACCGCTACACCGTACCAGACCGTAACAGCTTACTTTCCCCTCTGGCTCTAGATCAGAACAGGCAACGACTTGTTTGACACCGGGCATCACCCGTTGAAAGACGCACGGTAAATTGTACACCGCATAAGCCAACAAGGCCCGGCTAGGTTTCGTTTTAATTCCATTGTCTTGCGGATCCCTTCGTTCTCACGTTGTCACGAGATGCCACCTCTGTACACTCTACCTGGCCGGAAAACGCCAAAACAATCAAACAACAAACTCCACAGACTATAAAGCCAGCCACACGCACACCAGCTCGCGTGACAGCAAAGCCAAGCATTGCGGCAGCTGTATAAATAATGATGAGGCATTAAACAACAATAAATTACAATTTGAGACCCTCGGGTAAAGAACCCTAATACTTGGCGCAGCAGGCACAGTGGTATAGTATTGCCAATGTGATGCCACTATGCGGAGAAGGAGGCCCTTAAAGGTTGTAAAACTCTGGAGGTGGCCGCGTGGGTCAGAGGTCAGCGCACTGACTGGCATCGATGAGCTCCTGGGTTTGAATGCGGGCAGCCAACCTGTCGACCTTCATATAGGTTTTCACGGCCCGATGTGCGAGAATTGCGACACGAGGAATGCTCGAAAGTTATCCTGAAAGAGATAACTGTTGATTAATTGACCGATAACATCCTAATATATAGGAAGCAGTGTGTGGTAATATGGCGCCGGCAAACCGCCTGGCTGCCTCCTCCGCCTCTCTGTACTTTCCTCGCGCCTCTGAGTCGTTCTCTTGTCGAATGAGTACCTTCGACAGTGAATGAATGTGTGCGCGTTATACATGTAAAAATATTATTATTAATTCTCAGTTTATAATGGATCACTGTGTACCAAGCTACATACTCCTCATACCACGTGTTGAGATGACATGTACGCGCACCTGGCCTAGTTACGCGGTAGGAACAACCGGGGCGTAGCTGCCGTGTGACACAGTTGCCGTGGCTGCTTCTTCTTCTTCTTCTTTGCGATTCTTCGAAGCACGATGGTCAGCCTCTGGACATCAGTAGGTGCGTTGTCGCCGTGGATGCTGAGCACCGTTAGTAACGCAGCGTCTGCTGCAACCTCGTGCGGCGACAACGCCACCTACTGAATTGGTTAAAACGTTACCGCGACTGCAAGACAAGTCGATCGGCAACGTCCCCGTGGTGGTAGTGGGGGTAAAGCGTGGGTACTGTCACCTCTCCCAAGACGTCTAAGCCAGCGTGATAGAGCCGGACAAATACCTTCTAGAGGGGGCTCTCCAGAGCAGTGGTCTCCAACCAGTCGATCGCGATTGACAGCTCCATCGCAGTCTTGAAACAGTCAATCTTAATGTTTGCCGCTGTGGACTCGCGTTCGATGCGCCGCACGTGTAATCGTGGCCCCCATGCAGTGTTGACGTATATTGCAGGGTGAATCTGTGCGGGAGTGAATTTTGGGACCGATTCAAGAATTGATCTAGAATCAGTCCCAAAAGCACAGGTGTCACACTAACAATAGGCGAGGATCACGCATAGAGTACATTTTTGGGGATTTTAGTAAAGTTACATTTTTAAGGGTCGATCTTGTTTTGAACGTAGATTAGAAAAATGATCTTGTGTTTAAAACGGTTGGAGACCACTGCTGCAGAGATTCCTCTAGTGGAGGCTCTTCTGTCAAGCAGCGGCACGATCCAAGCCACTGCAGGGCTGCACTTGTACCTTATAATGTAACTACAATACTCAGTGCTCGTATGCTTCTTATTTGCATGTTGCACCTGCGCACACCTGCCCGAGGAATGATAGTGCCTGCATTCGTTCATTTGTTGTCGTTCTCGCCTGCGACGTGTCTGTGTATTCGGGGATGGTTCAGCACTGTCATGGCCGCCAGCAGACGAACCGCGCCGCTGCGGTACGGCCTGAAACCAAACGCAGGGCTATACCCAGGATGCGACGCCGGTCCATCAGAGGGCACAGGGGGCAATTTAGTCAGCAGGCCAATTAACCTATGCCGCAGATAATAATGATAATTATAACGTGCACATATTCATTATATTTCGAACGACTCGGAGGAAACCGCAGAGGCAGAGGAGGCAGCCAGGCGGTTTGCTGGCGCCAACACATTGCCACACACTGCGTCCTATATATGACGATGTTATTGGCCAATTAATTAATAAATGGGTTTTTTTAGTTGTGGGGAAAAAACCGGAGAACCCGGAGGAAACCCACGCAGAACTCCACACAGAAAGGCGCCCAAGGCGTGAATCGAACCGCCTCCGGCAAGGCCATTCTTTCTGTGAGACGCAGACGTTACCACTGCGCCACCCGGCAACCTCGGCAAACTCTTTCTGGCAAAGAAACTCGATCAGGCGTACTGTGTGTGTAGACGTGCAGGCCTTCCGTCAAATCACTGCTGGATGAGCGCCTGCCCACACCACGTGCGTCATTTAATAATAATAATAGCATTTTATAGAGCGCCTTTCACCCGAGCGTCATAAAGCGCTGCACAATTTGACGGTACTTCACCACGGTGGTCAGTGTGAGTTGAAGGCGGTAAACGTGGATGTTGCTATAGTACAGCAGTGGATAACGCTGCACTGCCCCTTCAATGTGGCCCCACAGAAGCCTATATTACCTGACTCATGTACGGTGGCTGCCCATCCACACTCCTGTTAACCCCTGCTTAGAGGATCTGACAACATTTGGCCGTGCGCATGCCGGGTGATTTGGTCACGAGGCCGATCACTCTCCGTTCACTTTTAAAAGTAGCGACATGAATAATAGATGGATGTTTATTATTACGGTAGAAAATACCCAGCGAGCGTGCAAGCTCTTGACGGGATTCCTGCGACATTGCTGAACAATCCCCAGCAACGATGATGTGTGGCACGACGGTGAAGGTAAACTATGATGATAATAATAATGTGATGACGGCAATAGTGCCGTGCAACGATTGTGTATTTATAGCACGACGTGTCAAGGCTTTAGAAAAATAAGCAAGAGAAAATCCACGCACAGTAGCCGGTTTTTAGTCATTGGGAATATTGAAATGCTTTGTTACTCAGTTGTAATTAACGGACGCACTTCAGTAGTTTTAATAATACACGAGGAGCGATTATAAATGTGACGCGCACTTGTAAATAAACCAGACATTCCGTACAGCTGTACCGGGCGGCAGTGGTGATGATGGTGGAGAGAATAATGTTCCACGCGGTTACCAAGGTACACTCAATCCCGTTATTGTAATAACCATTTTCTTCGCATTTTTAGGTGCGCAAGAGCCCTTCCATTCACATAAGTTATAATGCTCACGAAGACGATGTTACGGTGTAACAATCAGCACACTGAACTTACAATCCAGAGGTCACCTATTTTGAACTCCCAGAGCGCCAGTTGAAACAATGCGGCAGGTTTCTTATATCCTCCCCAGACTGCCTCTGTTCCCCCAGCAGTATTATAAATGCGTACAAGACAAAGATCCCCGTACAGCCTTAACAGACCGTAGGGGCAAGTGCCGTTAGCGAGCACCTATGAAGGCCGACACGTCACACCGAGGGGCAAATCGATGCTACCCGCCAAATATTTTCGCGTGTAGGAGGATGGATGGATGCTCTGGATAAACCCCACAAACGCGGAGTGACAATCCTCAAACACCACTATGTAGATGGGTCAGGAAACTGCTTGCTGTATCGCTTCCCACTAACACCTCAATGTACCAGTCTGGTGTGTGAGTAACAAGTGAGTGAGTGCACTCGCTCATAAATCAGGCGTAGACAAAGTTGAATGTGTTGTCTTGTTGCAGACATGTTTAAGGCAAAACTAAACAACAACTTGCGTACGACTGCATCCGACAAGAAACACATAAACCTAACAAACACGTCGATTACAAAGCATTTATCATGGCGAAGGGAAAGTGCGCGTTTTCAGATTCTCAACTCCGTTTAAAAACATCGCGAGCCACGGTCCCCGGTGAAAGCATCGCAAACGTAACGAGCGAGCGCTCCCACGAGCGATAACTTCACTTAAAGAGATTCCGGGACAATGGAACACTTTAACAAAAAACAAAGTCATGAACTTTTGTGGTGGAGGAGGGGTTGGGAATAACAGAAAAGCACTTTCAGCACGACTTGTAAAGCACAAGCCCAAACATTTAAAATGTAACTTGTCAGCAAAAGAAATCACTCGACAGTACACATAAAGCCGTTCCCTGCTGGATGAGAGGGCCTACCCATATTGTGCGGGGATTGTGGGGGTTGATTGACCATTCTTCACCCACGTTGATCAGTTAAATTCGGGTGTATAGAATGGGAGCGCAGAGTACAAAAACGGATTTCGCCGCACTGCCCTCTGCTTCCCGCAACATGGCCCGGTGGTACCCTGCAACATTAGTTACATTTAACATGAAGGCTTTCGTGACCAATGTGTTCCATAGTGTATCCCTTTTAACGGGTTAGGTCACGTCAAAAATAAGTGTCGTAAACCCGCCTCCACCCGATACAGCCAATTAGTAAGGTTGGTCACGTGAACACAACGTGAGAGTAGAACAAAACGTGCAGAAGCAGTGAAGTAGTAAAGAATTGGCTGCGTTTTGTTCGCGTGACAATCCTTACTAATTGGCTGTATCAGGTGGAGGTGGGTTTACGACACTTATTTTTTACGTGACCTCGCATCGAGGTCGCTTACACAAGCGTGTGAGGAGGTCGGATGCTATCTGGGTGGGTTTTGTCAGCGGCACAAAAAGAGTGAGGCCAACACAGTTAACACGTTCCTTCAATTGAGAAACGTTATCCACACGAATGTGACATATCATTTAGCGAGGTAATTACTGGTGAAGAAAACGAGGAGTCAGGTTCAATTCAATCACCGGGCAACAACGTACAAAAAACATACAACCTAACTGGGACGGGCCAAACATCCCAATGTTAAAGGATTAACTGCAAATCACTAAATTGGCATTAAACATTGCAACATCTTGCTAAACTGAAAAATCTTGGCGGGAACCTCCTGAAAAGGGTCGCGAGATTCGGCGAGGCTTTCCCGATTAAACACGCATTAATAATAATCTTCACGCGATCACTGACTCAAACATAACACTGCCACCTCTGTTACCCACTACAGCGTAAAATTGCCACCTGAGGTACAAAAACTGGGACATACCCTGGTAAGGCAAATCTCACACTACCAGAAGAGGGGAGAACTACATGTAATATTATTGATAATACACAACAACCAATATAGGACTTTCAATGTCCTGGGAAGACTTACAGATTTCCTGGGACAGCTACCTTCCTCAAGGAGAGGAAATTCAGGACGGGTGGCGACCCTCAGTTGAGAGGCAGTTCCGTCCCAACCCACCCATCTCAAACATATCGTTAACACGTTCGGTATCCGAGCCATGCTCATTGCAGAGGGCTATCGGGAAGGCGCTACGACTCACAGAAAATGAACAATAGTCAGAACAATTGTACATTCGTACGGCGTTGCTTCGATGCCTCTGTGATGTCAGGCGCCTTACATCGCATCTCGTCTCAAACAATTCAAAGGGCACCCCCAGTGGCAGCTGTCCCTGTGCAGCACAAGGTGACTCCGCACCAGCCTGCACACGGGCAGTAGCCTGCAGGTAGGGGGGCGATGACGGCTACATGTGATCCTAATCGGGTAAATTTCGAGTCGTTTTTTTTTAATCAATGGCCGGACATCACAGACCGTCCACCGCAAAGCAGAGAGCCTGCGGAATGCTACGGTTAACACACCCACAGTATTAACCAGGGCAGCCTGTCGGATTATGAACTCTGCAACGGGCGGCCTACGCGCTACCACCGCCCCCCCTCAACCCGACATTCTCCCACAATTCCTTGGTGCTCTCGTGCCGCAAACCGCGGGGGTGTCGCCGTGGTGCCGCCGGTCCGCCTCTCGTCATCACCACATGGCTTTGTAGTCGAACCTGACCTTGAGGAGGTAGCGCATGCGCACCTGCTCGGGCCGGTACACCACGTACTCGTTGTAGTTGAGGGTGAAACCGCTGCGGTTGCTGGCGTTGGTGTCGACGGCAGGTCCCATCGGCACCGTCACGGCACCGCTGTCGCTGCACGCGTGCAAGCAACGCCGAGCGGCGCTCAAGTCAGCGACGTTTGTTTGTTTTTAACGTCCTCTTCAAATAATAATTTTACATTTATAACGCGTGGCACATATTCATTCAATGTCAAAGGTATTCAGTCGACAGGAGAACGACTCAAAGGCGTGGCGAGGAAAGCGCAGAGGCGGAGAAGGCAGCCACGCGGTTTGCCGACGACATGTTGCCACACACTGCTTCCTATATATTATGATGTTATCGGCCAACTAATTAATGAGTGTTTTTTTTAAGTGTGGGAGGAAACTGGACAGCCCGGAGGAAACCCACGCAGAACACGGGGAGAACACACACACTCCACACAGAAAGGACACTGGGGAAGGGCACTTACATCTTGATGCTGTTGCCGGGGTCCGGAGCGACTCTCCCCAGGCCCTTGGTGCAGTGCTTCCCCGCGAGCCTCTTGTTCGCCTCGCTGTCAGCCACCAGCAGCTCGGCACACTCGCCCACGGCAACCTGACGCGCGAGACCATCGTCACACGTTGTGCGGAGAGAGGAACCTCGTCCAGCAGCGGATCGAGCAAGGCCCGCACGTGCACGAGCGAGATTTTGCCGGCTCGTTTGCGCCGCTCACCTCCGAGAGGAGCACCAGGCCCACGTTCTTCTTCTGCGTCGTGAAGCAGTAGTTGGCGCTTTTCGAGGACATGTCGGCAAAGTATATGCCCTTCCCGAACTGGGCAAGTTCGACACACACACACACATTATTAACACAGCCGGGTTGCGGACAGGGGGGCGGGGAGAAGTTACTTGTGTCAAACGATTGTTGACACGATTTACTTTAAGGCTAGTGGCGAACACCTTTAGCTTTGGCTGGGAAAAAAATGTTGAACAGAGCTTTTCCAACATTCGATTCTCACCGACCACAGACTGGCAACCAGGGAGGGACAAACACAAAGGCTGAGTCACTCACCATGTAGCCGGTGACAGGAGCTTCTGGCGGAGCGATTTTAAGGCCCTGGCTCAGGATGCCTGCCCAGTTGGACAGACGCGATCCGTGCCACAGCAGCATCCTGCGTAACAATACGCGCATGAGTCGTAACGTGAACGCGGAGGCAACGTGCGATGAAGATGATGATCTATAAATATAATTGAGCAAGTGTTTGTATGCTGTGCGCGTTATCGGGTACTGGAGGGGAAATAATTTCAAAACAGCAAGATTGCAGTTTCGCTTATATTAGTCTTGTTGGGAAAAGTCAATTCAATTCAACTTTATTTTCAACGCTGCATATGTACAGGGTATATAGAGGATCGAAATGCCGTTTCTCTCAGACCCCGGTGTTGGCATGTACATGGACTGGAACACAACAACAAAGGTTTAAAAATACGAGGATAAAAAACAAAATTTCCCTACTCCTGGCCTCAAGGGCACACTATCGTACAGTCTGCATAAATAATAAACACACGATTCGTGGGCGCTTTATTTGACGTATGCATCCCGAGCGTGATAACTCATTGTAAATTCCGTGAAATCCTTCGACGAGAACTAAACAACGGCGAGTGGTCGCGCGCACAAACCGACCGGTTGCCGTAGTTGGCGAGGAACCGCTCGGCTTCTCCCTCCTTCTCCACCACGAAGGCGTCGATGATGCTGAGCGAGTACTCGCTGTGCGTGCTCGCGTGCGTCGACGACATGTACCGCTCGATCATCTGCGGTGTGTGCGGTTGTGCAGTCGGGGGAGGGGGGCGGGATGGGAATCGATCGTACAGTGGGTTTAGGAGAGACCGTCGTGCGACCAGGAGGAATTCAATTTTTCTATTAAATTCAAGTTTATTGTCAATTCTGCCATTTGTACAGGACATACATTAAGTCTATAATCCGTGTTCTCCTCTTTATAATAAATGTCTAATCGCCCAGGTAATTCACACTGATGACTCGAGTTCGGTGACTTATGGGAGCAAACAATTACGTTGTATGTGTTTCGCTGTGGGAGGAAACTGGAGAAGCCAGGGGTAATCCATGTAGAATGGGGCAGAGGATATCCAAACTCCACACAGAAAAGCGCCCATGTCAGGAATGGAAAACAGGTCCTTCCTGCTGTGAGCCACTGCGCACCCTACCACCCCCTCTTTTCCTCTCAGCAAGAATTTCTCTCAAGAGCTGCTCTTTTGAGATAACCATGTCAAGCAATTCTCACGCATTGAGCCGTGAAAACCTCAATCGACACATTCCATAAAAAAAACATTTCTATCACTGTAATTCCAAGCATGTGAGGTTAATTGGTGAAAACCTACATCAATACAACAATGATAGTGATTTGACATCGCACATCTCTGTCCACCTGCCTCTGTCGCCGTCGCTTGAACCTCACCTTGAAGTCGGCGTGGTCTCTCTCGAGAGGAGTCATCTTGCAGTGCAGCTCCTGGTAGCACCTGTCGAGCCTGTGCTCCGTCTGCTCCGCGGACCGGATGATCTTGATCGCGATCTCGATGTCGCTCAGTACCTGTGGTCGGCAACGCGGGGACAGAGTTCTTCAGCCGCTTGCTGAACCAAAATAAACAAACCGAACCTTACCAGGAAGACTAATTCGCAGTTATCCAATTGGAATACACACAGCATCGCGCCCTACTGTGCACACTTGACGAGATAGATAGATGTTTATTATTACAGCAGAAAAATACCCAGTGAGCTTGCAAGCTCTTTACGGGACTCTTGCGACAAGGCATTGCGACGAGGCCCTGCGACGAGGCCGTCACGAAAAAGAGTCCTGAGACTCGGTGAGGTTTTCCTGGGTAAACAAGCGGAATAATAATAATAGTGCGCGCTCCGTCGCTCACCTCCAGAAGCTGAATTTTCTCCTTGAGTTCCTTCTCTGTGCGAATGAGCGTAGGGGCTCTCATGCTGCGGAGTGAGAGGGGTGAGGGGCCAGGTGAGACCCAGGCTTGTGTCTTCATAACCGCGTCCACTTACTCTCACAGTTTTAAGTGTTAAAATCGTGCAAAAAAAATGGGTCTATTCAGTGGAGATGGGAAGTGGGGTTGCGATACAACCGTATTGATAACAAATGTAAGCTACTTTCACCTCTGGTGCGAAGAGCAGTAAGAACGGTGGGTTTGAGGGGCGGTGAGTGCGAGAAGCATTGATGAGCGTTTATCAGTGTTGACGAACGTTGATCAGCGTTCACGGGCGTTTATCAGTGTTCACGCGCGGTGAGCAGTGGTGACGAGCGGTGAACGGTGTTGAGAAGCGGTGAGCTGTGTTGAGGAGCGGAGAGGCACCCGAAGTCGTGTGGGATGCGCGTATAGAACTCGCTGCAGGCATCCACCATCTCGCGGCCAAACACGTTCCTCTTGAGGCAGCTCTCAATCTTCCTGAGAGACTTATAGCCAGCCTTGATCTGTGCCTGGCTCAGTTTTCCTGCGGGAAGAGGGCACGTTACTCCCCGGCTGAGCTCTCTCCACGGAACACACTGTTGCCGCCACCTATGGGTCACGGGTGGTTGTTTTAACGCTGGATCGTAACCCTATTGTGGTGGAGCGGTTTGCGTGTTCCAATGAACCCCACAGCTGTGTCACCTGGAATCTAGCACTCCTGCTAGGGTCTCCCTTGGTAACTGTGTAACCATAGAGCTTTGCCTTGTTATTGTCCCCCACCCCGACCCCAAGCTTAGCTTAACTTGTAAATATAAAAAATAGCTAGTATTTTCTTTTTGTTATCCTTGTATTTTTAAACCCTTGTTGTTGTGTTCCAGTCCATGTATATGCCAACACTGGGATCTGAGAGAAACGGCATTTCGATCCTCTATATGTCCCTGTACATATGTCAGAACTGACAATAAAGTTGAATTGAATTTAATACTCCGACTAAAGGAGCTTGGTGTTACGTGCCACCCATGTACCGAGAGGAGCCTTCTTTGCATCGAACTTCATCTCCACGATGGTCTCCTCCATGGAGCGCACGTTGCAGATCAGCTCCAGCAGGTCCTGCACGCGACGATCCAGGAGCGACTCCTTCTGCGGCAGCGGCGGCTTCTGTTCCGCGTCCGTCTCGGTTGTCTGCTGCTAGATGGGGGGGAGGAACGGGGAGGGGGACGGGATGTGATAATTCGACGCTGGAAGTCCATCCATCCATTTTCTAAACCGCTTATCCTGGTGAGGGTCGCGGTGGCAGCAGTCCAAGTTCTATTTGCACTATATTCATTGTAATTATAGTTTTTGTTCCAGATCTGTGCCTTGTTATTGCCCCCCCTCGACCCCCAGCTTAGCTTAACTTGTAAATAAAAAAAAAATGTTAGTATTTTGTTTTTAACCCAGTATTTTTAAACCTTTGTTGTTGTGTTCCAGTCCATGTAAGGAACGGAATTTCGATCCTCTATATATCTTGTACATATGGCAGAATTGACAATAAAGCTGAATTGAATTGAGAGTGGACCAGACATCCCTTTCCTCATCAACAGATTCCAGCTCTTCCTGGGGGATTCGCAGCCGTTCGCAGGGCAGCCCAAGGATATAATCCTTCCAGCATGTCCTGGGTCAGCCTCTAGGTCTCCGCCCAGTGGGCCGTGCCTGGGAGACTTCCCGGGGGAGCCTTCCAGGGGGGCATCTGGTAAGTCTTGAGAAAAAATGTAAACGAATTTAAGCGGCCATCCTCATGTCATGGGCGGCACGGTGGCGTAGCCGGTAACGGTGCCGCCTCGCAGCAAGAGCGAGACGAAACGTCGTGAAGGAGACGGGGAGGAACGCTTCACATGGTTAGCCCAAACGAGCAGCTCTTAAGAGCAATTCTGATGCATCGAGTCGTGATAACCTACATCAAGGCAATAACGGCCAAACCTCTGTGTAGTAGTAGAAATGGATACAGTGTCGTCAGATGGTTGGTCGCGCACAGTGGGGTACAGTATAGGTACTCCCACGTCCTCCAAGTTGTCTGGTCAGCGTGGTTAAAATACCCTCTAGAGCAACTGTTCTTAACCTGGGGTGTACGCACCCCCTGGGGGTGCGAGATGCCCTTGCTAGAGGTGCAAGACATGCCCGCTTTTTACATGTATTGTATTATATACGTATTGTATTATATATGTATTATATTATATGTTTTAATTAATAACGGTGGCAAGAACATATTTTAAGAACCAAAGGGTTGACGGCTGCAGTAAAGGTTAACACCCACTGCTCTAGAGAGATTATCCAAAGCTCCCGAGGGTGATGTTGACGATTTCGATAATTTGTATAGCGCTATACTGTGAAAACTACTAAGTGGAGGCCGTGCAGCTAGCAGTGATACGATATAGCAACTGCAGGGCTGCACCTTTACAATCATCACGTAAGTATTTGCTCATTGTGGGATCTTACCAAGGTGTTGGTGCTGTAATCAAGAGGCACGACATCATATTTGCCCTGCACCTTCTCAAAGAAACTTAATTGGCTCCAGTCATTTTCTGTTTTTTGAAAAAATCTGCGTGCAAACACAACACATCATTCAACGTTCAGGTGCTTTAGACATGTTTACATTTTGTTTCACAGTAGAAGTAGCATCGTGTGCCATTACCCCACGATGAGAATTCTGGCAATAATTAATTGAGAAGCGTAGATACAAACTGGCCCAGTGGCTCAGGGGTCAGAGCACCGACTGAGCTGGCACAAAGGTGAGATCCTGAGTTCAAATCTGGATTTCAGATACTTGCGATTAAACTGGGTCCCCAGGTGTAGCGACTTGATGTCCACTCAGACACCAGTAACTGCAGGAAATAATCTGTTAACCGTGGGACGTTATCGAACGCACCACTTTGCGAGACATCTAATTAGATGTTTCCCCTAATTACAAGTCACCAATAGCAGCATTTGAATTGGTGACCTTTACAAAAATGCGACCAGAATGCATAATATACAATCGGGAGCCCTACAAAAGGGTCCTGAGCCAGGGGAAGCCTGATGGGAGGCACACCAAACCTACATAGCCATAACCGTGGCATTCAGTCCTTGCAGACGCTGTGCCTATCCGTACATTAAATCAAGACGTAAAACGAAACACAATTTTAGATTTAGGTAGCGTGTAAATGCAACTACAAAATCGAGGAGTGCACTACAAGAACAAACAAGTAGCTTTATATTTTATTTTTAAAGTGAGGTGCGATAGGAATCACTTTAAGAGAGAATATGCGGTCACCGATAGGCAAAGAGAAAGGCAGGATTAGAAACCACATTTCAACCACAGAGATCTTGAATGTGCCGCGGCCAAACGACCCTGACCGACCCCGCCTCCCCTAGTGAGGGCTGCTTGCGTGTGTGCGCGAGTAACAGCGAGTGTGCATGTGCGTTCCTCCTCACGTACTTATTCTCAAACAGACGCTTGGCCTGCAGCAGGTTGTTTCCGCACTCCTTCAAGGAGTTCATTCCGACCTTTCCGACTGCAAGGCACGCGCACCCAAACACAACGGTGAGGGCGACAGAGCAGGCATCGTCCTCCTCGCAGCCACGTTGAGCTTGTCAATCAAAGTCCCGTTCAGCCGGCGCAATATGGCCACACTGCTTCCTATATACTATGATGTTATCGGCAAACTAATTAATGAGTGTTTTTTTTAAGTTGTGGGAGGAAACCGGAGAACCCGGAGGAAACCCACGCAGAACAGTGGGAGAGAACACACAAACTCCACACAGAAAGGCACACAAGGCGGGAATCGAACTGCCTCGGGCAAGCCCACTCTTTCTGTGAGGCGCGGACGTTACCACTGCGCCACCATAAACATCCTGACCAGCTAGCGCACGAAGACGGATACGCGCGGTGCGGAATGTCCGACACGGCGACAGGGAGGACAGCTGCTCACCTCTCCCCCAGCGCATCCACACGCTGAAGCTCTTGTTGATGTTGTCCGTCAGCAGCTGGATCAGGTAGAACTTGTTGTTGTTGAGTCCGACATTGGTCTGCATGCAACGTCAGGCGCAACGTTAAATGCAGCAGAATTTATTTCAATGGCAAAGCAAACCAGGAATAAATTCAAATCGAGAGTCTTATGAGCAATATTTGGCCTTTCAAAACTATGGTAATGGTCAGCTAGATGCTATGGACGGCTAGATGCCATGAGAACCATGCACTGAAAATTTAATAAATGAAAGCGGTGGCCAACATGACCTACCCACGGGAATGTTTTGAATGGATTAGTTTTTAGTGTCGTGTTGAGGAAATCTGTAAAGTCCTGAGCAACCACACTCATATAAGGGGCAAGGCACATACATTTTTGAGGGACAGTATATCATAATCCTGCTTTCTCGACTGCCTCACCCACTCGCCAGCCGACTAGATTGTTGGATAAAAGCAGTAGCTGAAGAGCGAGGGCCTCACCTGGTTCAGCATGACGTCGTAAACATCGCTTCCCTCACTGTACACGTGTGCCTGCGACAGATTCACATCGCCGTCACAACACAGTACAGTTTGATATACTCTCACTTTAATACAGATAAAGTAAAACAGAGGGACTTTATTCGCCTAAGAAAGCCTCACGTCACGCCAAATCTCAGTGTGAGGATTGCTCTCACGGCTGCTCTTTCGGGATAGCCATGTTGAGCTTGCGTCCTCTCTCCGTGACATGTCGCTTCCCACGTTGGAGGACCCACCAGGCCAACAAGCAATTGAACCGTGAAAACCTACGTCAATATATCGAGCTCGGTGTGTGAAATATTCAGCTCCCTCTTGTCCTGGAGAAGCGGTCGTTGTGAGTGGACCTCGGTGCGATGGAGGCGTATGTCTCACCTTGCCCAGCTTTGACTTGCACTCCGGGTCCACAGGCGCCACCCCGTTAATAACAATCGTCTTCACCACTGCCGGCAGCAACAACCATCAGCATCGTCAGCATCGTTACCCTTACCGACATCATTATCAGCAATGCTTCGTCACAGATAATTGTCCGTGATTTACTGCAGTATATCGCAATGTATACGAACACGTTAACCTCCGTGAATTAATTCCTGCTCGCCTGTATGGGGTCAAAGAACATTTTTAGAACTGCAATTGAGTTTAGTGGCATTACCATGTATCAGCACTATTTTGCACAGATGATTAGCAATTCCATTCGTCCCACTCGGAAACATATTCTACTCCCAAGGATTGCATTGTGATAAATCGCCGAACACTATACAGCACACGCGTATAGTGCACCGTTTTTTCTCCCGGTTGTCACGTATGTTTGAGAACTGTATTTCGGAGAAGGTTTCACAGTCCTTACGGAACGTGCCTGACACCGTCTTATTTATAACGAACGGGTTATTCACCTTGGCTGGAACCAGGAGTCTCGCCCTGACCCTCGGATGCAACCAGGGTATTGTCGGCTGCCCACTTCACCGATTTCTTGCCCGAGCGGGTCTTCCTGCTTGGCGGAGGGTCCGGCTCCCCGGCTCCGTTGCTCGTAACGGCGGTCGCCGGCGGCGACGGCTGGCGGCCGCGCTTGACGCCGCTGCGCGTCGCTCGTCGGCCAGCGACCGGAGCTCCCGTGCCCTCCGTTGGGCCGGGCAGCTCCCGCTCCTCTTTCACCTCCTGCTTAACCTCGAGGCCCTCGGTTGCCTGGCTTGCGCCCGGCTTGGCTTCTGTTCCCGCTTTACCGACTGCATCGCGCGCGCGGAACGATAAAACGGAGGGGTGGCCGCTAGTCAGAACGGGTGGCAGTCAAAAGTGACCAAGCATTGTCCGAACACAACATGGAAATGCGATGAAAGCCGCCGCCTCACAGCAAGAAGGACCCGGGTTCGAATCCCGGCTCGGGTGCCTTTCTGTTTTGGAGTTTGCATGTTCTCACCGTGTCTGCGTGGGTTTTCGCCGGGCACTCCGGTATCCTCCCACAACTTAAAAAAACCACTCATTAATTAGTTGGCCGATAGCATCATAATATATAGGAAGCAGTGTGTGGCAATATGGCGCCGGCAAACCGCCCGGCTGCCCCCTCCGGCCTCTCTGCGCTTTCCTCGCGCCTCTGAGTCCTATAAATGTAACACTATTAATAGCAAAAAATTATTATGTATTAAGATGCACGGCAAGGCTCCGGTCCGCGTTTTGAAAACGAACCTGCCTGCCGCCTGACCGCGCGCACGGTGCCCGTTGCCGCGTTGGTCTGCGTAAGAGCACTCAGGTCCAGCCGGTACGCGTGTCCACCCGCGCCCAGGTCCAGCGTCGCGCTCTTGGCGCGGTGGGCGCCCTCCAGGTCCACGCAGCCGCGGGCACTGTAGGCGACCCACGCTGGGCCGTCGCCCTCCCACTCCCACACGTCTGCGTGGGGGCAAAGGGGAGAGGGGGTCGCAGCAGGACACTTTGGGTGAAAGGCACTATATAAATGTAACAAACTATTATTACTAAGTGATGGCCACAAGACAAAGCCAACAGCGCTGTGTCGAAGCGCTTCAAGATTAAGTTGGTATTTGTTGAAACGAGGTGAGACCTTAACGAGGTGAGAATTCGGATAACTAGGTGCTTACAGAAATCTCCATCCTCCAAGGCCAAGCGGATCTTCCTCTTGAATGCGGTCCGGCTGTTCTGCTGTACCATCTCGTCGAAAATGATCTTGAGGATAATGCCAGGGGCCGGCTTTACAGAGACAGTTTTCTTGCCATTCCTATTGCGACAACAAACGTGGCAGCACGACACACACACCGTGTGATTTTCAATCATTCATTGGTAAGGCGTGTTTCTTGCAGCCTCATGCCGTTAAATACATTGTGACAGCAGCAGCACAAATAATTCATGAACTGTGTGCAACATAAAGTCACACCGCCCTTCATCGTACATGTTGTTTGTTCTGCAACTGTGCGCGTAATTCATATCCAGGCATAAACATATTCACCAGAAGCCCTGTGGTCAAACAACAATTGTACAGTCCGTAATGCATTGCAATCACAATATAATTTCATATAACAATGCTGCAGCTGCAATTGTAATTATAATTGACCTCGGGTATGTTCATCAGGCATCCCATGTACAATCAGAATTCATCATATTAATCATCACTCATTTTCCTCTGCTGCCTTTAAGTCCAAGCACTGGACCGACCTTGTTTCTCTGCCTATGACTGCCTGCCTACCTCAATAATATTAGTATGCTCATTATTTATGCACAGGATCTTGAGATGCAATCACCATTCAAGCATTGAGTACATCAGAAAACATATGCTAACAATTGTATCCGTATTGCAATACAAAAATAAATATTTGGAATGATTAAAAACAATTCCTGTAAATCAGTATACTGGCCGACAAAGTAGCTTTGTTTACAAGATTTCAATGCGTGGGGACAGCTGCCGGTGTAATGAGGAATCTTTATCAGCCTGCTGCCATTGCTGCTACTGCTAACACCAACCTGAAGGCGTTGCAGATGACCTCATTTTGCTCGTCCGAGTAGGGCGTCCACTTTTCCCCATCGTCCTCCCAGTCCCATCGGCCAACCCAGTCCCATTCGTTTTCAGCCGGGGATTTCTTAGAACGCTTACTTGGGGCTGTATCAAAACAAGATGCTAGAATAAAAAACGCTCCTCCGGGCTAGATGATGACAAGGTCAGCATCCACACATCTGGATCCTGAGTTGTACATTCACAAGCGAACTTGACAATGACGAAGGGACTAATGTACAAGCTGTGTAAGCAATATAATTATCGCGGGTGCAGTGGTTTTGTTGTGGCTCGCGTACCACGCCATGAACCAGCCAACCCAAATTCAGTTCCAGGCCACAGCCGATGGGCAGTCAATATCTGAATTGGTCCTGGTTCTCCACGAACTGATCCACTGATCAGCGTGGCAAAATATGGTCAAACGCCCATGGCCAACACGGCATTTGGAGCGGTTTTATTGACAAAAGCTGCAAATATTAAATCCAATGCCAATCCACCCCATTCCACGTCAAATATGGGAATTGGTCAAGTGTAGTTTCTGCAGAACACAACGCACTTCCTCAGGAAGCAGTTGGTTCCTTACCTTATGCACAAAGTCTGAATGCTTTTCCGCGTCTCTGTGAGTCATATGAAACTTGTTTTTTTCCGGCCTGCATTTATTTTGTTATGATGGACATTTCCCATAATTTACAGATCTCACTGTTGTTGGCATTGGCCAAACTCATAGGCCCCATAGTGCAGAATTGGGGACTCCACATTTAAGGTTCCAAGAGCAACTATACCGATGAGTCCTTAATCAGGGCAAAACTAGCCT